>CM068743.1:42071068-42571120 GCA_035084275.1 Hydrolagus colliei
TCCTTGCTTGCCAGCCTCCTCAACTCCTCCCATCAATGTCTGCAGATCAACCAGAACTCTGCAGCCTCTGTCCTCTTCCACACTAGGCTCCATTACCGTATCACCCACATCAGACTCCACTGTCATCCCACACAGAGGATACAGTTCAACATCCTGGTCCTCACTTCAAAGTTCTCCAAGGCCTCTTTCCCCCCTTCCTCTACGACCTTCTAATGCCCGACCAACCTGTCCGCTCCCTCCACTAAGTGGGCTGCAGCCTGCTTCATGATCCCTGCCTCATCTGTCCCACTATTGTTGGGCGGGCCTTCAGCCACTCTGCCCCCACCCACTGGAACTCCATTCCACAGTCTCTCCTCATCGCTCCATTTCTTGCCTCCTACAAGACCCACCTCAAGGCCCTCTTCTTCAAACGTGCTTTTGATCAACCTCTTTTCCACCCTGCCCTCCACCATCCCAATACCAATCCCCAGCTTGCATCTGGAATACTGTCGGTCCAGTTCCTCTGATGTCCTCCCAACCTGAAAGCCATTGTACAAATGTAATTTTGTTGCACTTTTCAAATGTTGTCTAAAAACGGATATCAATAGTTTGCACATAATGAACAACAGACAATAAATCGCATTTATATAGTGTTGGGAGGACGTTCTAAATGTTGGATGGTTGAGGGTTTGCACCTGAGCTGAGGGATGGATTACGGATAATGGGAGGTTGGGTGGGATGATGACTGAACACACAATGGAAAAGATTTGAGACTGATAGGGAGATGAGGAGGGGCAAAGTGCAAGAACTCTGGGATGGAATTCTAGAAGGGGTTAGAAAGGCTGAAAACACAACTGCTGTGCACAACTATCAGGATGACATCTCTTGCTTCACAGCATATACCATTATATAGTGTTCCGCAAGACACACCACTGGGATAGATTCTCTTCTCTTTTTGAATAGTGCGATGGGATTTTTAATCATTTTTATCACTGTGTGTGAAATGAAACCAACTCTGTACTTCATGAAATTCATAAATACCGCTTTATAGGATCAGGGCCAGTTATTCATTACCAGGAGAAATTATTTACCGTATGTGCACGCATTTTGGTGCAGGACACCTCAGGACTTTATTCTATCCCAGTCAAATGGTAGGCTTTGATCACGTGTAAGCAATGCAAAGTGGTTTCAAATATTTACAGTGGTTCACTTGATTATGTTCCCAGCATCCTCAATCAATTGCAGAAGAAGCAGTAGTGGGGGTGGGTGGGTGGAACATCCTGTGTAATGGGATAGTGTCTTATTGAGCAACATCATGAGCATCTCAGGTAAACTCAATTGGCTACAAATTGCCACGTGTGGTGTGATAATATGCGGTGTGCAATGTGAACAACAAGTAATATGAGTCAATTATGGCCTTTAAGAGGAAATTAGAGAGGTACATAAAAGAAAAATGTGTGAAGCTGAATAAGGATAGGGTGGGCAGGCACTAGGATTGAATGAAAACTTTCTGAGAGTTGATGCAGACTCAATGGCACAAATAACCTGCTACTCTGGAAAATTCTATGATTCTATAACAGGGAGACCTCTTCCCTGACTTTAGCTGAATGTCCAGGCTTGAAGCACAGTACAACTATTTAATACTGGTCACCACCTGAACTCAAACTCAGAACTCTGGACTGAAATGCCATGATCCCCACCTGGAATATGAATTCAGGAAACAAATCTGTAATCAATAATAAACAACTGGTTTTAGCTACAGTACTAATATTTCACAACTTTGAGGCAATAATCTGCTCTGAAGGAGCTTTTCAAACCATTTTGACTTCCATCTTCACTCAGAGATGGTTGACCGCAACTTACAAACAAAAAAAACAAGCATCCAAATAAAGACTGAAGCGAAATCCAATCCACAGAACACAACAAAATATTGTCATTTATCAACTGATCATAAATCAGAACAAAAATGTACTGATAAATCATTCAACGAAAAAATATCTGATACCAATATTCAGTGAAAACATCCATCATTATTTGTGCAACAAATAAGAAAAGTACTACATTTTTCCACATTCTGGAGAAGCGAATAGTCAAACTTTTGTACAAGTTTTGTAATCAAACTATTTGTACCCATATAACACCAGTTTGTACCCACATCACATCAGTTGTGGCCAAGCTCCACTGGTTTCCCATTACAGGTAGACCCTGCTTAACGAAGAGGTTAGGGACTTTAAAACCCTCCTCACTCCCTAAACCACCACCCAGAACCTCTGCTTGACTGGCCTCCTGCTTGTCCCTCCCACCCTCTGCCCCACCATTGAGTGATCACATTTTCAGCCACTATGCCCCAAAACTCTGGAACATTCTCGTGCATTCCCTCTGCCTTGCCTCCACTCTTCCCCTTTTCAAATCCTGTCTGAAAACCTTCCTCTTTGATGTGTTTACAATCACCTCCCCCAACCACCCCAGCTTGGAGTCAGGTTCTGCCACTGTGAAGCACTCTGAGATGCCACCCAGCATGGAGGGCACTATATAAGTGCAAGTTGTTGTTGTTGTTGTACTGACATTTTTTAAATAATACTGGACACATGTGGAAATGTGAAATGAAACACCAAGTTGTGTGGTAGAGAAAGAGTCAATTGAGGCTTTCATGAGGGAAGTAGAAAGGTAAATTAAAGAAAAAGTTGTGAAGGTCAATATGTGGAGTTCTGTACATTAATGGTTGGAGCATTCACCTCACAAGCATTAGGATTTGGGTTTGATTATCTCTTTAAACAAGCAGTGCACAGTATTCCAAGACTCTGTTTAAGTGTCAGCTAGCGTTGCTTGTTGACAGGACTTGGGATAAGAGGCAAGTCAGACTATGCCTAGTTATACTCCAACAGTTCCCCAATAGAGTCTGGGCTGCCCAAGCCCTTGGCTCATCCAAAATGTTGCCTACACATCTATCAGCCTATTTGGCTGGCACATTTGGTATCACTGCTGTCCTGACCGACTACGAGGCTGCAAGTTGATTGGTTTGCGTCAATCTCTGCACCTGAAATACTAGCAGCATCAACCTCCATGGATGCTCACTCCACCTCATCAAGCCAGTCAGGAACCTAAGTGTGTTGCTCAATGCACAACTGTCTTTTTTCCCCCACATCCAAGCCATGACCCACTCTGCCTTCCATCACCTCCACAACATTGCCCGACTTTGCCACCAGCTCACCTGCTGAAACTCTCAGTCATGTTCATTACATACAGGCTGGACTATGCCAACATGATGCGTGTTGGCTTCCTCAATTCCTCCCTCCATAGGCTGCAGATTATCCAGAACTCTGCCGCCAAGTCCTTTTCCACACTAGATTTCATGAACCTATCACCCGCATTCTCCTCTGACCTTGTTGCTTTACATCACACAGAGGAATCAATTCAAGATCCTGGTCCTCACCTTCAAAGCCCTCCATTGCCTTGCCACACCCTACCCTCTGCAACTTCCTAATCCACTACCAATCTGCCCAATTGCTCCACTCAGTGGGCTTTGCCCTGTTCCTTGTCCCCGACCCACCTGTCTCACCATTGGTGGTCATATCTTCAGACACTCTGCCCCCAACCTTTGGAATTCCATTCCGCAATACCTCCACCTCGCCCCCTCCCTAGCCTCCTTCAAGTCCCACTTCAAGACCCTCCTCTTTCACAGTGTCATCGCTCATCCCCTTCCCCCACTTCACTCCACCCTCCCCAATCCTGACCCAGCTCGGGTCTGAAACATTGACTGTCCAGCGCTTTGGGATGTCCTCCCGACATGAAAGGCATTACACAAATGGAATTTTGTTGTTGTTCCCTCCGAGGCTTCAAGTTGATTAGCATAATAATACTTACATTTGACTTAGTAGCTTTAATGTCAGGATGACATCTCTTGCTTCACAGCATGTACTATTATACAGTGGTAGTGGTTGTGTACCGCAACGCGCACCACTGAGAGAAATTCCCTTCTCTTTTTGAATAGTGCGATGGAATTTTTGATGTCTACCTCTGTTTAACGTCTCATCCGGACAGCATTTGAAGCATTGCAGCTAATCTGCAGCTCTGCGTCAGAGTGTCATGTTAGACTTTATCAGTGTCAAGCCTCACATGTCAATACAGTGTGTCACTATCTTAAGTAATTCTAGCTATTTTGTTGGGGAAAATGGACTGATTGAAATAGCTGATTGGAGTTGATTATGCTTTACATTGGTTGAAAAAAGATTAAATGAGAATCTGAACCTCAACCTGATCCTTATCTCCTAACTCCAATCATTATCAGACACACTTTTTCTCGTCACATAAAGATGACCAATTAGTACCTTTCTTGTAGACAGAGCTTTCCAGGGTACATAAAATACTATAAGTATATCACTTGTTGAAATAAATGCTTCCCAGCAGCCAAAAAACAATAGGGGGCAGCATCGACACATTATTTACATACAATGCCAGAATACAGCAGATATGAAGTAACTTTTGAATACAAAGTTTACAATTATTTCTTTTTTATCAGACATACTTAGATTTTAATATATGTATAGCTGTTTTATTTGTGTTTATTAAACAATTTAGCTGCAGTTTAGGGAAGACCTTTTTGAATAAAGTGATCTCAAATTGGAGACATTACCAGTGGCGTTGGATATACTGCAGCTAGAATAAGAATTACACAAAATAAAACTGAATTGAATTGGTTCATAACATGCTTTAATGATGAAAATTAAATCATAAACATGCAGTAGTCTAATGTGTTTAATATACTTTCTAAAACAAAAATATTTAACAGAATTATTTCAAAAAAATTAATCACTGGAATTTTGCAAATGTAGTCCATTAATCTTTTATTTAAAATAATTGAAATTGATTATTCAAATATGAATCTTTCACACCTGATCTCATTTGTCTTGGATGCAGCCAAATGGGATGTCCTGGAGAAACAAAAGTAAGCAGCATGAATATTATTAAAAAAAAATAACTTTAGGCGGTTTACAAAGAGATACATATTGATTTCTCAACAAGACATCCTTCTCGGCCTTTTGACTAAAATCAGGTGTAGTGTAATAGTGTGTAATGCAATCCTAATTCTTTGCAAACTGTTCCAGATTTGTTCCATATCATACAATGATGGAAATGGTTTTGTGCTTTTTTTTTAAAAAAAGGATGTGTGCTCCAATTTCTGAAACATTGTACGTCAGTTGCATATTAAAGAGTAATGAGTGCAGTATTATGTAAAAATAAAGCATTAGTTGGAAGGATCTTCATACAGTTGGAATTATTATTAATTGGAACAATAAGAAACATCCAACAGGGTTGCTTTCATTACTTTTTCCAGTAACCTCCTCAGCACTGACACAACAGCACAAAGGAAAACAATGAGCTCAGTCTAAATCAAATACTTATAGTCAGATCAAATCTGCCAAACTTTAGATTGATGAAATATGACTGTTGCTCCAAGTACCTATCCTACAGAAATTGTCCAAAAGGATCTTATAACTCAATGAAGAACTCATTCTTAGTTTCTTAACAGCAAGATGATAACAATGTGCCTTGGGATGTCCTCCCGATGTGAAAGGCGCTCTATAAATGTAATTTTGTTGTTTGTCGTTGATGCAAAATGCATTTAATTAACATTAATTTTCATCAGCTTATGTTTTGAAGCAGGAGCCTAACTGTCCATGAGTCACTGACTTTCAATGGAATTATTTATCAGCGTAATATGATGATATTCTGACAATATGACAATTTGACAATCTGGAGGCAAGATTACCTATATGGTATAGTCTTTATCATGGTACAAACAAATCATCCTCACATCAAGTTCCCTCCCTACCAACCCATTATTTCTCTTTGCACTGTATGTGCTGTAGTTATTTAGCTATGATCTACTATAAATGGACTTGGCAGATGAAGTTTAATGCAGAGAAGTGTGAGGTGATGCATTTTGGGAGAAGAAATGAAGGGAGGCAATATAGGCTAGATAGTACAATTTTAAATGGTGTGAAGGAACAGAGAGACCTGGGGATTTGTGTTAGTGACTCGTTGAAGGTGGCAGGACAGGTAGACAAGGCTGTTAAGAAGGCATATGGGATACTAGGCTTTATAAATAGGGGTATAGAGTACAAAAGTCAGGAAGTGCTGACTAACCTCTATAGGACTTTGGTGAGGCCTCAGCTGGAATACTGTGTTCAATTCTGGTCACCACACTACAGAAAGGATGTGAAGGCATTGGAAAGGGTACAACGAAGATTTACTAGGATGGTGCCAGGATTGAGGGACTTCAGCTATGAGGAGAGGCTAGATAGGCTAGGGTTATTCTCTCTGGAGCAGAGAAGATTGAGGGGAGACCTAATAGAGGTTTATAAGATCATGAGGGGTTTCGACAGGGCAAATAGAGAAAAACTATTTCCACTCGTGGGTGAATCTGTGACTCGTGGTCACAGATTTAAAATAGTTTCAAGGCGCAGTAGAGGGGAGCTGAGGAGAAATGTTTTCACTCAGCGAGTTGTTCGAATCTGGAATGCATTGCCTGAAAAGGTGGTGGAGGCTGATTCGATAACAACTTTTAAAAGGGAATTAGATCTTTATTTAGGGAGAACGGGTCTATTAGGCTATGGGGAGCGGGCAGGGCAATGGGATTGAATCGCTCTTTTCAAAGAGCCGGCACAGACTAGATGGGCTGAATGGCCTCCTTTTGTGCCGTAAAATTCTATGATTCTATGATTCTATGACTTTACAGTGTAGCGGGTGCTGATTCATGAGAATGGAAATTTAAAAAGAGATTAGTGACTCCAGGTGATAAAATTATTTTGATAGGAACTCTGGATAGTCAGAATTAACTATGGCTATCTACTGTATTAGATTTCAACATATTTGAGTGACAAAATGATAATAACTGCAATTCATTGACTCACCAAACTTAAACCAAATGCTGACAATGGTGCAAATTTCTAGGTAAAGATTCCTGACACATGATAATCTAGGCATTTAAAGGTAGGGTACCTAACCCAATGAAAACATGAATTTAGTTTATCTGAGTCAATAGAAGAAAAGTGAGCAGGATTCTATTTGCAAGCCTTTTTCATAACATAAGATACAAAAGGCTGTTGTTCAAAGAAGCTTCTTTACTTAGGCTTATCTTGAAAGCTTTTCACACATTGACTGGATGCCCAAGTGGGTTTAAACAGGGATGTGTAACTGTGTTATTTAATCACTCCGCAAATCTTGGCATCTCTGGTCCCAATACTCCAAAAGACATAGAAATGCAAGAGCTGTAGCAGGCTAGAGTATGTTAGAATAAATATACAGTACTATCAAATACAGGAGAAGCAGAAACTTCTTCATAGTTGTAATACGTTAATGAAAATAAAATTACAGAGAATCTATATAGACATCTGCAGAATCGAAACAATCTAACTAGGTTATTAGACAACAACAACAACAACTTAAACTTATAAAGCGCCTTTCACGTCGGGAGGACGTCCCAAGGCGCTGCACAGGAGGCATGTGACCCGAGCTGGGAGGGGAGTGTTCGGGAAGGGGTGAAACGCATAGGGGAGGTCAAAAAATTCGGGGGGTAACAAAAGGCACGGTCAAAGAGGAAAGTCTTCAAACCAGCCATGAAAGAGGAAAGGGAAGAAACAAGACGGAGGGATTGGGGGATGAAATTCCACAGGGTGGGAGCCGAAGTATATAACCATCTTATTCTCCCCTCCCAAGCCTTCTCCAGTCCCTTTTCCCCTTTCTCCCATATGTATGCATCAAGTTTCCTTTTAAATGTGTGGATTGCAATTGAATGTAAGGAAATGTAAAATAAATATTATTTTGAAGATTGTAAAGCTTTAGCACGTTTGAGAGCCCGAAAAACCATGTTATTGTCCTATCACTTCATTTTAAGTAGCACCACCAGAATTTTATTACTTTTAGAGTGTGCATTTAATTGTTTAGAAAATAAATATCTCACGCTAGGGAAAAACTTCAAAACCATTACAGTAAAAGCCTGTTTATCCGGCACCCTCGGGACCTGGCAAATGCCGGTTAAAGCGTGTGCCAGTTATTCGGCCGAAAACCCCCCAAAATATATATTCATGACAATTTAGCTGTTTTTATACTGAATCTGAATTTTAGGTTGCAAATTTCAATCTGTGATATGCTATTCCCTGCCTGACAAGGAAACATTTCCCCTTCAATATTGTATTGGAACGTCAGCCTGTGCTGTGAGCTCAGTTTCCCAATGTGTAGCTTGAATCCGTAATCTTCTGAGTCAGAGGCAAAGTGCTACTAATTGAACCAAACTGACATCCTCAGTGCAAACAAGCACTTTAATGCCACAAAGTGGTACTGGCTTTTGATTCAATCAATATGATGCCATCCAGTGCAAACCAATGCTACTTTTTAGCTGGATGTCTGACACATATGGAATCCCATCACCATGCTTAAGAGTTTCCAAAAGAAACTTAAGTATTCCATGCATCCCACCTACACATGGAAATTCTGGACATTCTGTAGCTTACATGTCACCTTGGAGCCAGTTCAGCTCCAGGAGACCCCGCTTACCTCCCTCCTCCCTTACCTCAAAGAGGATGGTCACACATTAGTTGTTTGATAGGCGACAAGTGCGAGTTTTAGCCCTCACAAGGTGGATGGATTTCCAGAAATTGCCTGCAAGCTTCCTGGTGGGCAGCACAGCTTAGTGTAAGAATACCCGAGAGCAGTGCCACCATATTCCTGTCCACCACTCAGACACAAATCCTTTCCCATTGAGCGATAGTTCCACCAGTTAGAGGTATATAGTTTAAGCAGCAGCTGCTTGCCTCTCTGCAGACCAGTTAAGGTGGATTCCAGGCACTGGTCATACAAACTTGTGTTAATGAACTCAGACTCCAGGTATGCTTTCCAACAACTGTCGCCTGTAGCCTCAGAGTATCCTCATCAGCTATCCGGCAAGCATCTGCTTATGGGGGAGGAGAATTTCACACTTATACCTGTCTTTAGCTATTGTCTGACTTTAGTTATTACTGGCTTCTTCAAGTATATTTATCATTCACTGTGATAGTTATCACTGTGCAGCTCCTGTAGTTCAGTGGTTAGACCACTCGCCTTACAAACATGAGAACTGTGTTCGAATCCAGGCAGATCAGGGCGAAACCTGGGCAAATTTTCTTACTCCACATGCCTAATAATAATCCATACACGAAAACCAAAATAATAAAAATTGTTCATTTCAATCCACGACTGTTTGTGGGACACTGCTGTGCACAATTGGCTGCTGCATTTCACCCACAAATATACAGTCAATTCACTTTACAGTATATTCTGTGAAGCACTTTGAGACGTTGATAAGATATGAAAAGCGTCACATTAAAATGCAAAGATTATTATATTATCAGCAGTGAATATGAATGCATCACAAGTTGAGATTTTTTTGTGAGTTTGGTTGTGGGGAGAGGCTGTGTTTCCAGCTTTACTATGGATTAATTCCATGGATATTTAATTTCTTGTCTTGCAGTTGCTGTATGCATGTTTCCTCTATCGCGGTAAGCTCTTACCTGATTGTTACTAGCATCACATTTCAGCCTTCAAAATTAGACTCAGAACACCCACATTTAAATGCAAGGTTCAAATTCCTTTGGGATATGCAACCGTAGAACAAGAAACCCACATCCACTTTAATGACTGAAAACTGTAGAATCAGTGGAATATTTTGTGCTGTATTTTATTTTACTAACATTGCTTCACTGATGTGAAAGGCTGCAATAACTCCAAGCCAACTGAATTATGGATCTATTATACTCATGAAAGAACATCCGTAATGTGCTGTCGTTGGTACGTTTTTCTATCCATATCTTTCACTTTTCACTATTCTCATTTGAATTTAGGGATGATGAATTGGGAGAGAATAGGTTTTTATTTTTCAACACTACAATTTCCAATTGATGCTAGTTTTGACTGCCACATTCCATTTTCCACATGCGATTGCTTTGACATCTATAATAAAATATTTTGCTTTGCATCTATTTCATTCACTGTTACACCTCCCCCTTTCCACCATTTGAGTCTTCCTGTATCATCCCTAGTTGCCTAGTTGAAAGGAAAGACTGGAGTCATGCTCTCAGGCTTCTGCTTGACCAGTTCTATAACTGACACCTTGGGTTTGAGCAACAGTCAGGTCTGGAGTAACAGAACCTCAAGAGGTAAGTACCTGTACTGTGATACAGCACATCAGAGTAGTTGCATGCCATTTCATTCTGTCACTTCGACTCCCATTAAAATACATGATGTAACGTTGGCTTGTTATGCACGTATGGGACTGAGCAAATGATTGATTGTTATACAGAGAAACCTTCTGCAATATTTGATTAGTCATTCAACGCACATGATAACAAGACAGATCTTCCAAATCTCAATCATTTTAACATATTCACAGAACTAGACATTAAGTCAATTATTTTCAGGTATGCTTGAAGACTTCTTGTTGGTTACAATGGAATATCCTTCAGTTTTGGTTGAGGAATACTGACAATAAATGTCTGACACTCATGTGTAACAAACCAATGAAGCATAGCATGGTCATTGTTGGCATTTATTAATGCTAATGCAATTTTAAAAAATAAATGCTGTTGAAAACTATCATCGGGTTAGCAATGATAGTAATAGTCTTTGCATTTGATCTGATGCCTTTCAAGTTAGAAGGATTTCTCAACAGCTTGCACTCGTTTAGCTCCCTCCACAAGGGTAGAAGCTCAGAACACTTAACAATGGCAGAGTCTGAGTTCACAAGATACACTTTAAAATGTAGTGATTGTGATTGAAATCTATAAATTTATTGATTGTAAATAAAGAAATATTAATAAATTGAATATTTTAATCAGTTGTCACCAGTCAGAGGGAGGAGAGAGAGAGAGTAATTCAAATGCTTCCTAAGAGATTCAATATGATAGTTATCATATCAGTTATTTTAAGAAACAACAACAACAACAACAAAATTACATTTGTACAGTACCTTTCAAGTCAGGAGGATTTCCCAAGGTGCTGGACAAACTGTGTTCCAGACCCGAAATGGGAGTAGGGATCGGTGAGGTGGTAGGGCGAGGGGGGAAAGGAGGTTGATTGAAAGCACATTCAAATAAGTGGGCCTTGAGATGCATTTTGAAGGAGACACACATCAACAGCAGAATTTCAGTTGATAATTAATCATTTGGTTTCTCGTGTAACTCCTCCTCAGCATTTGAACAGTGGTTAGATCCAAAGACATATGGAGCAGAGCATTTCTAACATTATTACAAAACTGATGATAATACCTTTAATGCTATTGGAAATGAAACATTGAATGTTTCTATTCCTCACACTTGTACTGAACACAATAAATCACTGAAAGCAACGAGGCATGACTATTATAAACCTAGTTTGCTGCTCCACATCAGTGCACTGTAAATGCGGCAACTAGGTTCTGTGACAGGATAACTCTGTGAGGATGGTTTATGGAGGGAGGAAGTGTCTTGGCCAAATATCACTTTCTAATTCTGTGCCTTATCAACTTCTTGTAAACTTTTCCTGAACTGAATGCCTTTACAATGGCATTCAGCAGTGGTTAAAATATTACTTTAAAATCTTCTGGGACAAGCGCAGAATCTAGGCCATTAAGGTAACTCAACCGAATAAGTCAGTTTGAAAGGAGAACACAAATGTCAGGTATCTATGGGAAGCAAAATGCATGAAAAAAAATCAATCTCTATGAGACAGAAGGTATTTATGCCTCTTTTCTTTGTACATTGAGGGTTGAAAACATGTTCATCAGAAAACTGCAGCATGAATAGAACTAAAAGCCAGAAAGGTACCTAGGGATAAAAAACTTATCTCATAAAAGATCGTCTCATATCTGACCCCAGTCATCACAAGGTTTTGGAATGATCTGAAATGACTGTGGTGCTAGAATCTTTCAGGAGAGGGTGAATGTACCCTCCTGGAGATACAATATATATCCCATTTATTTTCATGTTTTCTCAACAAATACATTTTGCACCCCATTATGTATCAAGCTGACTCAATTGGCAACATTCTTCCCTTTGAGATCCAAGATTGTGGATACAAGCCCCAAGTCAGGTCTTGGAATTCAGAATGAACTGACAACTGCCATGCAATTCTTGGGGGGGTGTAGCATTACAAACATATAGAAACAGGAATAGGCCATTCAGACACTCGACCCTGTAGCATCATTCTCTAAGATCATGGCTGATCTATGCCTCAAATCTAGGGTCCGTCGATATGGAAATTTTCCGATATCGATATATCGGTTGGCTCATATCGATATATACTGTGTTTTTGTGTACTGCCCATGCGCGTGCATTCGGAGGTGTGTGCGCATTCGGAGGTGTGTGCGCATTCAGAGGTGTGCATGCATTCGGAGGTGTGTGCGCATTCGGGGTGCGCGCGCATTCGGATGTGCGCACGCATTCCGATATGCGCGTGCATTCCGTGCTCTAGGCCCAGGAGGTTTGCAATGCCGGCGACAAGGTAAGTTGAAAAAGTTTGCTTTATACTGGTATATACCGATATATCACCGGACACGATATACCGATATTTGCGATATATTGATTTTTTTCATATCGAATTTTTCGATATATCGATATATTTGAATTTCCAATTTCGGCATTTCAATATGAAAAATTATACAGATATAACCGATATATCGCCGGACACTAATTAAATCCAATTGGCCACCCTTGCCCCATATCCATTAATATCCTGACCAAAGAAATATCTGCAAACCTCAGTCTTAAAGATGATAGTTAATGAATCCAGCGACCCATTATTAGAAATGACATATTTTTGCATGAGGTCCTTTCTGCCTGTTCAGTTGAATGTTATGGCACCATTCCTAAAGAGAAGGAAATTTCTCCTGTTGTCCTGACCAACAATCCTACAACTAAAATTGTTCAATCCTTTCAATGCTGTTTGGGGACATCACTGCACACAAATTGGCTGCAGCGTTCCCCTACAAGTACGCCATTATTCACCTCGTGATTCTCCATAGAGTGAACATACAACATACCAGATATATGAGTTGAGTTCTGGAGATATACAGGATCCCAGATTGCCTTTATATACACCATGAAACATGTTGGAAGCACATGGATTGTTCCCCCTCTGATCTCAAAAAGATCCATAGAGAATTGGAAAAGCAGGAAAATTAGAGAGGGAGAGCAAAAAAACATGCTATTTGTATTCAAATAATTTTTTATTGAAATAAAGTACAATTATTTGGACTAAACCCAAAACCTACATCTGGTTGTATTTTAAAATGTCACCAATGTAACAACATTGACAGAAGGGAACTAAAATTGCATTTGGACCTTTACCATGCTTCATCAATTAGTCATAATTAACTTGTGGTGGATTATTGAATTTTTATTCCCTACGTGTGCCTTTTTGGCAATTTTCCACACAGACTTATTCCCAAGCCCAGTGAGCCCATGAATGTCAGTAAACAATATACAGCAAGAAAGATGCACAATTATATGCATGATTTGTGACAAATGGGCCATATACCATGGGACATTCCAGCAACAGCAGGTGCTATACACTAAAGTAGAAAACCATATCTAATTCTTATCTTGTTTTAATTAAAGAATGTAATCCTTTTAGGTCAACTTTTTTTTCTGTTTGCATATTGCTTATGTACCCAAATTGCCTTACAATCATTATTTGAACTGGAGTTAGTGACGAGAAAGTAGGTGAGCGGTGAATAATACGAGAGCACTGAGAATTATGACATCTCCTTTTGGATTGCTGTGCATTTCTTAGTGGGAGAGAAGATGAAGAAGATCCAAGGGGTGTATTGAGCTTACAAATGTTACAAGATGTAACCCCAGAGGCAAGTGCACAGCAACAGAGTGAGTTGGGGTCTTGAGGAAGAAACCATGACTGAATAGATTTAGTCTTACCTGGAATTCTGTGGCTGAGCAGTGGTAACTGGTGTATGAAAACATGAGGAGTTTAATTTGAGATATACATTGAAGCATTGTAAATAGCAAACCGGCAGGTATCTGGATGAGTCCCAGTCCAATTCATGGAGAATGTATCTCAGGGCTAAGAGCATTACCCTTGCAAGAGACCTGGGTTTGATTAGACACTGCAAAACATTAACCAAGCTTCCATGCTCCACATGCCTCTGTTTACCTAAAGGTAAATAGGAACCTGGTTTATTGGCGGATTGCGTTTCCAGGGGTAATAATCCCTTGCAAAAATAATTGTTCACTTAATACACAACTGTTTGTGGGACACTTCTGTGTGCAGTTGGTTGCAGCGTTTCACCTACAAAATACACAGTCACTACACTTTACAGTACATTCTGCGAAGTGCTATGAGACACCTCAAATATGTAATAAGGTGCTATATCAATTGCAAGGATTATTATTTTGTTATTAAAACCCTGTGCAATCTCTCTTTAGACCACATCAGTTTTGAATTCTATGAACCTGAATGCTCTTGGAGACTAAAATGAGATCAGTATCAAATCAGCATATGAGTTGAATTCTAGACAGTAAACTTTAGACTCATCTAGGCGATCACAATGTAACGTTTTTCCTCAGCTGGACTTCCCAGTCAGCTGTGTGAAGTACTTTGAGTTATCCTTCCAAAGTCAAAGTCCACGATACAAAAATAAATTGTTCTTGTTCTGTTTTTCATAGATAAAGGAAAGCTCTCCTACTAAGGTTACATTCTCCATGAGCACTTGCCAGAATCAATAGGCCTCTGTTGGCTCTGATGCCTGTTGTGCATTCAACTAAACTGGCTGGAGGTCCAACAAATGCTGTTGCCCAATAATGCTAACAAATCTGGTCCAAATACCAACACATTTAGTTTCAAAGTCAGAACAAAGTTTCTTGCTTATTCTGTCATCATAGCCTTGTACAGTCACTGGAGGCCACGCAGTGCAGCACAGCACATCAATTCCCTGGTGGGGTAGAAAAAAATATGAAACTGATTTATTTATTTGTTGAGAGACTTGAGATTTAATATATCAAAGAAGTTGGAGAGAAGGAAGAAGCTGCCAAAAATAAATTATGCCCTTACCTGAAGAGAGGATGAGAAATGTTTTAACATCCTGTATATACAAAACATTATATATAATAAAATAATCTTTGCATTTGATATAGTGTGTTTCATGTCAGGAGGACATTTCAAAGAGTTATTGCAAAATATAATCACTGTGAAATTTGTAGGCCAACAATTTGCGTGTAAAAACAGCCCACAAAAAGCTATGAAGTGAATGACTAATTTTATTTGGAGGATTACTGCCTTTTCTTTTTGAATGGAGTCATAGGTTCTTTGTTAGGCAGAGGGACATAGGTTCAACATCTCTTTTGAAGGATAGCACTTCCGACAATGTAACACACCCCCCAGCCATGCATTGAACTGTCAGCCGAGACCATGCGAGTTCTAAGTTCTGATGTGAGGCTTGAACCCAGAGCTTCCTGACTCAGAATTAAGCCAGTGTACTAGATTAGCCAGGCTGACATCTGGATCAATATTAATATATTGGTAACATGCAGATTCAAAAAAAAATTTGAACAGCATTCATCGTTTATTTTCCAGCAGTTAAACATAAGACAATGAATCATTACTCTGCAGTGATCCTCCTGCTGTTTCTTTGATGATTACTGAGCAGTTGCTTAGAGAAGCTGACTGCGACGATCAAGAATGTGCCTGTGTGTAGGCGGTCGGGGTGGGAAACAGTACATTTCAAACACGTACTTATTATAAAATGAAGCTGATTCAGAAGCAACATTAAATTATGTAGGGATTAATTCATTTCAAACAATATAATTTTTTTTACTTATTGGGTCACAATTCTATATTTTTAAAGTCTAATTTTTCAAACTAATGGAATAGTTTTGTGCCTCCATGTAATGTCAGTATGCATGTTGTCAGATGTTTACAAAGATTGTACAACAAAGAAACAGTCTATTAGGCCCAACTTGTCTGTGCCGGTGTTTTTACTCCAAAATACTTTGACAATGCCTACCGTCACTTCCCCTCTCTCACCAATTTAGTGTCAAGTTCTGCTATGTTTAAGCTGTCCGCGTGAAAGGTACTTTATAAATGCAAGTTGACGTTGCTGTAAAAGCATCCAAAGGATAACATTTCAACAATAATACTTTTGTATCTGTAATTTGCACAATACAGTATATACTTTAGTTACATGTATCACCAATTCATGACAATTATTTCAATTTTGATCTATGCAAAAGTATATTGGATAATTGAACTAATATACTGCAAAGTAACAAAACTGCATAATAAAAATAATACTGGCATTTGAAATATTGGCTTTTCATCTCATTGACATGTTTGAAAGTGCTTCAATATACTGTAAAGTGGATTAACTATGTTCTGAAGAAGGGTTGTGGACCCGAAACATTAGCTAATTTTTCCTTCCTTCATAGATGCTGCCTGATCTGCTGAGTTTTCACTGGGAACACTCAGCAGGTAAACAGCCTACACAAATAGGCTGTTTTGTTAGCCTATAAACAGTTGTGGATTGAGTGACCACATTTTATTTTTGGAGGGGTTATTATTCTCGGAAAGTGATCTTGTAACCAATTAACAACCAGTTTCCTACTTATTGCGTGATAAACAGAAACATGTGGAGTAAGGAAACTTGCCTCAGCTTGCTCTGCCCAAAAATCAAATCTGGTTTGTTGTACTATGGCCAATTTTTTTTGTGGGATTGCATTTGGAATTCATATCCATCGCTTACAAGTTGACATCGAATTAAGTATATATGAAACAGCCAAAGTAACTGCTGTTCATTCGCCAACAATTGTACAGTCACTGCAATTGACAGTTAACACTGTGAAGTTATTTGAGAGGTTTTGATAGCATGATATGTTGCTATATCAAAAACAAGAAATATTATTATTCTGAGAACCACTGGGAGCAAAGCAATTCAAACAAATCATTCCAACAAATAAATATAAGCTTTCTTCACATGATTTTTCTCGCACTAATTTTTTTTATCTTGGTAGATGTAAAATAGATGTAACACTTAATGTAATAGCTTATCAAAGGAAATTACTGAAGGGACCTTTCCGCTAAATGCTCTTGTTGAGCAATGAAATAAATTGTTTATGCACAGCAAAATACATAAGCAAATTACACTTGAGTTTGAGCTATACAGCGTATAGTTAACTGCCAAGTCCCATCATCTGAACCATAGGGGATTTACAGCCAAACGTTTAGGCAGATTTGCGAGCTGCAAAGAAATTGCATAACAAAACTGTGTGTCATTGTAGTCATGGAAACATAACTGGCTTTAGGATTTCCAATCATTTATAACTTGTGGGGAAAACAGCTGGTTTGCTCCAGAGGTTTTCATATGGTGATGTGCATGTGCCTTGAGGGAGAGGGGTAGGAGGAAATTGTCCATGAATAATGAAGTCAATAATAACACCCATCAACTAAATCTTTATAAAGCAGAAAGTCGCGTGCAACTTGCTGAGAGTTTCTGGAATTACTGTGATGATCTGTTTGTAGATATAAAGCATAAATTTGTATTCTTATACGCCAAGGAGACAGCTGTCAGAAATTTCAGATTGCAGCCAAGTGCCAAATTATTTAATTATGTTATATTTTTGCTCTTCAAAGAAATATTTCTATTTCATATTAAAGAATTATGATTTGTAACATGCAGGTGGCCTTTTTATTAGGTTCAATAAAGCACTGTTGGTGAGGCCTGGAGGAAATAATCATTAAAATACCCATGCCCGTAATATGTCAATGCACCAAGCCAGTCAGGAACCTAGGTTTTCTTGTTCGACCCTCAACTGTCTTTTCTCCCCCACATCCAAGCAATGACTTACTCTGCCTTTCCCCATCTCCGCAACATTGTACGATTCCGCCACTACCTCACCCCCAAAGCCGCTGAAACCCTCATCCATGTTTCCATTACATCCCGACTCGTTTATGCAAACGCCCTGCTGGTCAGCCTTCCCATTTCCTCTCTCCACAGGCTGCAGATAATCCAGAACTCTGCAGCCCATGTCCTCTACCATTCCAAACTCCGTGACCTCATCACCCACATCCTTGTCTGACTCCATTAGCTCACCATCATCCAGAGGGTCCAGTTCAAGATCCTGGTCCTCACACTACATCCGTGACCTCCTATCTCTTACCAACTTGCCTGCCCCCTCCGCTCAGCAGGCTCTGGCTTGCTCCACGTCCCCAGACCCACCATTGGCAGATGAGCCTTCTATCACTCTGCCCTCAAACCTACATTCCGCAGTCCCTCTGCCTCGCCCCCTCCCTGACTTTCTTCAAGTCTCCAGTAATTATTTGTTCACTCAATCCAAGACTATTTGTGAAACATTGCTTAGCTCAATTGGCTGCCACATTTCGCTCACAAAAAATACAGTCAATTCACTTCATAGTATATTCTGTAAATATACAGAATATAGAGATGTCTTGGAGACGTAATAAGGCATTATATGTGCACTCCAATAATACTATCTACCATATGGTGGACATTCTGTCGGTCTGGTACGGTGGAAGCCAAGGAAAAAACCTGTTATTGGCTTATTGCTGATTTTGATCAATGATTTGATAATTATCCTCGATAATTACACATCCTGACAAAGTTTTCACTTCGTTAAAAAGTTACAAAAGGTTGATAAAAACCCCCAGCAGTTTCACCTTTTCAGAATAATATTGCATTTCTCGCAGAATTGTCTTGGAAGATTTCAAAATAGGGGGGCGAAATTGCTACCAATGGCATTTACAAAAGTAACGGTAAAAGCAAACTTCAAATGAGATGATATACATTGATGTCATACTGAACATCAGAAGGAGAAATGAGTTTGGCCTAAGACTCTGATAAAGGTACCACCTCTGATCAAATCCTAATACTATATATATGGAATGTGCCTTTTGATTAGGGAAGGAGATGGTCCTGTGCTTTTGACTCTTACCCTTTGAACCTATGTACGTCCTGTGAATTTGACTCTCACATTTTAGCATCTTGTGATACTCTCCTGATGTGCAAGGTGCTATACAAATGTAATTTGTTGTTGTTGATATTGTTGTTGATCTTCAAGATCCTTGTCAAGAGCTCTGAGACATTATCCTATGTGGAGACTAGTATATTATTGCAAGTGCTGTTGTTGTTGAATGCACCTAACATTTTTGCTGTCACATTCTTTTACCGACTTCTAGTCATTGGACAAGGTGCCAAACTTTGAAAAATAATTAATATTTATAACTTCAAAACAACTGGCCACATGCAAGCAGTAATTGTAAATGAAATATGATGTGGTCCCAGATCATGCCCTGCAATATAAACAGGAATGGCAGCCGTTCTGAGATAAAAATGTGGCAGAAAATGACCATTGTTATCATGTTCTTTACGATGACTACTTAAAACCTGTCTGCTGGCCAAACTCCAAATGGATGCATCTCACTTGTGATTAATTTGCCAGAGCCCACAGCCAGCTGCTCCGTGAAAATTAACTTTCATTAAACTCAAAATCCTGGGGTCATCTTGATCATGAACACAATTGAGTGCTTGCTTCTCAATCAACAGTTATCAGTTCAGATCCAAGGAATGCTTGTCCCTATAATTCACATTAATCATTCAGTTTACTTCATTCTATGTATTTTATTAGTTGGCAAACAAGCCATTGAGTGTAATAGGTGAAAATACATCAAATCAGTACCTGCCTTTTCTTGGAATGATCTCATTATAAATAGGGACTGAGGTCTGAGATATGTTTTTGAATAATGCATGTTAAAATCTCCCTCCCACTCCCTCCCTCTCCACTGCTTTGCAGTCATCTGAACTCCTCCCACACTGGGCTTTCTCCTGTAATGACCTGTCCTCCTTGGTCACTCTCCTCCATAACTCCCTCTCCACCACGCTTGCTCCCCTCACTTCCTTAACCTTTGTAACTCATGGCGTCACCCTGGTTCCACAGCCACCTCTGCTCCCTTGAAGCACACCATAACGGGATTACTATTGCACACAGACTAAAGTGATTTAGAGAAAAAAGCCCACAACCACTTTAATGGGGCAACAAAGGATGGGTACTGAATGCGTGTTTCATCCACATTCGAAGAAAATTGGATCAGTATTTAAACAATTTAAACCAATATCAACAATGGTAATCCTAACATTTGATGTAGCAATAATAGTCATTGCATTTGATATAATGCCTTATCACATCTTGGAGATTTCTCAAACTGCTTCACACAATATATTGTAAATTGAATTGACTGTATCATTTGTACAGCGCCTTTCATGTAAGGGTGACAAAAAGTTTCACATGATGTACTGTAAAGGTTAGTGACCGTATATTGAAGGTGTATAATAAAATACTTACATTCACATTCGGTACACCATACTGAATCATCTCAAATCACTTCACAATGAGTTCCATTGAACACTGCTCCAAAGTGCCAGGTGAATGGTGCTTACAGAATTGCACAACATGCTTTGTTTTAAATTTATTTACTTTTCAAACCAAACTTTTACATATATATATATATATATAGGTAAAGCTGTTTGAATTTTAAAAATGATTGAGGAAAATGCGTAATGAACACTTTAACCTTTGGATACAAACCTTAAAGCAGAGTGTGGACAAAGTCTCTTATTAGCGGAGCAGTTGCACCCACTGCTCATTATTTTATCCACACTTCCTCATAATGTGAAGTATTTAGTGACATTTCTAGTCTTCATAAATTAACTCTGTTAGATAGGCGTCCCTCATCTTAAAAACAGAAAGTTAAAAAGTGAAGAATAATTTGATGAAGATGAAAGTGTCCACCTTAGCTTTTAACACAGTGTATTTGATTCAGTGTATTGAATTCACAGCTAATTGTCTTATATTTGCAATGGCTGGGCTCTGCTCTGCACTCTATGACTAATGAGTACTTTTGACCTACGGATAAGTCACGTTCAGGAGAATAATTTAGGTCAGTGGGAAAGGGAAGGGATTAATTTTTAACTCAAATCACAGTACCTTGTGTTTAGAGAATTATATAAATTTATCGCCCAGAAGGAAGCCATTCAGCTCATCAAGTTTTCACTGGTTCTTAGAACAAGCTGTTTATTCATTCCCAATGCACTGCCTTATCCCCATACCAATTCAAGCCTCTATCTTTCATATGTAGAGTGGAGTGAGTCCTGTAGCTCAGTGGTTAGAGCACTCGCCTTTATAAGCGTGAGACCTGTGTTTCGAATCCAGGCAGGTCAGGGCGAAACCTTGGGCAAGTTTCCTTACTCCACACGCCTAATAATAATCAGTCCAAAAAAACAAACAATAATAAAATTGGTCATTTCAATCCATGACTGTTTGTGGGACACTGCTGTGCGCACTAGGCTACTGCGTTTCGCCCACAAATATACAGTCAATTCACTTTGCAGTATATTCTGTGAAGTGCTTTAAGACATCTAGAAGACGTGAAAAGTGCTATATCAAATGCAAGGATTATTACTATTATTATTCTTAACTCTTCTTATGACAATCTAGTCACTGAAGCCCCTACAAGTGGAAACAATGTATCTTTATTTACCATGCTAAAACCCCTTGTAATTTTGTACATCTCAATCAGACCTCTTTTGAACCTCTGCTCCAATGAAGATGGACCCAACTTCTTCAATCTTTCCTCTTAACTAAAGCTCCTCATCCCTGGTATCAATCTTGTAAGCCCCTTGGGACGTCCTCATGATGTGAAAGCTGCTATATGAATGTAATTTTGTTGTTGTTGTAAATTCCCTCTGCAATCCCACCAAGGTCTTAACATTTTTCCTGACATAAATTGCCTCAAACTAAATATACTACTCCACTTGTGCCCTAACCAGGATTTGTACAATGTTAGCATTGTTGCTGTACATTTTTTAATTCCCTGCTCCTATGTATCAAACTGAGAATACAGTTTATAAGGATTCTGTCAATCTTCTTGTGAGAATGTAGGAGGCAAAACATGACATTAATGTCAACACAAATGATTTCAATCATCTATAATACCTTAAAATATATATTTTTAAAAGTCAAAATCCATGACTGTTTGTAGGACACTGCTGTGTGCAATTGGCTGCCATGTTTTGCCTACATATATGCAGTCGATTCATTTTACAGTATATGCTGTAAAGCTCTTTGAGATGTCTAGAAGACATGAAAAGCACTACATCAATTGCAAGGAGTATTATTATTATTATAAACCTGATGAAATAATTCCGAGAGAAAGCATTCACTGTACATTAGTTCAGTATGTCTATTTATGCCATGCTCTCCTTATTTCTCTTGAGCTATACAATAAGCAAGATTAGGGCCATGTCTATTCATGCACTAATTTAGTGGTATCTCATCAGCATGTCATGGCTCTGATTACAGGACAAATCTTGTTTTCACACCTGCGATTCCTACATCAACTGCAAATACAACACCCTGACCCTACTGATATCTGTGCTTCAGGGCTCAGAGATAGCTGGGGGTTAAATTGTCTTGGGAATGGAAGCAAGTTTGAATAGAAGGATTATGCAGTTGACTGAATACTCTAGTTTTGTTTGATTACCTTTGGGGTTCATAGATTAACCATGCAGAAGTTAGCTCCGGGAGGTAGAATAGTTCGGATGAAATGTTTAAGAGGGTAGATTTGCTTAACTGTAGAAGGAGCAGGCTTGAATCTGTGCTTTATATTCTTAATATATTTGCTTCCCTTAATGCGTTTAATGTACTGATTAGCGTTGCCTTCGCTCTACTGGGTCTACATGCTCCCATATGGTGACATCATCCACAGACATGGAGTTAACTTCCACTGTAACTATCCAGCGCCTTGGTATGTCCTTCTGATGTGAAATGCGCTATACAAATGTAATTTTGTTGTTGGTGTTGTTGGGGTGGCGGATGACTTGGACCACAGAATTCTGGATTACCTGCAATCTGTGGAGGGAGGAATTGGGAAGGCTGTCAAGCAGGGCATTTGCATAGTCAAGCCGGGATGTAATGAAGGCATGAATGAGGATTTCAGCAGCCTTGGGGGTAAGGTAATGGCAGAGTCAGGCAATATTGCGGAGATGAGGGAAGAAAGAGCGGTTCATGGCTTGGATGTGGGGAGAAAAGATAGTTGAGGATCAAACAAGCCACCTAATTAAAGAAATAAATGTAAAATCTTCAAAAACACTGCATGTAGTACAATGACAATGGACTATTGATTGCATGGCTGAATGCCCACTTAGATCCGTGTTTTTTAAAAATTATTTACCCTGTATAGGTATTTTGGGGTGGATCCAGTAATCTCAACCCAATTTATCAACTTGATCATTATCCTAAAGTTAAGAACATAAGAAGAAAGGAATGGGAATCGACTATTTAAGTCATCTCACCTGTTCTACCATATTATTAGATCATCCTGAGGGACCGGCAACAATGCAATTTCCTTACCCATAATACCCTCTCGGCTGAACAATAATTCATCCACCCCCTATTAAATAGTTAATTTAACCTGGCATTATAGCTTTTTGTGGGTAGTGAATTTCACAGTTCACAATCCTTTGTTATACCTGTCATTTTTTTAATCCTTTATTATGTATGGAATTGAAAGGGTAATCTTGCTTGGATGTTACTGAGTAATGGTTACTGTCCAAAGTGATTATTATTCAAATCATTATCCTCATTATGAAGAAGAAAACAAAATGACAATCAACCATCCCAATAGCACCTGAGTATAGTTTCTTGAGCTGTCCGGTCATGGTTAAATGCTTGAACTTTACATTTAACTGCTCTCCAGTAGACAGGAACTTCAGTGGATTATTTTTCTCTAATGCCCAGTTATTTCATCTATGTATCAAGTTACGTAAAATAACCTTTAATCGACCAAAAGAAGTACTAGAAAGTTCAACTTCTTTCACGAGATATTTGGATCAACTTCAAAATCTGCATTTGCCCATCACCCTGCGGTTGGCAATGTTACAGCCCTGAACCACTGGTAAAACCTGTGAATAATGTCCAATGAGAGAGGGAACACACAGCTGTCAGAACTTTTACTATTTCAGTCTTTTGAAGATAAATGGATGTTTCTAAACAAGCTGCCAGCAGGTGAAGATTGCCATTCAGCGGTGATTATATGATGAAAGCTATAAATGCATCAACATTTTTCACATACACTGAATACATTCAAATAAATAAATACACAAACACATACACAAAAACAAACAGACAGACAAACAAACAAATCAATCAATCAATCTTTGCATTTGATATAGAACTTTTCATACAGAAAGGACTCCTCAAAGTGCTTCAAAAGATTTACTGTAAAGTGTAATGGATTACTGCAGAGCATGCATTGTAAGTGAATGCTGCAGCCAATTTGTGCACAATAATGTCACGCAAATGAAGTGCAGTGGAGTCGTGCAGCTCAGTGGTTAGATCACTCGCCTCACAAGCGAGACACTTAGTTTCAATTCAAGGCAGGGCGCAACCTTGGACAAGTTTCCTTACTCCACACTCCTAATAATAATCCCTCAAAAAAAATTAATTGTTTATTTCAAACCATGACTGTTTGTGGGACACTGCTGTGTGTAATTGGCTGCTATGATTTGCGCACAAATATACAAATAAAAATATACAGTAAATTCTGTGAAACGCTTTGAGATGTCTAGAAGACATCAAATGCACAAATTATTATTATTAGTAATAGTAATATTATTATTAAATACCCAAGAACATGAACCCAAGAAGCATACATTTTTAGATCCCAAATCTCAAATCACTATAATCAGTACCCAAGAACAATACTCTATTATTATTATTATTATAATTGTTGCAATTATATCATTGAAACATCTCAAAGCACTTCACAGGATTCACTGTAAAGTTGATTGCAATTAACTTCGGACAAACAACAAACAAACAAACAAAACTTACATTTATATAGCGCCTTTCACGTCGAAAGGACGTCCCAAGGCGCTGTACAGTTAGGTAGGACAAGAGCAGGGTGGGAAGGATCAGGGCAGGATTAAGAATAGTAGGAAAAGTAACTGTATATTAGTGGGTGAAACGTGGCAGCCAAATTGCGCACAGCAGTGACCCACAATCAGTCATGGAAGTGGGACTAGGGGCAAAAGGGCGTAAAGAAGCAAAAGGGGAGGGGTCGAGGCAGGGGGAAGAAAAGCAGGAAAGTCGACTGTATACTTGTGGGTAACTTGGAAAAAAACATCCATCCCTGACCCATTTGTATTATTAACTGTTTTCAATATGCTGGTTAATTCAGACAAATATCCTGTTACTCCGGACAAAATGCCACTGTGGCTGATCACTCGCCACAAGCGACTTATGGATGGAGATGCGAGGAGACAGATTGTGATTGATTGACAGCAGGCTGCAGCTATTCATATGTGGTTCTGGGTTGCCAATCAGTTGGGGGTTGGTGGGGTGGGGGGGGAGTGGGGGTGAGGGTGGGGATGGGGGCAGTGGGGGGGGGGGGGGGGGGGGGGAACAGTGAAGAAACAAGCAAGGGAATGGATGGCGGTCAAATTGCAATTGATTGACAGCTGAGCCGCTTATGAATTGGGGGAGTGCCCATCCATTCATAAGCGGCTAAAGGTTGTCAATCACCTTGGAGCTGCCTCTAATTGGTCCTATTACCATCCAATGGGAATGGCAATGAGAGGGAGGAGGCACCTCCACCTAAGAGTTGTAGACCTGAAACTTTGACTCTTTTTCCTTTCATGGATGCTGCCTGATCTGCTGAGTTTCCCCAGCAACTTTTGTTTTTGTTTCAGATTCCCAGCATCTGTAGCATTTTGTGTTTTGTTCCACCACTTTTTTTCCTGGTTGGGAAGAGATAAGAGAACTTGGGTTAGCCTCGGATGCCATCAACTGGACTAAACAGCCTATCCTTGTGTGCTTGGTTTAACCAGTTTGCAGCATATTTGTAGGTGAATTTGAGGTCAGCGTTGTTCATGAAATGCTTGAGGTCCAACCAATTTGAGGTCAGCGTTGTTCATGAAATGCTTTGCAGCTAATTACCAATTTTGGCCAGGACAAATAGGAGAAACTCTTCACTTTTCAAAAATTAATCCTGTACAGGCAGCACATGGTTTGGCCCACATTATTATGACTAGCTGTGTAGCTCAATGGTTACAGCACTCATGTATCAAGCGAGCGACCTGAGTTTTGATTCCTGGACAAGGTGAAACATTGATCAAGTTTCCTTACCCCACATGTGTATGTTTACAACAACAAAATTACATTTCTACAGCGCCTTTCACATCAGGAATATGCCCCAAGGCACTGACATTGTCTGCTCTTGTCTAAATCTCTTGAGATAAAGATTTGGCTGCAAAATCTACATTTACTTTGTATCATGTAAAGCAGTATTAAATGTCCTCCTGGTGTGAAAAGAGCTACATCGCATGTTACAACAACAAACAACAACAAAATTACATTTATACAGCACCTTTCACGTCGGAAGGACGTCCCAAGACGCTGAATAATGTTAGGATTATTCTTATTAGTTATTTATGTGTACTTTCAAACAGGATACAGAACACTGAAATTTAGATGCCATGATGTTCTGTTTAAAATTTACCTTTTCTGAAACAATTTTAAAGCAGTAAATGAAGAAATAGAATTTTAACCAGATATGGATCAGGAAACCTGCCCTTCTACTGTATTTTGAACTTAATGATTTATGAAGGAAAATGATCTGTTTTGCAGTTTGAGTATACTATAAAATGTTGCCTTGAGGCATGAGAGCAGGGAACCATTTTAAATACTATGCTAAGCTTTTAGTAAACAAATAAATCGAACTCTTTGAATTCCCAAAGCGGTTCATTTACTTGATCTGAATACCTGGTTTGATACCATTGTCTAATTCACACTGGAAGGCTTTCTGAAACTTATTCTAACATGACCTATGTGCGCAGCACTAACACCTGCAGAAATGTAACCTTTCCTGAGGCGAGTGTAAATTGTCTGATCATTAATTCATTCAGCCCAACAAATGTCAACTTCTGCACACGGCATTTTCTCCTTTTTTACTGCGGGATATTAGTAACCTAACAGATTGGATCATTAATGCATTAATTTGAGTCAATTTTAATTCCCTACAGCAGGCTGGAAGCTACATATCAAGCTGCATTGGAGACAGCGAGATCTAATTGTTTTCTTCTGGAAACAGCAAGATACAAAGCTATACACATATATTTTTATATCGCTTGCTATTCACACCATGGGGATGGCAGTTTTGTTGCCATGAGTTGCTTACACCTTCTATGAAGAAGCCTTAAAAATTAACAAGATACCAATGCAAATCCTGCAAGTTTGGAGACCACTTAGACACTGGAGACATAAATAAGATTTTAAACAGCAGAAGGTTTGGTCAAGGTCAGTGCTGATTTAATTTTAAAAGTGTCTTTGGTGTGTGATCCAGATGCCAAAGGAAGACACTGTATTACACTGGGAGATGAATGTATAATACATGTACAACATTTACTCATACATTCTGTCTGATTATTATGGTGCATTGGTCTGGGTCTCTGGACTCAATAAATTTGTTGAATACACTTTTCTTCACCACTGTTTTGAAGCTGTTTATGGGCTCATGACTGCAAGACTATTTTTAAAATTACTTAATCTACACCCACAAAATTCATCTTTGCGTTAATGCAGCACTCTATGGAAATCAAATATTAATTTCATGTCCTTTATATTATTTGGAGTCAGCTTGGCTCACTTCTGAGTCAGAAGGTTGCACGTTCAATTCCCATGTTGGGATGTTGGGACTTGAAACTCGCATAGTAAAAAGCTGACACTCCAATGGGGATGTGTTGTATGTGTCGTCCATTGGATTAGACTTTAAACTGAGTCCCCTCCCTTGCCTCCTTCAATACCCAAATCAAGGCCCTTCTTTGATGGTGCTTTCAACCAACCTCATTCCCCTTGCCCTCCACCTTCCCTAATCCCAACCTCCTCCCACATCTTGGCTTCGAAATACTGTCTGCCCAGCTCCTTGGAACGTCCTCCCAATGTGAAAGGGCTATAATAATAATAATCCTTGCATTTGATATAGCGCTTTTCACATCTTCTACACGTCTCAAAATGCTACACAATAAATATTGTAAAGTGAATTTACTTCATATTTGTGGGCAAAATGCGGCGGCTAATTGCACACAGCAGTGTCTCACACACAGTTGTGGATTGTAATGACCAATTTTTATTATTGTGTTTTTATTAGGTGTGTGGAGTAAGGAAACTTGCCCAAAGTTTCGCTCTGACCTGCCTGGATTCGAACACAGGTCTCACGCTTGAAAGGTGAGTGTTCTATCCACTGAGCCACAGGACTCACTATACAAATATAATTTTGTTGTTGTTGTCTGCCTGTTTAGTTTGATGACAAGGATGCCCGATTGTTGTTTGCAAAGAGAAAGGAGATATAATATATAATAATAATCCTTGCATTTGATATAGCGCTTTATCGTGTCTTCAAGATGTCTCAAAGTGCTTCGCAGAGTGTACTGAAAGTGAATTGAATATATATTTTGTGGGTGAAACACAGCAGAGTTGTGCACAGCAGTGGTCCACAAACAGTCCTGACCAATGTATTGGTAGAAATTTCATACTGCGAAATCTTTGAAAGAAATATGTGCTTGTAACTTTAAGGGAGAAGTCAGTATTTTGAGAGCTATTAAATTATAATAATTGCTCCATTTCCTCAATCATTGCAAAAAAAATGACTCAAAGTTTCTGAGATCTGGGGATAGGGATATATAAAACAAATAATTTTCACGTAACTTAGGCATGTGCGTTGGAGGAAGGGGAGGTTGGGTAGAGGAGCATATAGGGAAACAAGAGAGGGATGGCCAACGAAACAGCTAAGGTTATACTCACAAGAATTTTAAATGACCTTTCAATTCATGTGCAATTATAATTGGAATTGGAAAGTTCTAAAACATCGAACTGTGTGTGTCTGTTTGTGTGCTTGGACGGTGGGAGGAGCAAATGGAATTTAAGTTGATTTCTCACAATAATCAGTCAATAAAATCATAAAAAATTGATAATAATTAACACAATGATTGTGGACATGTCTTATGGATCTAAATATTATTTAAAAATCTTTTTCATAGAAGCATATGTGATTTAGTTCATATAAATCATAATGGAGCAAAGGCTCAGATGTACCAAAAACAAAATTACATTTGTGAAGCACCTAACATGTCAGGAGGATGTCAGGGATCAGTACCCGAATATCCCAGGTAGCAAGCCCACGTGGGACCTGGATCAACCCAATTTGTCTCATATGGGGCCCATATGGTCTTGCTACCTGGGATGGGGGACACTGTTGGGATGAGGGAAGGTGGAGAGGTAGGAGGGTGGCTGAAGGCACAGTCAAAAAGGAGAGTCTTGAGTTAGGCCTTGAAGGAAACAAGGGAGGGAGCAAGATGAGTTGGAGTTCCAAAGGGTTCGGGCAGAGAGGCAGAAAGCCTGGCTACCGATGGTAGGTTGGTCAGCAGACATGGAGCAGACCAGAGCCTGATGTACAGCATGAGTGGACAACTTGATAAGTGGTCACCATATCAAAGAGGTAGGAACGGGCAAGGCCATGGAAGGCCTTGAAAGTGAGGATGGGGATCTTGAATTCTATCCTCTGAGAGATGTGTAGCCAGTGGAACTGGGTGAGGGTTGACATGTTGGTGTCACGGAGCCCGGTGAGGAAGAGGACACGAATCAGAACTCTGGATGATCTGCAGCTTGTGGAGCGAAGATTTGGGTAGGCTGACGACGACAACAACAACAACAACAACAAAATTACACTTGTATAGCACCTTTCACATCAGGAGGACTTCCTAAGGTGCTGGACAGTCATTGTTTCAGGCCTGAGCTGTGGTTGGGGATGGGGATAGAGGAGGGAATGGGAGGGTATTTGCGGTGACTGATTTGCCCATTGAAGAGGAAGGTCTTTGAGATGGGACTTGATGGAGGCCAGGGATGGGGCGAGACTGAGAGTGTTCCAGAGGTGGGGCCAATGGTAGGGCAGGTGGGTCGGGAGACATAGAGCAGGCCAGAACCTGCTGAGTGGAAGGCGCAGGAAGGTTGGTAGAGGTTTAGGAGGTTGCAGAGGTAGGGTGGGGCGAGGCCATGGAAGGCTTTGAATGTGAGGACCAGGACCTTGGACCACCACCCTCTGGGTGATGGGGAGCCAATGAAGTTGGGCGAGGATGGGGGAGATTGGGTCTTGAAGCTTAGAGCAGTAAAGGACAAAGAGGCAGAGAGAACCCTGATCACAGATGTTTAGATTGTCGTTAGAGACTTTGACCAAGGCTGTCTCTGTGCTATGGGCAGCACGGAAGCCATATTGCAGGGGTTCAAAGAGGGAATGGCGAGAGAGAATGGACAAGCAGGGCATTAACATAGTCGAGCATGGTGGTAATGAAGGCATGTATGAGATTTTCAGCAGCCTGAGAGTTGAGGCTGTGGCAATGTTGCTGAAGTGGGGGAAGGCAGAGCGGGTCATGGAATGGATACGGGGGAGAAAATTGAGAGTCGAACAAGATGCCCAGGTTCTTGAATGTCTTGATGAGGTGGAGTGTGCATCCATGGATGCTGATCCAGTGCCGGAGTTCCTAAGGTGCTGGCGCAAGCCAATCAGGAAGGCCTCGGTCTTGCTGACATTCACTTGTAGAAAATTACCTCTCATGCAGGACTTTGTGTCTGGGAAGAGAAGAGAAACCGCCAGCGAAGATAATATGGAGACGGTGTGAGAGATATGTTAGCCACATTGACCAGAGCAATTTCAGTGCTGTGAGTGGAGAGTAGAGGGGTGAGGAGGTGGATCAGGGCAGTAAGGAGAAGGATGGGGCTGGGGTTAAAGGAGCAGCTGGTGTGTTTCGTGCTGGATATTGTGGTGATAAGAGTGGAAGGGGAGACATAAATATGGAGGAAAGGATGGGTAGGTTTGGCGTGTGGGTGAAGGATGATTGTCGGTGATTGATGGTTGGGAGGGTGGGGGCAGCTGAATGGATCCCCTCAATTTTGGACTCAAAGAAATCCAGCATCTTCTCAATGTTAGAGCTTGAGGAGACAATCTACAAGGCAATGGAGGGTGGATGGAGGAGCCGCTTTGTAGTGGAGAATAGGAACCTCTGGTTGTCCTTTGCCTACAAAAGTATCTTGGATTAGAAGGATGATTTGGTAGAGGTGTGGACTGAGCAGTACGTTTTAATGTGTCCAGCTAATATATTGTAGCTCAAATATGGATATTGTATTATTTTCTATGCCATTTTTCCAGTTGATTGGTAATGTTATCCTTCAATTTTAATCAATGCACCTTCATGTCTAGTTCCCAGTAGGGTCCGTCAATATGGAAATTTTCCGATTTAGATATATCGATCGGCTCATATTGAGATATACCGAAATATCGATATTTTCGGGGTTTTCGTATTGCGCACGCGCGCGCAGCGCGCGCATTCTGGGTGCGCGCGCATTTGTGGCCTATCTCCTCAGGAGATAAATATCTTTCTCTCTCTGTGTCTCTCACTCTCTCCATCTCTGTGTTTTTCTGTCTGTGTCTCTGTATCTCTCTCACATCCCCCCCATCTGTATCTATCTGTATATTATCACATCCACCCCGTCTCTCTCCCCCCCCCGCCGTCTCTCTCCTCCCCCACCCCCCCCCCCCCACAGCCGTCTCTCTCCCTCCCTCACCGCCCCAGCTGTCTCTCTCCCCACCCCCCCAGCTGTCTCTCTCCCACCCCAACCCCCCACCAGCCATCTCTCACCCCCCCCCCCCACACCCCCCCGGCTGTCTCTTTCCCCCTTTCACTCCCCCAGCCGTCTCTCTTCCCCCCCACCTCACCCCCAGCTGTCTCTCTTCCCCCCTCACCCCCACCAGCCATCTCTCTCCCCCCCTCAACCCCCACAGCCGTCTATCTCCCCACCTCCCCCCCCCAGCCATCTCTTTCCCCCCCACCCCCCCATCCGTCTCTCTCCCCCCCACCCTCCCCCCAGCCGTCTCTCTCTCCCCCCACCCCCCCAGCCATCTCTCTCCCCCCCTACCCCCCCAAGCCGTCACTCTCCCCACCCACCCCACCCAGCTGTCTCTCTCCCCCCCCACCCTACCCCAGCCATCTCTCTCCCCCTCACCCTCCCCCCCAGCCTTCTCTCCCCCCACCCCCCCCCCCCCCACCCCTTGCATACCTATTTATTGTATTCGAGGACTATGATACAATATGGCGGCTTTGCACCTCGGTCTGTGCATTGTGTATAGAGATGAGCATTCTGGGTCTTGTAGTTCAGTGTACGTGCATTCCGATTTTTTCGATATATCAATATTTTCGAAATGCCTATATCGGCGTATCGATATGAAAATTATATCGGGTTTTAGCGATATATCGATATATCGCCAGACCCTAGTTCCCAGTAATGATAAGTAGAGACGCATCAAATTTATACCAAACTTTAAATAAGGCTGATTCTTGGGATGAGATTAGAGAATGACTTTAAAGTAGAGAAGAAAGAAGAAATCATATCTAATTTGGAATGCTGTGAGGTAAATATGTATATTTTTGGGCGGCTACTTTGATGCATTATTATTCACTCCGAAAGTAAAGAATTACTCTTGCGGTTAAGGAATGTGAAAGGAAATTATGAGCCTGATCTATTTTCGTCTAGTTGTTAGCCAAACACCACAACAAATCATTTTGTCGTGATAGAATTACTCCAGAGATGCCTTCACTCATTTGAAAGGGAAACTTCAATGTGATCTTTGATTATCAAACTTACATTACCTCTCTTCTTGGTTAGTATAAATTCAGACAGCGACTTGATGCATTTTAATTGTAAACTAGGTCCTTCGTCTGTCATACCATGACCCCTGATAACAACAGACATTCAGGGCTTCCTCATTAATAGGGAAACACTTATTTCATTCAAAATTGCTTTTGTGGAGCTCTCAAGGTCATACACTGTATTGATATACAAGGTAACTCCTCATGACTGATCTCCTGAACAACACTATATACCCAAAATACTTTTGTTCTACATCATAAACAACAACTTGCACTTAAATAGCTCCCTTCATGCTGAGTAGTGTCTCAGGGCGCTTAACAATAGTGGAGCCTGACTTCGTGCCTGGGTGGGGTGGGGGGTGGGGGGCGCGGGGTGGTGGTGAGGAGTGCGGGGTAGTGATGGGGGCGGAGTCAGCACGGATGAAGGGGAAGATTTTCAAGGGACTTGAAAAGGGAATGGGGTGTGGGGATGGGGGGTGGAGGAGGTCGGGGGTGAGACGGAGGGAATCAGGGAATGTGTTCCAGAGTTTTGGGCATAGTGGCTGAAAGCGCGACCTCCGATCGTGGGGTAGAGGGTCGAAGGGACCAGTAGGAAACCGGTGCCAGCCGAGCAGAAATACTGGGTGGTGGATTAGGGTGTGAGGAGGTCTGAGAGATAGGGTGGTACCAGGGAGTGATTAGATTTGAACACGAGTGTGAGGATATGGAAGTCAATTTGTTTGGTGATGAGGAGACAGTGGAGCCTGGCTAGAACTGGTGAGATATTGGTACAGAGTTTGATCTGGGTCACTATGTGGGCTGCGGAGGTCTGAATAAGTTGAATTTTTTAATGTGTTTTTTTTACTAATGCTACTGTGGTTGTCCTGTGGCTTGAAAAGCACTACAGGTATCCCGCGCTTAACGAAAGGGTTAGGGACTTAAAAACTCCTCATTAAGTGAAAATTGTGTTAAGCGGGTAGGAGGGAGGTCCCTACTGTGTTTCCGTATATGAAAATATTGTTCCCAGTAATGCCTTGCATCTAGCCTAGTGCCTAGCGCTAACATTTACAGTGTATCAGCGACAGCATAAGATGGGTACTGGGTAGCACCGCTATTGAAGGCAGGGAGAGAGAGTTAAAGAGAAAGAGACTGAGACAGAGAGAGAGATAGAGAGACAGTGAGATTGTGACAACGAGAGACTCATACAGAGAGCGAGAAAGACACACAGAAAGAGAGAGAGACACAGAGAGAGAGAAAGAGAGAGAGCGCGACCGAGACAGACAGCGAGAGGGAAAGAGACATGGAGCGAGAGACAGAGAGAGACAGAGAGAGAGAAAGAGACACAGAGAGAGAGAGAGACAGAGGGAGACTGAGAGAGAGAGAGACTGAGAAAGAGAGAGACAGAGAGAAGGAGAGACAGACAGACAGACATCCTACCACTTAAGCTCCTCCCATACTGCAGCGCTTTCTCTTGGATTAGGTGGTGCTGCAGTAAGTGTGTGTATGTATGTGCGCTTGTGTCGCGGAGGCTGCTGGGAGACAAGAAGCGCGAGATTTAAACTTTCGTTATAGCAACGCAGCCTTCGCTAAGCACATAGGGGGGTACAAATAGAAACCCTCGTTATAGTGAAGTTTCGTTAACAGGGCGCTCAGTAAGCGGGGGCAATCTGTATATCAAATGCAAACATTACTATCACTTAAAACGTCTGTGCTTTCTCTCTAATCTCATCTTTCTTTCAACAATCCCGCATCCATGTATCCTTTCCCCACTCTCCTGAGCAGTTGAATTGTAATAACTATCTACTTTACATTATTATTAAAATAAGCATACCTCTGCAAAGATATAGAAACAATATTACATAGCAACACCCTCCCTGCTCTGGGTATCTGCAATTCAGATCCAGCCAGACCTTCCCTCCATTGGTTTAGCCAGCCGAGATTTTAGTGCATGTACATTATTTGCCCTGTCCCTGGAACTCTATCCCAGAGCCTCTCCAACTTGATCTCTGTCTCTCCTCATTGAAATCCTTTCTCAAACTTATATCCTTGACAGTGCGTTTGGTCTTCCTTCCATCCATCCATTCACCACTCCCCAAGTCTCAGCATGGGTGCCCATAAGCAAAAACAAACAGAAACAAAAAAATGAAGTGTTGTTGAGTGAATTGAGACGTCCTCCTGACCTGCAAGGAGATATATAAGTGTAAATCATAATGTACAATTTGCTCTTATGTAAAAGGCAATGATTATTATTCTCATGATTAAAATGATTGAATATCTTCATACATCACTGATGTAAGTGTTACAACAAAGGCCTCACCTTTCAAATTGCTACAGGAAGCTGATACTCTTGCAACTGGAATAATTGTAGTTATGTGGATGCATGTTTTAAATTGTGACTTTGCTAAACAAAACTAGCAAAGGAAGATGTGACAGATAGAAATTACAGTAATTAACTTCATTGAGCAAAGTAGATAGGAACAAACTTGACAATGCATTGTAGAACACGAGTTGTATACAGATAACTTGATTCGGATTCTGCTCTCACTTTAATTACCATAATTTTGTTGCATTACTCAAATATACTGAAAAATGTGGCAAGACTATTTTAATTTAAGAATGTGAAAATTACTATTTTAATATAACTGATCATATCTCATTGTGTTTGCTGGGAAAGCATATAAACATTGACTTGGAGCATTTTGCGAAGAGACAAACATATCAGGCAAGTGAGAGCTTCTAGGTTTGTGTGCTCATATGATACATTTCTGAAATTGAATGATTGAGACAAGAGTATAGGATACTTCTGCAAAAGGCGGACATTTACTTAATTAAACGGTTTCAAGAGCGGTAAGAAAATATTGCTTGCAATATGGGGTCTGCTAGATGAAAGCTCATGTCTGGATTTTAGCCAGATTCGATTGGAAAGTATGGCTGAAGGAAAGCCTAGATGCTGAATTGCAGAATCGACCCAAACTGATGAGACGTGCACTCTCCACGTGGATGAGTTTTGGTAATTTCACTCCATCACAACACTGGCATTAGTTTCAGCAGGAACCAACATATTATTCAGTAAACCTGAATAGATAGACTACAACTGAGAGTCTGGACGATTGAAATGCCACAGCATTACTGTGCTATGCTGAGCAGAGCAGCATTGTTCCACTGAGGGCCGTGCCCCACCAGACCTGAAGTGATTGATGCTGACATTAAGTGCAGAGTCGGGAAAAAATCTCCTTCCCAGCACTGCCATATCTCAGATTTAAAAGCAGCCACATACCAAATAAAACTGCAACAACATTATTGTGGAGTATATTAAAGGTCGTAGTGAAGAGAAGAGCATGCAGGATTTTAATTCCTCGGATTTTCTTTTAAAAGATACAAACTATGAGGGACTTTGCAAATCTGATAAGGGTTTTGGTAGATCACCTTTTTATCACCGAGTTATTCTCCATCATGGCAATTTGCCTGTGAGCATTTTAATTTTGCCAGCAGATCAGTTGAACACAAAGGCCCTGAAATCTCTTTAGATAGATTCATAGAATTTTACGGCACAAAAGGAGGCCATTCGGCCCATCTAATCTGTGCCGGCTCTTTGAAAAAAGCGATTCAATCCCACTGCCCTGCCCGCTCCCCATAGCCTAATAGACCTGTTCTCCCTAAATTAAGATCTAATTCCCTTTTAAAAGTTGTTATCGAATCAGCCTCCACCACCTTTTCAGGCAATGCATTCCAGATTCGAACAACTCGCTGAGTGAAAACATTTCTCCTCAGCTCCCCTCTACTTCGCCTTGAAACTATTTTAAATCTGTGACCACGAGTCACAGATTCACCCACGAGTGGAAATAGTTTTTCTCTATTTGCTCTGTCGAAACCCCTCATGATCTTATAAACCTCTATTAGGTCTCCCCTCAATCTTCTCTGCTCCAGAGAGAATAACCCTAGCCTATCTAGCCTCTCCTCATAGCTGAAGTCCCTCAATCCTGGCACCATCCTAGTAAATCTTCTTTGTACCCTTTCCAAAGTCTTCACATCCTTTCTGTAGTGTGGTGACCAGAATTGAACACAGTATTCCAGCTGAGGCCTCACCAAAGTCTTATAGAGGTTAGTCAGCACTTCCTGACTTTTGTACTCTATACCCCTATTTATAAAGCCTGGTATCCCATATGCCTTCTTAACAGCCTTGTCTACCTGTCCTGCCACCTTCAACGAGTCATTAACGCAAATCCCCAGGTCTCTCTGTTCCTTCACACCATTTAAAATTGTACTATCTAGCCTATATTGCCTCCCTTCATTTCTTCTCCCAAAATGCATCACCTCACACTTCTCTGCATTAAACTTCATCTGCCATGTGTCTGCCCACTTTACCAATTTGGCTATATCCTCTTGCAGATGGCTACTATCCTCCTCACTATTTACTATTCTCCCTAACTTAGTGTCATCTGCAAACTTGGAAACTGTACTCCGTACACCCAAGTCCAGATCATTGATGTAGATTACAAACAGCAATGGTCCCAAAACTGATCCCTGTGGCACACCCCTGCTCACTTCCCTCCACACTGAAAAACAGCCGCTCACTACAACTCTCTGCTTTCTGTCTCGCAGCCAGTTGTGGATCCACGCTGCCTCTGTCCCTTTTACACCATGGGCCTTTAATTTCCTAATACGTCTCTCATGTGGCACTTTGTCAAATGCCTTTTGAAAGTCCATGTAAACTACATCAACTGCGCTACCATTATGCACCCATTCCGTTACCTCATCAAAAAATTCTATCAGATTTGTAAGGCAAGATTTGCCTTTAACAAATCCATGTTGACTGTCCTTTATTAGCCTATATCTTTCTAAGTGAAGATCTACCTTGTCCCTGATTATGGACTCTAGAAGTTTGCCCACTACCGACGTTAGACTGACTGGTCTGTAGTTACCAGGCTTGTCCTTCTGCCCCTTTTTATACAAGGGAGTAACATTAGGTATCCTCCAGTCCTCTGGCACGACCCCTGTGTCCAAGGAAGATTGAAAGATCGTGGCCAGAGTCCCTGCTATTTGCTCCCGTGCCTCACTTAGTAACCTAGGGTGCATCCCATCTGGACCAGGTGACTTATCCACCTTGAGTGACGTCAACCTTTTTAGAACTTCCTCTCTGGTTATAATTATTCTATCCATTTCTCCTACCCTCTCCTCCAATACCATGGCATTGGCTGTATCCTTTTCTTTTGTGAAGACAGAGGCAAAGTACTCATTCAGTACATCAGCCATGCCCTCTGCCTCCACAATGAGATTTCCTCCTAGGTCCCCAATTGGCCCCACCCTATCCTTGACCAACCTTTTACTCTTAATATGTTGATAAAAAACCTTAGGGTTCCCCTTAATCTTACTCGCTAATTGTTTCTCATGCAGTCTCTTTGCCCCTCTAACTTCCTTTTTTAGTTCTATCCTACACTTCCTATATTCTGCTTGGTTCCCTTCTGAATTTTGAGCCTGACACTTATCATAAGCCTCTTTTTTTTGGTTTATTTTGGCCCCGATTTCCTTAGTCATCCAGGGAGGTTTGGATGCCTTACATTTCACCTTTGTGGGGATGTTTTTGACCTGTGCCTGAACTATCTCCTCTTTGAACACTGCCCACTGCTCGTTAGTTGTCTTACCTGCCAATTTTTCTTTCCAATCCACCTTGGCTAGGTCCCACCTCAACTCATTGAAATTAGCCCTTTTCCAGTTGAGTGTCCTCACCTGTGATCATTCCTTATCCCTTTCCATAATTATTCTGAATCTAACGATATTGTGGTCACTATTCCCTAGATGCTCACCTACAGAAACCTGTTGAACTTGCCCTACCTCATTTCCCGATGCTAATTTAATTTTCCCTTTTAGTAAGTTTAATGAATGGTGAACCACTATGAGACTTGATTAACAACAACACAATTACATTTGTATTGCACCTTTCAAGTCAGTGTTTTTCACAGATTGTGTTTTAATATCATGTTTGGCACTTTTATAATGCACAAAAATGCCCAAACCTGGGTTTATAGAAAAATGTATCTGCTTCTTATTGGTACATTTCCAAAGAATTCAGAGAAAAGGATCATTAACAACAACTTGCATTTATATAGCGTCCTTCACACAGAGTGGCATGCCAGAGCACTACTAAGTATCAATATTGAAATCATTCCATTTATCTAAAGTGATGCATAGGTGCTGAGAGTGGAAAAATAAGACAGGGTTTCTGCTCTTAATCATGGCCGGTGATAGGAAATTCATGTATTTGTACATCAAGTGGAGTAAATCGGATTATGTGTGGTTTATGAAGCCTTCCACCATTGAATAATCTACCAGATGCCACCGTACAGGCTAACACAGGAAAAACGGTTGCTTGGGACTAAGTAGTGAAGCATTGTCACTACCTTTATAAAGGAGACAAGCATGAGTGAGGATCTTCAAGAGAGGATGACAGGAAGGATTACACTATTGTATTGGATGCTTTCTTTTACAGTTGTCTGAGTGGTTCAATGTCATGAATAGTTGTCCTCTTGTAAATTAACTGTGAGCAAATGTTTTAAGCAATTATTTTGCTTCAAGAAATGGTAGGGCAAAATTGAATGGATATCACCAATGTATTCTATTACAATGCTCAAGATGGCAGTGCTGTAAAATCTAATGTCATGCTACTTCTTGTATCTTATTTATTCCAAATTATTTTTCACAAAATGATGATACCTACATTTAGCACTTTTATGTATTTACAACTGAGCTTTATAGCAGCGTTTTTTTTTATCCCAGCAAAGAAGGATGATGGGCATAAATCTTCAGTCATAGAACACTAAGCACAGCAATTTAAAAATACTCAACCACATGCTGATTTTTGTGTGTGGAAATTAATAGCAATTTGACAAGGAACCAGATGTATTCTTGAGCAATCTTTGGCTGATTGCTGATGACAAATTTCCATGTAATGGTCAATACATTTAGAAGATGTTTGACATTTTGAAAATGGTATAAGAACAATGACTGACATGAATTTAACTTTGATAGAATAGAAAATGCTTCAATTAACCTAGCAGGGACACTGCATAACATTTGGAATTGTGATCCACATTGACTGATATTCATAACACAGGATTTGAGCTGTTAATTGTAACTTCTGGTTTTGCGAATCTTGGTGTATATTTTGTAGGTGAACTTGCAGCCAATTTGTATCCACTAATGTCCCACAAACAGCTATTGAGGGAGTTACTAATTTTAGTTCCCCTGGCACTATTCAAGTAGAGAAGGGAATTTCTCCTAGTGTCCTGGCCAACAATTACCATCCTCCAAATTGGTTATTCAGGGCTGTATGTAGGCCCTGCTGTGAGCTATATGTTGGCATCTGCCATGTACCAAAACATCAACAACTTGCACTTGTGTAGTGCCCTGCATGCAGGGTAGAGAGCTTAATAGTGGTCCAGGTGACTATGCGAGTGGCAAAATTATGAATAAAACAAATCTTCTAAATAGTGGAGCTGGGGAGACCAGCGAGTTGTGTGTTTGAGTAATGCAGTTGGGAGGTAACAAATGCATGCAGCAGAGTTTCTATTTTTCAGACTTTGGGACTATCCCATGAAAGGGAATTGAAATGCCAGTTATGGGGTCAGCAAAAGGATTTCACTTTTTTTTAATTGGAATTACTATAGACACCAAATATGTAATGTCATTTAATCCGCAAAACACATTGCAGATTCACTCAGCCCTTTAATTCAAACTTTACAAGTCACCCTTTTCAAATCAACCACTTTCGCACTCTTTCAAATCTGCAAGTCACTCTTACTTTTATACTTGCACCATCCATATTCAATTGCCACTTATGTCTTTAAAGCAAAAATGCACAAAATGTATGTGTAAATCTGTTAAATTCCTCTTGTTTCTTAATTGTGACTGTTTGATCGATTTAGATTTCTCACCTCTTCCCTTTCACCTTGTCCCTTGAGAAACTAGGTAGAAATGTTTGTTAGGAAACTGAAAAAGTGCTGCAGTCTGAGATGAAGAGAATTTTACATTGGTCCGGCAAACAAACTAGATATACTGTTTAATTCCCTGTGCTGCTTTCAACTGAAAATTAAGTCCTAGAACCTCCATATAAAAAGTAATACTTCTGCAAATTTAATGCATTTAGAGATTGGATGAGGATTGCAATCCAGCCTAACATTATAGAGAGGTAGACTTATAGACTACTCTACACTGCGTAAAATAGTTCTATATTAAATGAAATAGGAGAAAAAAAAGTGAAAAATTCAGACGTGTATTCTGCTAATTAATCAATGTTGTTGATTGACACATTGTATTTCTTAATATTTTTATTCTGCCAATTTTACTTCCCAATCGTAGCCATGATTTCTGTACTGACCCCAGAACCCGCTTCATAGGATAGCAGTTGAGTTACGTTGGTGAGGTGGCACCTCCGGACGTGAAAGTCGCTCTATAAGTGTAATTTTGTTGTTGTTGTTGTTGAAATACCACATAATATGATTAAGAATTTTATTTGGTCATCTGGGTGTCTAACACATGTGGAATGAAACACATTACCATGCTTAACCTTTGAACACGAGCGGATAAAATTTTAATCAGAAACACATATGACATATGGGGAGCTCAGGGTGGGAGACGCTCATTCTCAGAGGAGCCTAGGGTTCAAAGGGTTAAGAGTATCCAAAACAAACTGAGTGTTCCATGTATCCTACGTATACATGGAATTTCCTGGATTTTGTAATAGAATTTACAGATTTAAAAATGTAATATTTAATAAGACATTCTTTAATTTACTGATTAATAACAAATCTATTAAGAAACATTGCATTTTATGCATTGAAAAGAGAAACCTAATTGAAACAATGTATGTCAGACAAAGTGAACGTAATCATGTATATGTATTCAAAAGCAAAAGACACTTACACAACAACAGATTGCACTTGTAAACCACCTTTCATATCAGGAGGATGTCCTATGGCACTGGACTGGCATGGATTTGGACCTGAGCTGTGATTTGGGATCTGAAGGACAGGGAGGGTACAGATAGGAACACTAAACAAGATGGTGCTGTTTTCAGTATTGGAAGAGATTTAAGCTTTTTGAAAGGGAAAGCAATATATTGTATTAATAATTTCAAAATTCTCTAATGTGTTTTTTAAATTCCTCTTTGTATCTGTTCATGCTTCTGTATTAGCCTCTTATTTTGCAGCTCCACATTCATTACGATACCACAATTTACATTTATATAGCACCTTTCACACCGGGAGGACATCTCACAGGGCTAATTGGCACTGTGGGCAACATATTCATTTCAAACCACAAGTTCTTTCTTTCCCTGGCTGTGTGGAGGAATCACACATATTTGTCATGTTGATTTGCTTTCTATTTGCCTGAGATTTTCATTCGTGCCACTTCTGCTCTTTTTCTGGTAGGTTGACTTCATCCACTATCAGCAGAAGCACAGTAATCAGAAAATGAGAATCAAGCGCACAAAGACTTCATATTAAATTTGACATTTTGAGTGAATCACACTAATTTTCAATGCAGAGATGCATTAGTCACAGCTCATACATTTCTAAGGAAAGATGGCATTTCTTTGCATTTTTTAAGAGTATGACATATACAGAACTACAATTATTCCTAAATATATGGTAACAGTATATGTTGAGCAACAAGCCTGCTCCTTGCTTTCTAAAGTGTTATCATTTTAAAGCAAACATTTTATTATTGTTATTAATTATATTGTATTTCATTATTGGATTGAGTTTTATTCTGGAGATTTATCTGGATGAGACTTACCTGTTCCTTTGTAATTATAATCATATCTTGGTGACACCAACAGAGACCATCATGCATTAACTCATTCATTACACAGCACTTTTGGAATGTCGCTACAGTACATATCTAAGTTTCAGCACAGTGCAATCATGGTTCATCTTCCTGTAGTGGAGATAATAGCAAATACAATGCATTTGGCATCTGATGAATAACCTCTTTCCAAAGCCCAAGCATATTAACGTTCCCTTCAGAAGCTAAACAAATATATCTGAACTCAGCTAGTAAAAGGCTGTAGAAGGTAAAGACAGGTAAACTATTTAATGACTAGCTACTGATGTATGGACAGCTGCAAATCACTGCCAGCTCATTTGTAAAATACGTATTTTGATCATGCTTCATGTCACCATGAAAACACTGGAGGGATGAAGATGATGATTCTTATCCTGTATATACGCACACAGCTGTAAATGCATATCACATGTTCTGTTAATCACTTTGAGACATGTCCGTGTCATAGACATAATATGAAATGCAGGAATTATTATTTTTGGCCCTGCTTATCATTATAACAGTTAAAATATTGTAGTGTTGTCATTAAAAACCATTCTCTTATCCCTGTTTAAAAACCCGCCTCTTTCAGTGTTTTTATGTTACCTCTGAGTTGATTGTGAACTCCACCACCGCAACTCCCCCACCCACTCACCGCCACCCCCCTCCCCCCCCACCCCCCCACCTCCACAAAAAGTAATAGAATGACAGTAATTTCCTCTGAAACATTTTGATGCAAACAAACCTGTATAAATTAAAAGCATTGCTATTTGTCCATTGCTGATTAATTAATGCTCATGCAAGAAGATAATGTTGTTTAATGATAATAATAATAAACCTTGCATTTGATATCATCCCCATCATGCTGAAGGTAGATGTACATCAGATAGTTGATGAAGAAACTCTGCGGCTGCTGTAGTGGTTTACATAACATCTGGGTTCATCATCTGGAGTGCTGCAGACCCATTTGGTTCACGAACCAGACTGCTGCGATCGACATAGAGAATTTACTTGCTAAACATCTCTCTTTGGAGATAAGAGACCGCACTTACCTCTACCCCAAGGAGGATAGTAGTTGGTTAGCTGCTTAATAATAACAGTAATAATCCTTGCATTTGATATAGCGCTTTTCACATCTTATCGACAGCTCAAAGCACTTCACAGAATACACTGTAAAGTGAATTGACTTTATATTTGTGTGCGAAACTTAAAAAGTAACCATGAATACCCTCCGGGGTCACCAAGCCTTGGCTCTTGCCAGACTGCACCTGTAGTCTCCAGAATTAGGTAACCAGGATGCATCTATCCAGGGAGAGAGTGCACAATGCATTCCAATACCAGAATTTTTATATATAAAAATTAGAATTTAATATAAGTTAGAGAAATGGAACTCTCAGTTTGATTTTAATACTCTTCAGCTTAGTGATGAGTTTTCACAAGTCTCATACCTAGCTGACCAAATTTTCTATAAAGTGTAGTGACTGTATATTTTTTTTGGTGGATATGCCAACCAATTTGTGCACAGCAATGTCTCATAAATGACTATAACTGAGTAACCAATTTTAATCTGGGAATTGTTGACCAGGACACCAGGAGAAATGCCTTGCTCTTTTCAAATTGTGCCATGGGATCTTCACTGTCCAGCTGAAGAGGCTGACAGGATCTTAGTGTAGCATCTCAGCTGAAAGATAATTTTGGCTAAGACTATGAGCTAAAAAAATTCCACTGCAAGAATTGAATCCTCAACCTTCTGACTCAATTCTAACAACGAGCCAGGCTGAGAGTCATTGTGCAAAGAACATAAAGGCTTGTAATTTTCCCAAAGAAAAATATATTCCTATAATGTTTCTCTATCTCATCTCAAGGGGGCTTTCATTAATAGTGTCGTCAGTCTTATTCTAATCAATTCTGCAGTTAGCTTCAGTGAATGTGTATGGTTCAATGGTGATCATTCACCATTGAAGCCTTGGAGAAATTAGCTTTCAAATTTCAAATGAATCTTTTTCATTGACTTACCGGTATCTGGTTGTTTGCAACAAAGCATTTCAGCTTGCTGGTGGTTGCTGTGGGTGTACTCCCAACTCTTAACCTTTCAAAGCAAAAATAACTTGCTATTCTTTTATTAATTACATAAATTATCTGCAGTAATAAACAAGGAACACAGATTTTCTAAATAATTCATACTTTATACTTTATTTTGGTAATGCAGAGATGTACCTCACATGTTTATGGGTTTTTGGACTAATCGGTAGGTTAAATAGCAACATTGTGCACTGCACTTGGTATTTTTCATTTGGTTGTAACATAATAATAATCCTTAGCATTTTAGGCTGTCGGAATCTATCTTTTTTGTATAACAATAATCTTTGAATTTGATGTAGTGTTTTGCAGTCAAACAAAACAGCCAATTGGCACGTTCTGCGGGAAAACGAGTAGGTGATTCCCAGCATTGAGCTGCAAGAGCCTCACTGTCATCTCCCCCTCCAACCCCCACAGCCCAATAGCTTTTTGGAATGCAGCATTAGTACATTTAAACTTAGCCTGGGGTCTCATCTGACCATGACCGTTGACTTCCAGACAGTGGAAGAAATATTCGAGATCATTCTTGCGTAGTCACGATCCCTTATGCAACAATATTATATAAATTAAATTTAATGTTGTTGTTGATGCATTTAACTAATCTCAGTTCCTCCTTAATGCTTCCATCGCACTGTGCTTCATCATAAGCTATATTTCCCCTGAGTTTGATTTGGATAAAAGAGGACATGCAGACAATGTCAGGTAGGTCCATGATAATGGATCATAAGATTTGAAAGCACTGATGAATCCTAGAAGTCCAATCCCATCTTTATAGGTGACCAAGAACTACATCTTAGTGCTGGTAAGATGCTCAGTTACTGATGTACCCATGCTGGGATTGTATCATAGAATCATAGAATTATATGGCACAAAAGTAGGCCATTCAGCCCATCTAGTCTATGCCAGCTCTTTGAACAGAGCAACTCAATCCCACTGCCCAGCTTTCTCCCCATAACAGACCCGCTCTTCCTAAATAAAGATCTAGTTCGCTTTTAAAAGCTGCTATAGAATCTGCCTTCACCACCTTTTCAGGCAATGCATTCCAGATTCGAACAATCTACTGAATGAAAAAAATTCTCCTCAGCTCCCCTCTGCTTCATTTTGAAGCTATTTTAAATCTGTGACCGCAAGTCACTGATTCGCCCACTGTAAAACTAGGATTCACAATAAAAGTGGCTCAGTGTAACTTGACTAATATTTTCACTCTTTGTTGACAATAAAATGGTGACTTTTCATAATAAAAGCACAGCAGAATTGAAAGCTTAACTACAAATGATTTAGTTCCCAACTATTCTTACATCTGTTTGTTCACAGGCCTTCAATAAACAAGATGAATGCACTTTGCTGAGTACTGTATTAGAATGTTGGTAGAACATTAGAATCACTGAGATTTAAGTAGGACTTTTACAATTATAATTTTATTCTAATATCATCCCATCAAGTTACATTCTGCAGTGTATGTTTTATTCCACTTTTCTCCCAAATATATGCATCCTAATGACGCTCAACAGAAGTATCTTCAACCTGTGAAAAATTATATAGTATCTTTCACATCAGGAGGGTATCTCAAAGTGCTTTACAAGATACACTGTAAAGAGTAGTGACTGTGTATATCCTTTGTGTATGACATTTTTTCTCTTTTAAATTGCCATCTATTTATGTTGTTCTGTTTTAGTAAGGGGATTAACCCCTTTATTGATACATTGTCGTATATGTACTGCAACACAGTTATAGATAATAATAATAATCCTTTCATTTGATATATTATGTCCCTTACAATATCTTCAAGATGTCTCAAAGAACTCCACAGAATACACTGTAAAGTGAATTGAACACTATTTTCTGGGGAATAGGGAGCCAATGCAGCTAGGCAAGGGTAAGGTGATTGCGTCATGGAGCCTGGGGAGGGATAGCACATGAACTGTAGAATTCTGGACAATCTGCAGCTTGTGGAGGGAATAGTTGGGAAGGCCAACAAAAAATCAGTTGGCATATTCAAACCTAGATGTGCTGAATGCATGGATGAGGGTTTTGGTAGTCTGAGGGGTGAGGCAGTGGCAGAGCGGAAGATACTGCCGAAGTGGAAGAAAGCAGAGCTGGTCATAGCATGTATGTGGGGTAGAAAGAATAGTACAGGGTCAAGCAAGATGTTAAAGTTACAGACTGGCTCAGCGAGGTGGATGTTGATGTTGTCAGTGCCTGAGTTGTGGAGGTACTAATGTGAGCCAATCAGGAAGGCATCAGTCTTGATGACGATCACTTGTGGAAAGTTAGCTCTCGTCCAGGAATTGATGTCAGCCAGATATTCTCTCAGGACAGCAATGGTCCTGGGAGTTGAGGGTGGAGGCAGAGAGATAGAGATGGGTATCACCCTATACATGTGGAAGTTGATCCCCATGTATGCAATGGTGACAGGGCTGGAGGAGAAGCCATTTGTGGAGATGAAGCAGAAACTGTGTGAGTGGTAGGATATGTTGTAAGGTGTTCTTAACCATATTGTTTTGTTACTTAAGTAACTTTGTGGAGATATGGTTCGAAATTACTCTTCCTCCTAACTTCAAAATATTAGTATGTCCCAACCCAAAGGTAGTATTTTGAATTCTGGTTAGCATGGATTATTTGGAGCTAGAAAAATGATCTTTTCAAATGTATTGAAGTGATAGTGACTTAATCCATCAACCATAAAACTTTGGTTTACAGAGACAGAATAGAAGCCTTATCTGGTTGTGGGATGGAAGAATTAAAATTCTTTTAATTTAATTTAATTTTATTTGGTATGAATTAAATACTCAGAGAGAACAATTCTTGTCTCAATTGGTAAACAGTGAATTGAGGTGTGCATTACAGATCTGCAAAATTACAACTTCAATTTCTGGTCTGAGCCTAGTGTACTGATCACAGTTCAGTAGGAACTCTGCTTTTTGGGGCAAGCAAAGGAAAGCATCAGGCATGGTTCAGGTCCTTGATCACCTTTCTGTGAATTTTCCTGAAAATGCCTAAATGTGAATCTTCATTTAGGACAAGACAGTATACATAGTCTGCCCAATATATTTGCTATCTTGGTATCTTTGGTATATATAGTCATAACAATCCTTGCATTTGACATAGTGCCTTATCACATCTCATAGTGCTTCACCTAATCTACTGTACAACAAACAAACAACAAACAAAACTTACATTTATATAGCGCCTTTCACGTCGAGAGGACATCCCAAGGCGCTGTACAGTCAGGTAGGACAAGAGCAGGGTGGGAAGGATCAGGGCAGGATAAAGCATAGTAGGAAAAGTAACTGTATATTAGTGGGTGAAACGCGGCAGCCAAATTGCGCACAGCAGTGTCCCACAATCAGTCACGCAAGTGGGACTAGGGGCAAAAGGGGGTAAAGAAGCAAAAGGGGAGGGGTCGAGGCAGGGGGAAGAAAGGCAGGAAAGTCGACTGTATACTTGTGGGCGAGTGAATTTACTGTATATTTGGTGGACGATCTCACTTGTGTCTTAGCCATCACAAGAGGAATCATAACCATGCATATTTGCACTTGAAGAGGGTAAAGAAGAAGATTTTGAGAGGGTTGGGGGAGGGGTTGGGGGCCATAAACAGCTCTTAGAAAATTGAAGGTATCTTCAATGGACTTGAATTGTTTGTTTTTCTGATAAAAGAAAATTAAACTTATATTGATTATTTAATACTTACACAGATTTAAGTTGATCGTATTTTCACTGCATTTCCAAAGGGAAAAAAAACACACAGCTAAGATTGTTGTAACTCCCATTGGGAAATATATTTCAAAGGTCTTTCAACATTCTTAGCCGAGATCAATACATCACTGCCATAAAGCAGAATGTGAAAATGTTGGATAAGATGCTCATATTTGTGACTCAAAACATATCTCTAAGGCTAGAATGAAGGCAAATGTAGTTTTGGAGAGTTTAATCTTTGAAGCCTTGTGTCCATATATGTTTGCTTCCAGAGGAAGTAGATAGTAAGCTTGGTTTGGATAATAATCAAGGTCTTTGATAACCCCCTTCACTGAATAGGAATATTTTTGTTTGTACAGATTTTATTTCTGTTTATCAAACTGTCAGTTATTATAGGAGATAAGATCATGTGTAGAATAGATAGATACTAGGAATAAGCTTGAAAAGTTAAATTGAGCCTTAAATATGGGTTGAGCATATACCCCATGGGCTATGCTATTTATGTTCAAATGCTTACAGGTGCATTGAAGTATTCTTCAGCTGTCAGATTTGGTGAGAATCAAATATGAGAGTTTGACTTTTCCCATCATACAAAGCAAGATTTAAAACTGTCACCATCATTTGAACTGCAAGCCAGGAATTGGGCAAAAAGATCACCTTCATGAGGTTTCTTTGTGCCTCCTAACCACCATTCTTGGGTTACTGGGGATCCCAATATTAATTGGCAAGTCTATAGAACTGCTGACATCAATGCCATCTAATAATATGTACTTAAGCATTGAAAGTGAATACAGAATTACCTGGAATCTTTTTCATTGGTGGGTAATTACAGAGCTGCTTACACCAAAATGAATTTGCACAAGGGGCATTATTACAATCCACAATTTGATCCAAGCGTGATTGAAACACGTTTAGACTGTGGTATACAATATGGAAGCTAGTATGGAATCTTTAATAACTTTTATGTGGCTACTGAACCAAATTATTTATACTTATTCTTAAAAATATTATTATAATACTGATGATGTGCAATGCAGTGTTCCATGCTACTTTCTGATATTATTGTTAATAATAATACAGACTTGCAATGCTAGTTAATGTATTCTTTGAGTACGTCTAATATTATTGAAATCTGACAGAATGAGGTTCACTTCAATTCAAACTTAATAGTCTAACCACACACTTTGTGGTTTCCTCCCCATTTCCTTTACTATTGTTTCCTCAAGTACTTTCTGCTGTTAAGTGTTATTTTAAGCTGTTATTACATTAACAACAACTTGGATTTATGTATCTCGCTCCATGCCAGACAGCATCTCAGAGCACTTCACAATAATGGACCCTGGGGCCGAGCCAGGGGGAGGGGGAAAAACATGATCAAAAGCGGTCGAAAAGAAAGGTCTTTTGCCATGACCTGAAAATAGGAAAAGATGGGGTGAGGCAAAGGGAATGAGGAAGGGAGATCCAGACATTTTATATTTCAAACCCTTCTGCATGGAAAAAAAATCTTAAAACAGAAGGCTATTATTCACCCCTAGACATTCCTTTCTCTTTTCAACTATACGGTGGGATTCTCAACATTCATACCTTTATCACATCCTGGCTTGACTAAGAGAACATTCTGCTTGTTGGCCTCCTCAACACTTCCCTGCACAACTTCCAGATTTTCTCAAATTCTGCAGCTGTGTCTTCTCCCGCACCAGTCTCTGTGAGCCTATCATCCTATAAAGTCAGTCGCTCGCATTGTTTGAGGGACACCAATTTGCTTATTGTCCACTGCACTATCTGCTCCACTATTGGCGGTCAGTCTTTCATCCTGCATGTCCCTGCTTTAAGGACTTCCATCCCAGTGCCCCTGGTCCTCAACGTTCGGCACTATACAAATGTAATTTTGTTGCTGTTGTTGACTCACCCCTCACATCTTTATTCAAATTGTATTTAAATATCAGCAAACTGAAGATAGGGTCACAATGTAAGAAACACTGTTATTTGAGTTGGATAATTCCCACAGAAACACATGGAAACAGAATAAGACTGCAACATGTTTTATAAACTCCTGCCAGCATTTCTCCTTTGCTGTCAGTCATCACAGGTGCCAGGAAACATTAATTCTCAGTCAGTTGTCCTGATTGCTAATGGCACAGGGGATTAAATTGCAGTTATTAGTTAACAGTAAAATATACAATTGCTTGATGGAGTTTTAATAAGATCTCATTCCACCACTAACTAATTTAGTAAATATGCAATAATCCTTCTATGATGAGTTGAACTCTAAAAGACAAATTTTAATGATGTTTTCACTGGTACCTCATTTAAAGATCAGTAGGGAAATATAATTCCAAGTTCATGATTATGCTGCTAAAGCAGTCATTAACTTGCATTATTGCTGCTGTATCAAAGATCAGTCATGGTATTGTGAGTGATGTCAGACCAGTCACAGAGATGTAAGGAACTGCTTGGAGGGTTCATTTATTTCAACAACCAAACAGAGAAATTGGGAAAGAACAATGCTTACTAATATTACACACAAGGCAAGAAAGGCATCAAAGCCAAATTGAGGCTCAGGAATTACTCTCTGATAATCCACAGTTTATCTTCCAAATTTCTCATAAATTCTTGAACAAAGCCCAATCTTCTTGAAAGCCCTTTGAGTTGATAGTCTAGACTCAGTGCAGCGCTGGGAGAGGTATTGTATTGTCAAGGATGCCGTCCTTCAGATGAGATGTTAAATTAAAGTTAAATTAAAGTACTGTTTGGGGGAAATGCTGTTGCAAATTGATTAAAATATATACCTAAAAATAATAATAACAACTTGCATTTATATAGCACCCTATATAAAGCTGGGTGCTTGTCAGTGGAGGAACTTGACTTGTGAATAGTTGAAAAGGGGAGACAGATGAGGAGGGTGTTTGAGTAGTCCAGCCTAGAAGTGACAATGGCATGGACAAATGTTTCAGCAGCTTGTGGGATGAGGTATTTTTCTGAGATGGGCAATGTGGCAGAGGTGGAGGAAAGTGGTCGTGGCAAAGGATTGGATGTTGGAGGATGGGGGAAGGGGAAGGATATCTTGGAGGATCAAGCCTGACACCTAAATTGTGCACAGAATCAGATAGTTTTAAGGACAGCTCCACTGAGGCAATCTGAATCTCAGGGCAGAAAACAATTTGTGCTCATTCAAGCCTTGATGTCTGTCAAATAAACTGGCAGAACATCATAGGACTCAGATCACAGTTGGAGAAGAGATAGAGTTCAGTGTAATTTGCATACTTGTGGAAGTTAATCTCGTGTCTGCAGATGATATCACCGAGATGGAGCATTTAATCACACTTTGAGATGAGGGCCACCTTCTAATCACATACCAAACCAATAGGATCATCCCAAATAAAGTACCCTCTTCCTTTTTCCATACATCACATGAAATCTCCTTTACAGTACAGAGATGGAGTCATAGTCATTTCCTTATTGTGTACCTATTTCCGTTCAATCCTTACATCATTAAGACTTCTAATTTGCCCTTCTAAACTGCCATATAGCAGTTGTTATTATGTTCATGGTAACATGGTGATTGATGTGGTGAGACAGACCTCTACTTAAGTTACATGGTTATGAAGTAAAACAAGCCATCTCTTTGGATTGTCATATATCCACACCCTCCTAAACCCCTACCAACCTGCACATCCCCTCTGCTCAGCAGGCTCTGGCCCGCCCCATGTCCCCAACCCACCTGCCCTACCATTGGTGAGCCTTTAGCCACTCTGCCCCTAACCTCTGGAACTCCATTCCACAGTCTCTTCTCCTCTCCCCCTCCCTGGCCTCCTTCAAGTCCAGCTTCAAGACCCTCCTCTTCGACAGTCCCATCAGGCACTCTAAACACCCCCCTTTCCCTCCACCCTCCCTGTCCCCAGCTCGGGTCTGAAACATTGACTGTCCTGCAGCTTGGGACATCCTCCTAACATGAAAGGCGCTGTACAACTGTAACTTTGTGGTTGTTATTGCTGTTGTTATCATAGTTTTGTAATAGAACAGTTACAAACCAATAATCAAGGAGTAAAATGTTTGCCTTCAGACTGAGGTAGACCTTGAATGAAGTGCAAAAACAAAACAGAGCATAGAGAGGTGAAGTCAAACCTTCTATCAAAAAAAATTAGGTTAAATTCTATGAATAAATGGTTTTTTAATTAAGTGTAATGGTACCATATTAATTCAGTCGGAGCTTCTCTGGCCTTTCATTATAAGGTGCTACTACGAATGTTAATGTAGTCAAGATATTTATTACCGCTAATGATTATGAATTTTAATTTGGACTGCATTTTGCTAGGTACACATATTCAGTTAATTATTGGGTAACTAATAGCTTAATAGTGTTGATTGGTGACAATTGCTTCTTGTGAATAAATTGCTCCAATTAAAAATAATCCTCTGTTGAAAAAATTCAAGTGATTATCATATAACATTCTTCATACATCTCACTCTTCTCTGTCATTGAGAGCAAATATGCTCCAACAAGTGTATTGCTTTCTTTTTATGTTATATATGATTTATTTTCTATGGAGCCATTCTCTTGGCAATAGCACATGCTATCAATCTCAAGAACATAAAATAATACATTTGATATAGTGAGTTTTACTTTGGCAGGATGTCTCAAAACACGTTTTCCAGGATATAATGCAAAGTATAGTCTTGTATTTTGTAGGCAAACATTGTGAGGAAGGGGGCGGGAAGACGTGATAAGATATGTCATATGATAATTATCAACAATTATACACACAGAATCAATAGAGCATTTTGAGAACATCCATGTAGAATAGCACTAAGGTTACCATTTGTTGACAATTAGACTTGAGTAATGTTTTGCTATATTCACCTTTCTTATTATGGTCCCAGACTCTCGTGCAATGTGATAATACTGTTAACTGATTATAATTTAACAGAAGCAGTTTCCTTTCATTCAGATGCAGCTCAGGCTAAATAATATATGATAAGCCCATCACACAACTTCATAGAAGAGCATTTCAATTTTTTCCTAAATTCTATTAAAAAATGTAAGCAGCATCAAAGTACACGCAACCCAGCAAATAAATTAATCTCCTGTTCATCTCAATCTTTCCTATGATATAATTTGTTGCATAGCCTTGTTGTTCGGAACTATTCATTTCTCATGACCACTGAGTGTATTCCAGGGGAAATACAGTATACCCTTCAACAAACCACCATTTTATTTTTGACGATTTCCATTCCTCAGTGTTATTATTTTCATTATCAACCTTCTCCCAGGATAACATTTATTTCCCCCAGGTTACCACCTGGATATTCTCATAGAATAGTTGGATCAACTCACAGCATTCAGTTAAATAAACCGTATTTTCTCTTTCCCCATGGAACACATTTAGGAGTTGTTCCTATAGTCATTCAGATACCATCTTTAGTGAAATCTACTTTTAAATTGATGGTGTAAGAATATTCTTTTTAATCAGTATGGTTCTGTCGATTCATGGACCTATGTGTTTGCTCAGATTGTGAGCTCAGTTCCACTCTATCTGCACCACAGTCAACAATATGAAGTGGGAAGCTTGGAAATGCTTTGCAGTGCATCAGAGTTGTTAAGAACCGAACATTGCTGATTTCAGTATCCTGTGTATATAAGCATTACACAAATACTGAACAGTAAAATTGAGTACTAAAATTTGTTTTCATGTTTCTAAAAACTAATTATTTAACCAGCATTTTTATAACATTAAAATCAGTACATTCATTGCTGCTTGAGTGGTTCAACAACAACAAAATTACATTTCTAGATTCACCTTTGACATTGGGAGGATGTCCCAAGGCGGATTGCCTGAGATCATTCAACTGAATGCTGAGTCCAGTCTGATTTGCAACCATCATACCAATATCTCAGTAGGTGAAAATCTTAGGCATGCACCACCCACTTTCCCATTGTGATTCACTTTGGCTCATTTATACTACATGTTTATTGTGATATTTTGCTGCCAAGAGTTCAATGTAAATACATAAGCATTCTGTCCATATGATTCCTATTCTCAGAAGTTCTTCTAAATTACATAGATTTTTTGATAATTCATCTAGTGCACATGCTGCAAGGTGCATTGGAATAAATACATTATAAGTATTATTTGTGTTGACTTATGCCATTGTATTGCACCCATGAATGGATTGTTCCTTGTTCTGACTTTTGTCACTATTTTTTATATTATTCAAGCAAGAATAAATGAGTCTTACTGAAATTTACAAAGATAAATTTGTAGTTTAAATTATAGGGCTTACATTGACTTCTATCTTTTTCTTGCATTATTTTTATTTTCTCATTCTCTTGCCCTGCTAAAAAAAAATGATTAATCCAAACTGATGTTCAGTAAATCTATGGAGGATAATAATAACAGTAATCCTTTCACTTGATATAACACCTTATCACATCTTGAAGACAACTCAAAAAATTTGAAAAGTGAGTTGATTATATTTTGTAAGGGAAATTAGTCAGCTAATTGCGCACAGGAGTGTTGCAGAAACAATCATGGATTGAGTAACCAAATTATTATTTGCAAGGTAGGTGTTCTAAACACCCAAACTTCAGGACAGCACATTGAACATTTTCCCGAGTCAAAGATATATGGTTAGGATCAATTCCCCATCAATAAATAATAATAATAATAATACTCCTTACATCTGATATTGTGCATTTCATGTCTGCAAGATGTTTCAAAGTGCTTCATAGAATATACTGTAATGCAAATTCACTAGATATTTTGTGATGAAGAATGATTGGGAGTACTGTATTATGAAAGGAGTTGTTATGCACAAACCAAACCTTGGTGTGTTTCTTAACCACCTCATCTGAAAGACAGCAAAGAGTGCTGTGATGCACTACTCGCCCAATAGGGTACTGAGTCTCAATTTAGATGAGTTCAAGTTCCATCATCCATGCCTTCATTACAACCAAGCTCAAGTATGTCATCTCCCTGCTTGTTGGCCTGTGCAACTCTTCCCTCCACAAGCTGTAGAGCTTCCAGAACTCTACAGCTTGTTTCCTCTCCCGCTCCAGGCTCCGTGACCCCATCACACTCACCCTCGCCTGGCTCCACTGGCTCCCCGTCCCTCAGGATTGAGTTCAAAATTATTGTCCTCTATGACACGAAAGGCACTTAACAAATGTAATTTGGTAGTCTATTGTAACATAAGGACCTTTCTGATAGAGAGATAAAAGCAAATTGATCCAAACTAATCCATGTCACATGATAGCTTTCTCATCTGACATTCTAACATTACAAATACCAACTTCTAGCGATCGTGAATTGGAATTTGTAGATGTTGGTGGTATTCAGATTTTTGAATTTATTTTTTATTCTTCAACAGATTCTACATTACATAATTCATCGTTTATAGTTGTCTGGATGTTAGTTCCAAAAATATAAGGTTCCAAAATATTAGATTTAAATAATTTATCTTGGATAGCTTATATCACACTGCATGCTGATAAATAAGAAATAAACTCCATTGGTGTTCTATATTTGTCATGTTGCTAATTAACTGAATCAAGGTGTATATATTACAGTATATTATATATGATCCATGCTATAAATACTTAGTACTACAGCATTTTTGCATGAGAATATTTTTCAAATAATTAGAATACATTTGTAAATATTAATTTGCAAAAAGAAGGGTCTTGAGACTGGCCTTGCAGGAAACAAGGGATGAAGTGATGCAGAGGGACTAATGGGATGGAGTTCCAGAGTGTGGGGGCAGAGAGGCTGAAAGCCGGTCCGCCGATGGTAGGGTAGGTTGGGCAAGAGACGTGGAACAGACCGGAGCCCCTGAACGGAAGGGGTGAGCAGGTTTGTAGGGAGTCAGCAGATCGGAGAGATAGGATGGGTCAAGGTCGCGGATGGCCTTGAAAGTGAGAATGAGGATCTTGAATTCGATCCTCTGAGGAGCCAATGGAGTTGGGTGAGGGTGGGAGTGATGGGCTTACATAGCCTGGTGTGGCAGTGGACATGAGCTGCAGATTTTGGGATGTTAAGCGACCAACTAATTATTTTTTTGAAGGGATTATTATTCCTGGGAATGTGATCCGCTAATTGATTAACAATTATGTTCCTACTTACTGCTAGATAAACTGAGGCATTTGGCGTAAGGAAACTTGCCTAACATTTTGCTCTGTTGGGATCAAACCCAGGTCCTCTAGCTTGCAGGGGAATGTTCTAACCAATATGCTACTAATCTAGGTTTACATTACAGTGGAATACACATGTAACTTCTGATAAGATCTTAAAATGAAATCACGTGTCTATGTTCAAGCGGAAGTTAAAGATTCCACGGTACTATTCAGAGAAGCCATTTTCCCCTGTTGTCCAGGTAATTCTATTCCTCGCTATTAGTCGAACATTGTTGTGCATAAATTAATTGTCCTCTTCAAATACTCAATTACTACAATATACAGTAAATCTGTTGAAGTGCATAAATACATGTGGTAAGGTATTCTTTCAAATGTAAGCATGTTATTATAAAAGAGGAAGGTTTGAAAGCTTGTAGGGAGAAAGGGTGACATTGAGCTCAATAGAAAAACTTGCATTACAAAAGATTATGTTACAAAAACAATTAGTGGAGATCTGAGTAAGAACTGGAAGGGGACATAGCAACAAGTGAAAAAACACAATGGGAAAAAGCATTTGATATTATAACAGTAAGAGTAAGAGGGTAGTCAGGGAATATATTAAAATATGGGACTCAATCATTAGAAAGGACATGGTAACCATATAAAAATAATCTAATAAACGACAGTCAACATAGATTCAGAAGAGCTAGATCTTCTCTATTCATCCTCATAGACAGTTTTGAGAAAGTTACAGCCAAATTGTGTGTGGTGTACTGGATCAAAATGTGTTGAAAGACTCCCTTTACAAACTGATGTAACTGCGTATCAATGGCAAGTAGGGTCCGGCAATATATCGATATATCGGTTATATCCAATATAATTTTCATATCAATATGCCGACATCGAAAATTTAAATATATCGATATATCGAAAAATTTAATATATCGAAAAAAAAATCAGTATATCGTAAATATCGTTATATTGTTTCCGGCGATATATCGGTATTAGCATGGAATGCGCACATCCGAATGCGCACGCACTGAACTACAAGACCCAGAATGCTCATCTCTATACGCAATGCACAGACCGAGGTGCAAGCCGCCATATTGTATTCATAGTCCTCGAATACAATATACGGGTATGCAAGGGGTGGGGGGAGAGGGAGGGAGAGATGGGGGTGGAGAGGGAGGGAGAGACAGGGTGGGGGGAGAGGGAGGGAGAGACGTGGGGGGAGAGGGAGGGAGAGACGGGGGGGATAGGGAGGGAGAGATGGGGGTGGGGGAGAGGGAGGGAGAGACGGGGGGGGGAGAGGGAGGGAGAGACGGGGGGGGGACAGGGAGGGAGAGATGGGGCGGAGAGGGAGGGAGAGACAGGTGGGGGGGGAGGGAGGGAGAGACTGGTGGGGGGGAGAGGGAGGGAGAGACGGGGGGGGGGAGAGACGGGGGGGAGTGGGAGGGAGAGGCAGGTGGGGGGGAGAGGGAGGGAGAGACGGGGGGGAGATGGAGGGAAAGATGGATGGGGGGAGAGGAAGGGAGAGACGGGTGGATGGAGAGGGAGGGAGAGACAGGGGGGCGGGAGAGGGAGGGAGAGACGGGGCGGGGGGAGAGGGAGGGAGAGACAGGTGGGGGTGGGGAGAGAGAGGGAGAGATGGAGGGGATGCGATAATATACAGTATATTAGATAGATAGAGATGAGGGGGGAATGTGAGAGAGGATAGAGACACAGAGACACAGACTGAGAGAGAGAGAGAGAGAGAGAGAGAAGGAGAGAGTGAGTGTGAGAGACACAGAGAGAGAGAGATATTTACCTCCTGAGGAGATAGGCCCCGAATGCGCGTGCACCTCTGAATGCATGAGCACCCCCGAAAGTGCGCGCAATTGTAGTATAAAAATCCTGAAAATGTTGATATATCAGTATATATCGATATGAGCCCCTCGATATATCGAAATCGAAAAATTTCCATATCGACGGACCCTAATGGTAAGTTAATTAACTGATTTCTCAGGGTTTACAGTTGATCAAGAAAAAGTCTGTTCTGTTTTTTAATCATGTCAAGAGATCATTACCATCATCTTGAAACAATCAGATGGGTATTTGTTATAATGCTTCCTCAGATATTTTGCTAAGTAGTCACCCTGACCAATAGCTCAATCAAAACATTGATCGGTGATCATTGAGATTAGAACCTTTTTTTTTGCATAATGCCACCAACAATTTGTATTTGTATAGTGCTTGACAATTAGGGATACGGACCTCAGCAGGGGTTGGGATCAGTAGGTGTGGAGGGTATGGATGGTAGGGGTAGGACGGTAACCCAAGGTTGAAGAGGAGGGTCTTGAGATGTGCCTTGAATGAGGCAAGGGAGCGAGCAAGGTGTTAACAGTGAAACATGTGTGATTACTAGGGTCCGGCGATAGATCAATATATCGCTAAAACCTGATATAATTTTCATATTGATACACTGATATTGGCATTTGAAAAATATCGATATATCGAAAAAATCTGGATGCGCGCGCACTGAACTACCAGACCCAGAATGCTCATCTCTGTACACAATGCACAGACCGAGGTGCAAAGCCGCCATATTGTATTCATAATCCTCGAATACAATATACAGTTATGCAAGGGGTGGGGGGGGGGGGAGGAGAGAGACGGTGGGGGGGTGGGAGAGAGGGATGGCGGCGGGGGGATAGAGGGACGGGGGGGGGGGGAGAGAGGGATGGCGGCGGAGGGGGGTTTGGGGACAGATGGAGTGGATGTGATAATATACAGATAGATAGAGATGGGGGGGATGTGAGAGAGGAGAGAGACACAGAGACACAGACAGAAAAACACAGAGATGGAGAGAGTGAGTGTGAGAGACACAGAGAGAGAAATATATTTACCTTCTGAGGAGATGGGCCCCAAATGCACGCGCACCTCCGAATGCGCGCGCACCTCCGAATGCGCAGTACAAAAACCCCCAAAATATCGATATTTAAGTATATCTCGATATGAGCCCATCGATATATATAAATCGGAAAATTTCCATATCGACAGACCCAAGTGATTACTATTATTTTTAAAAAATGTATAATCGTGGTTATTGAACCCTTAGAAATGTTGGTTTAATTCAATGTAACCGATGACTGTATGTAATGGTTGTCATAAGCATTATGGGTAGTAAGGCTGTGTGAACCAGCCATATGAGCCAAGGCCGAATCGAGTCAGCAGGTCTCAGCAGACTGATTGAGACCAGTCGATATCAGGAGTGCATGACAATGAACAGAGAGGAGTAAGCAAGAGAAACTAACATAGACTAGTTCAAAGACAGAGTACAAGGGAAGTTGGTAGGGGGAGATAGGTTAGAGTAACAGTCTGTCTGAGCAGGAGAGGGCTAGGAATACCAGGCCAAGGGTATTTCTCCTAAGATTAATTAGATTAGCAGGGCAGAAGTCCTCCAGTGAGAATGAGAAATGCTGATTTATTAATTCAATTAAGAAGCTTCAGAAACTGATGATTGGGACACGTAGGAAGGACTGATTTATTGTCCAAACGCTGCTAAAAGTTAGAAGAATAGGAACTAAGGAAGTCTGTCAGTTGACTTAAGTTGGTCGACTTTAAGGTCGGTCAGTTGGTCAGTTGGTCGACTCTTCAATAAGTCGACTCTTAAGTCGGGTGACTTTTAAGTTGGTTGACTCTTCAGTGGAAGAGTAGGAGAACAGGAAAAAGAGAGCTAGAAGCTACATTCAGTGGCTCTAAAAGACCAGCAGTCGAATCACTAATCCAGTTGATTAACCTGATCATCTGACAATTTGCAAGGTACGAGGCAGAGAACTTCCGTCAAGCAGACTAACTGATTACCAACACCTTGTGAAGGGAGGAAAGAGAACAGTGCTGAGGCTGAAGAGAGAGAAAGTGAGAGTGTCCTAAATCTATTACTACAGCAGCAGAGACACTGTAAAGAGGAAAAGAGAAAAGGAGTGAGAATGCCCTACATCTATGGCTACAGCAGCAGAGACACTGTCCAGAGGGAAAGTGAGAGAAAGAAAATGAACAATCTGTCCTGCAGCTACCACCACAGCAACAGAATATCATCCAGTTGAGAGGGGTGAAAGGGTAGAGCGAGAGCTGAATGGGTATTATAATCTAGTATTGGACAGAATGTCCTGGCTTCCAGGCTGCCCCCAGAATAACTGAGGATTGAACCTGATATAGCCAGTGCCTGAGGTGTGGATATGCTACCGAGAGACAATCAGGAGAGCCTCAATCTTGTTGACGTTCAACTGGAGAAAGTTGGCTCTTATCCAGGACTTGATGTCTGACAGACAATCCATTAGGACAGCAGTTGTCCTGAAGTCAAGGATGGAGGCAGAGAGATAGAGGCATCTACTTATATGTGAAAGTTGATCCAATTATCCTTAGGAAAATGCTATACCCAAACAGGGCAAACTAATTCCCTCTATTATGTTTAGAGACTTACTGCAATTAAGCAAAGGCTGGCCCTTCTATGATGTTAAATTGGTATCTGTTCAAAATGTCTTTCAAAGCAATCTTAACAATGGTGATTTTCCCACAGCTTCTCGCTGTGATCTCTAGCATCCCCCAATGTTTCTCTACCCTTTGTCCATGTTTTAATATGTTATTATCAGAAGGTAATGTGACAAAGAACCAAAAGATAGAAAGTATACCCAAGTGATCTTTGCTACAGGCATAAATCAGGCAAACAAAAAGCAACCTTGTAACACAAATTGCATGTAACAAATTGTATTTACAGCCTTGTGATGCTGGTGGTGATGGATTTATAACCCCTTATTGTGTTTCACAATTTGTGCTATAGGGTGCAAGACAATGAGGTCTAACTTATTCCAGCTGCTTAACGTATTATTACAAAGACAAAGTGTTATTGTTATTTCAAAAAAAGTTTATATTCTTCCCTTCATTCAAAATCTACTCGAAATTCAAAATATTTGACTGTTTATTGTATTATTACATATGGGCAGTTGCAGATTAGTTGTTTACTTGCAAATTTGTCTTGTTGAAAAATATGTCTCATTTAGCCAACATTTAAGATATTCACCAATATTTTTGCTGTCATGGAAGACAATTGCAAAATTGTAAAATGAACAGAAAACAGGAAAGATCTCTAATTTGTGATTTCTAAGACGTACATACATTTTGTGTATGGGGTCATGAGTTCTTATATGCTCTTGTGTTTTTCTCTTTTTCCGCCATTTATTATTCCTCATTAGTTGTTTGTGGGATTTTGCTAGCAAAACTTATGGCTACATCTGTATGCATTAATTTTATTGGAGAGCCAACTGCACTGCTGCCTTTTCTGACCATAGAAAATCAGTTTACACCAGAAGTCAAGCTCGGCATGCTTTTATTTATGTCCAAATAAAGCTATGTGATTCCTAAACTCAGCTGTTTATGGGAACAGTTTGGTGCAGTTAATATAATTGAGAATTCCTGGTCTGACACATTACTTTTTTAGTATAACCACGCAAAGGATCATATAACTTCTAAGATATAAATTGGAGACATTGGCTATTAAAGAAGAAAAATAGTATGAAACAGCATCAATAATAATGTAGTATAATACTTATTCTATATAAAAACTAGCATCTTCTATGATTTATTTTTCTCATCAAAGTTACAGAGTTCAACATAATTAATAAATGCAAAGACACTAAAGTACTTGCCCATTCATGTCCGATTGCTCAGCACAATTGTTGACTAAAATCTCTGTGACAAGCGATCAATCGTCTGCCAGCCTGGCTTAGTTGGCAGTCCTCTACCTCATGAGTCACAAAGTTGCAGTTTCAAGCCAAATGTTGAAATTTAGAAAACGTAGTTCAAGCTGACACTCCGGTGCAGTGCTGGTGGTGTACTGCATTGTTGGAGGTGCTGTCTTTCAGATATGATATTAAAAATCCCACGGCACTATACAACAACAACAACAACATTACATTTGTAGAGCGCCTTTCACGTCAGGAGGACGTCCCATGGCACTGGACACTTACTGCTTCAGACCCGAGTTGAGGACAGGGTTTGGAGTGGGGGGGGGGGGGGGGGGGGGGGGGCGTTGATGCTGAGTTCCTAAAAGCTACAATAAAAGTGCAATGCTTATACCTAGTTTATTTTATTATACGTTTCTCTTTTTGATGAAAGTAATTGTTATTCCACTATTTTGAATTCATGTCTGGTGTCCAGCTTTCCTGGTCTATCAAAAGTAATATTCCACATTTACCGTATCTATAGAACTTAATATTACATGTATCTCTGTGGGAAGGGTACACTCTTCATTGTTAAGCCAACTATCCTCATTGGGAGGAAGTAATTGAGGTCTCCTTCAAACCGAACAGGTTCCCAGTTGACACTTTTGGCAATGGAATCTCAAATTTGAGCCAAACTTCTGTGGTGGTATCAGTCAAATCTTGAGCTGGGAATATCTGCAGTACTCCAGGGCACCGCTGGTGGCAGTTAAGCTACCCTGACTCATTAGTAGGACTTGGAAGAGAAGATACAGTCTGTTGGCACAGGGACTCTTCCCAATCAGCTCTATCATATCTTGCTATCCCTCCAATCCAAGACCCTAACATGTCAAGTAGATGGACAAGTAGCAGGAAAGCCAGACAATGCTTTCAATGGCAAGCTACCCCCATTTTAGCTGGTTAGATCCAGTAGTATCTAATTCACACTCCCGAGGCCTTGGTGCTTGCCAACCAGCACCTAACATTCTCCAAAATCAGATAAGCAGGATGTATCCATTTAGGGAGAGAGTACACCTGCCATTCCAATAAATATCTGAGAAATGTCCATGCTTAATTAGGATGCATGAAACCAGGGCCGTACGCAGGATTTTTTTTGGGGGGGTGCGAATTGCTAGTGATGGGACCAACAATGGCCGGCGGCTTGGGGGCTGCCCCCGAAGCCCCCTCGAGGCTCCGACGTTTTACACAGTTTGAGGTCTTATTTAATCGATTCAGAAGATCCAATATGAATGGTAAATGTTTCATGCCCTTGGTGTTTAAGAGCATCATTATTTATTCAGTGTTTTTATTTTCCCCGGTAGTCCGTGTCTAATTGGGAAGGTAGAATGTGTTCGCCGATAAAAGCCAACACGATTGTTGACTCGATGATGTAAGGAATGCGAACGATAAAGTAAATTACAATCCAATTAACAAAGTACAATGACGAATGCTTGATAAATGTATGCGTATAGAGAAAATGATCATAAACTACAGATTGGCGGTAATTAATAAGTTGTTCTGCATTGTTATCCTAAGACTAAATTTCTTTCGGACTGTAATGAACAATAATGTAAGAGTAAAGTATGAATTATGTGCTCAGATATTCCAGCAAAGCAAATTTTATAAAAGACAAGAAAATATACAGAAACTGAAAATCAGTGTCAAACAGTTAATTCACACGTGTTACAAGCCTGTTATCAGCATTATCCTGAAAATATCGTTGAACTGTGAGCAATAGTGTAGTTAGTTTTTATTTATTTATTTAGAATCAAAATGAAAGGCATTGACCCATCAAGCAATACTGACCTGACGAAAAAATACTTGAAAATATAAAGGAGGGGAAATTAATTATTTAATAGCGTTCCGTATTCGAGACGCCTCGGTCGCTTTGAAGCCAATACGTCAACCGCTCTACCAATATCGATTTCCATGTTATAATGAATGTGCATTAACGCGAGGGCTGAAAGTCGCTCCTATACGGAGCAGAATGCTGGACACTTAGGCAGACCTCGACCAGGAGATTAGGTGACTCGTGAGGTATATACCAGGTTTCTAAGAGACGCCCTGAACGTTTACTGGCGACAGCATCTGACAAATAGTGAGCTATATGGTACACCACCACACTGGTATCACAGACATTACCGCAGAGGCGTCTTAGGTTTAGCGGACATAGCTGGAGAAGCCGGGAGGAAACTGTCCATAGTCCTACTATCCTATGGGAACCATTGCACGGTCACAGAACACGAGGTAGACCGACCCTAACCTACATCGATACTCTGGAGCGCGATTGGGGTATTGGCAGGCGGGAGTTGTCAGGCTGCATGGAGAGAAGGGATCAATGGAGAAGTGTGGTTGTCAATGCCCGAGTTCGCTCGATCAGAGGATGGTGAAACTATTTTTATGCCAAATTCGTACGACATTGATGTTTTTTCTCTCTGGGTACAAAACTGAACGTGAAATAAAGTAGCACTGTTTATCTTTGCGTTAATATTTTTTTGCATGCCAGTGGACGTCTCTAAAAGCAATTTTTAATTACAGGAATACATTTTTAATAACATAAATCAAATGTGATAATCATGACAAAACAAGAAACATGATATTTCAGAAACACGCCTATCAAAACTTAAGTCATTTTTACTTACATTTATCAGATTAAAATACGATTTCAGCTTCCACAAAGTGTTGCTACCTTTTTATGTAGTGACTGTATACGGGATGATTTCCGATTGACACACCACGTGGAATAGGCGCTAAAGCATAGGCCTACGTCCATGAGTATTTTTTTTAAAGGTAGGCATTTCCGTCCAGCATATAACTTTTTTGTTGGGTTCTCAAAAGCTTTAATTTCTCAGAAGCTTGTAAATATGTTGTCATTGTTTGCTAGGATAACAGTCACACCTCTCAAAACTTGAGTAATTTTTACTTACGGTGATCAGATGAAAAGATGATTTAACTTCCAGTAGTGGTGCTACCTTTGTGGCTGTTTACGGGATGATTTCCAAACGAGGATGGATTTGAGTCTTGGCGCGCGCCTATGTTTATCCAATCATGAGTCACAGACTCGCCGCGTCATGGACTGGTCTATCGACGCGGTATGTTTTGGGGAGACGCCGATTCTGGTGTGCTACTCGATAATTTTATATTAATACTAAATCATTCAAAGATGCGTGTTTATAATTTATACATAGTTTTGAAGAACTGATTGTTACAAAAATGCTCAATAATTTTACTTTACTTGGTATTTAAATTTGATAAAAAATACAATTCTCTACCCCGGAAAATGTGGACCTTTTATAATTTGGGGGGGTGCGTATGCACCCGTCGCACCCCCCCTGCGTACGGCCTGATGAAACTCTCATTTTTGTTGGGTACTCTTAAGCATGGTGATGGGTCTATACACGTCCCAGATGATCACAACAAAATTTAAAGCTGGATGCAGCATCAGGACACTCTCAGCATAGATTGGATATAAAGTGCCCAATATCTGTATCAACAATTACTTGTCTGAAATCTAATCTAATTTCCTAATACATTAGTGTATGTTTTCTCTTTCCAATATCATCCTTTGTCTTTGAGTGATCCTGCTGATTGTGTGCTGAAAAGCAATTTATTTTTTCTATTAATCTACCTACTGAGAAAGTCATTTCATATGTCAAAGAACCAAATTTCAATTCAGAGTCCTTTTTATTAATTGAACTTGATATCATTAATTAAGAAGTTGAAGTCACTATCCATGTAGAAATAAATGTTTTTGGCCGATGTGACTGGTCGTGAAGTCAGTTGTGATCCACTGATGTGTGTATTTCTATTGAATTAAACAGCCAATTGATAACTGTGTTGTTCATTTTATACAGGCAGTCATTTCATTATAACTAGGGCACTGTTCCATTTAATTGCATGCAACCATACTAGATCCCTGGCATTTCTCAACTCTACATATCAGTTTACTTCACTATAAGTATATAGAAATACAAATATCGAAGGTATTGGGACATCAACCCAATTTGAAAGGCATTGTATGAATTAAAAATTTGTTGTTGTTTTCATGTTGTTACAATATAGAAATTATAGCCTAAATCTAATGGAATAATTAATAGGTAATTATAAAATGTATCAACAACTACTGACAGTAACGGGACAAAGAACATCTGGTTCTCTCTGGTTAGAAGCAATAACAGGATAGCCTTGGAAAAAAGGGCAGAAGCCCCCATTTGTCTACCAGCAACAGAGAACACACATTTCTTGAGAGGTAACAGTCCAAGGTATGGGTTGATACAGGTTCTCAACAATAATGACTCTTGAGATTCGGACCGGACCTATCAAACAAACAGCAAGTTATTCTCAAAAAGCCCAATTATTGAGCAAATTGTTTAAGTTAGAAACTTATGTTAACATCACAAGGTATTAATAAGATGGGAACATCCCTTTTTTGTTCAACAGAAAGGAATTCACTCAAGACTTCAGAAAGATAGAATAGACAGACATCAGGTCTAACCTAACCGAATCGATCTCTTAAATTTGACCAAGACAAAGAGAATACACACTGGAGTACATGGCAGTACCAGAAGTGGGTTGGGGGCCCTAGGAAAGGAGCACTTGGAAAAACGGTTTAACTAGCCCACCTTTGGATAAGGAAAGTTAGAAGAGAAGTTTTCCAGTGGGAAGGAGAAAGAGAGAGAGAGAGAGATTGGGAGATCCAGAGAAGTAGACGAGGTCTATGGTTGTGCAGAATTACTAGTAGTATAACAATAATAATCCTTGCATTTGATATAGCGCTTTTCACATCTTATCAACATCTCAAAGCGCTTCAATATGACGTATGATTTGATTAGACATTTATTGTATAATAATCATTGCATGTTGTATCCACTCTGTTTATAATAAACCTTACTGCACCATATTGGATTGTCGAGTCATATTTCAAACCTTGGTATCGGAAATCCCAACAATGTGCAACACAATATGACAAATTAGAAATAAATGGTGAAAAATTAGATAGAATTATCTTTCTTACTACATCATGAAATGATTAACCTGTTGACCAGACAACAAGATTCTTAGTATTTAAACTGAAATCTTCTGGTACCTATTTAGAAATTATACACAATAAAACGTGAAAATAACAGGAAAGTAAATAAATTTATTTTAATATACAGCACATTTTCAAACACAAAGGTTGAGGTAGTATTTCTCCTTTCAATGTTCCTTTAGTCTAAAAGGTTTTAGTTAACAAATGTTCTTGTCTGTTCATTCCTCCCTCATCATACAGTACTTTGTCACCTCAGCAAATATGCCCTTTAGATGAAAAACAAGTAATCATATTTCAGACGTCCATTACTTCCAAGTTGATCTGCTCCATGAAGCACTGCCCACAGAGGGAAAATCGGTTTTCATTAGATAGAAATTCACATTGTTAAAGCTGCTCAGGCAGTCGACTGTTCACTCAGGTCAACATTCAAAATCCCACCCAAGTACGTGCCGTGAGCACGTACTTGGCTGCACTCACTTTTGTGCAGATCTTAATAAATATCTACAGTAGGTCTGATATACTATGTTAAGGCTTCCTTTTACAAAAATTCATTAAAATAATCATAGAATTATACAATTATATGGCATTGTAGGAGGCCATTCAACCCATCGTGTCTGTTCCAGTTCTTTGAAAATAGATAACCAAATCAATCCCTCCCATTCCCCCATAGCCCTGCAAACATGTCCTACCAAAATAACTATCTACTTCTCACTTAAAAGTTATTATAGCTCTATAATTGCAATGTTGTTATTGAATTGGCTTTCACCACCCTTTCAGACAAAGCATTCCAGATCCAAACACGAAGCATGAAAAAAATTCTCCTCACCTCCCCTCTGTTTCTTTTAACAACTATTATAAAAACTGCCTAGAAATGTTTTTGAGGAAACAATTTGAATTTTAAAAATGCTCTCAACTGCCTGCATGTATAAAGATGTAATTAGCATGGAACATAACAGATCGCACAATGGTTGATTTATTTACCTATATATGTGGTAAGAATTGAAAGACCCAAGGATGTTGGTGAGTGTTTTGTTTTTTCCACTAAACCACTTTTTAAAATAAAAGTTCCATACATTGTGCAATTAGTTTGCAAATATTGCATTAGCTCATTGAATGTGAATTTGGATTGTTGATTGTTTCATGTGCAGGGAACATAAATTTGCTGATTAAGAGTTGAGATCCGCCTTTGGGAGGTCTTTGGGGTTGAGCATTGGCTTCTTAGATCTAAGGTGACATGCTCATCAACAGAATGTGAGAATCAAGTTAGTCCTCATGCCAGTTCCTGAACCAAGCAGGTCCACAGCACTCAGACACTGCTGATGAGAGATCAGCCTGGCTCATCAGCAGTTCGGAGGGGAAGACTGGGGGCAGAGAGCTTTCTCACTCAGCTCTGTTCTTTGTCCCGTTACTGTCAGTAGTTGTTGATACATTTTATAATTACCTATTAATTGCAAGTTAAACCCCAAATGAGAAGGGCAGTACTATTGGGACAAGCAGCAGCAAGCTTGCCAGACTCTCTATGCTTCGCTGTTTTAACTGGTTAGACTCCAACAGTACTCTACCATTCACTCTGGGATTGGGAAGCCTTGGCTCTTGCCAAATTGCATCTAATACTCTCCAGAATTAGGTAAGAAGGATGCATCCCTCGGAGAAGAGAGTGCACAATCCATTCCGAACACAGGAAAAGCTCCATATGTAGGTGGAATGCATGGAATTCTCCATCTGGTTTGGATACTTTTAGGCATGGTAATGAATTTCTGCATGCATGAGACACTTAGCTGACTAATATAAAGGGTGAAATGTGTTTTGTTGGTTTCTTGGAGAACGACCATCTCTCTGTGGAACTCTTGCCAGTCCGGTTCCTGAACCAGGCAGATCCACAGCTGTGTGTGTGTGTTTCTATAACCTTTTATAGATTTTCAGTCCTTCCTATTCCGACATGGTTAATCTGTGCTTTCTGTCCGCAAGCCATCTGATTTTACAAAGTTGTTCTTCAATCACCAGTTGCGTTTTAATAACAAATCTAAACAAATTAATGTTTTACAATATCAATTATTGTTTCCCTAAGGAGAGGTACCATCAACTGAACTTTATTTTAAAAGATTTCCCTTGAATTTTACATCAGTAATAATAGTAGTAAAACACTTCCTGCTACAAGATGTCACCGGTACATTTAACACACTGAACTGCAGACCATTGACAAACCCTTCCAACAAAGCCCAGTTGCCGACCAAATAATTTTGAGAGCACAGTCGCGCTTCAGGTATGTTGTTTTGGTAGAGTGCTGCTGTCAAAAGACTGCAAATAAATAACCAGATGAGTGAATAATATAATAGTAATTCTTAAATTTGATATAGCACCTTGAGCCATCTCAAAGCACTTCACAGAATATACTGCAAAGTAAAATGACTGTATATTTTGTGGGTGCAACATGGCAGCCAATTGTACACAGCAGCATCCCACAAACAGCTAAGGATTGAGTGCCCAAAGTATTTTTTTTTGTTACGGCATTATTATCCCCAGAAACAGTGATTTGCCAATTGACTAACAACTGGGTTCCTACGTACTATTGTATTAGGTAAACAGAGGCATGTGGAGTAAGAAAACATGTCTAGCTTATTGCCGTGTCTGGGAATCAAACCCAGGTTCCTGGAATGTGGTCAGCCCCACCAAAATAACACATCTAGATAACCAAATATACAGCTATAACAGAAGTGTAGAGTACAGTAAACTTATTATTTTTTGTAATAGTTTTGCATGTAGGGTCTTGATAACATGGGGTTCATTCCATCTTAGTATATCCAACATGATGTTTCAAATGGAAATTATATTTAGGTTAAGCTGACATACATTCCCATAATAAGAATTGGAACATGCCTCGTTAATATCACCAAAGTATACATTACACTTGTCTTGCATTATTCCTCAGTTGGGTGTGAAGGAAGCTGCCTGGTTGTGGCTGCTTCATGGAAAGGAAGCTTACCTGCTGAAGAAGTTCTACTTCCCCTTATCCACAAGGATTCATTGGTGGACTCAACAACAACTTGCATTTATACAGCACCCATCAGCATCTTGGAACAGGGAAAGGTCAAAGGCAAGAATACTTTCTTCAAAGAAAGGGCACAGAGGACATGGAGGATGTTAGGGTGGTCAACACTATTATTAACCATATTATGAATGTTAATAAATGAATATTTTATTGACAGCGCCTTCTTCTAAGTCACTGTAAGCACCCAAACCAGAAATGAGCCACAGCAACAACAACAGCAATAACAACAGTAATAGCAGATGTTATTTAAACAAGCCCAAGAGTAACTGTTGTGCTCTGATCTGATCTGCAGCTGATTTATAATATATGTAATGGAAAATATGTGAACATTGCCCTTGAACACTTCCGTGAACAAATTGTTTGTTACCATAGTGCCACAGTTCAAATTGAAGAAGTGCATTATGAAGTACAGTCAATTCTCCTACTCTCCTTCATCCTGCCCTGACCCCTTCCCCTCTGTTTTTATCCCTACCTGACTGTACAGCGCATTGGGACATCCTCCCGCCGTGAAAGCCGCTATATAAATGTAAGTTTTGATTGATTGATTGATTGATTGACTGATTTATTGACTGACTGATTGGTTGATTGATTGATTGATTACTGACTCAACTATTACAATTTCAACACACTCAACTATGGTGTATAAAAACCCTAATGCAGGTATGTAATTACTTGTTAAATTAGTTATGCATTTGTGCATCTAAATCATTATTTTATACCTTGATCAATTGATCACAGGTATACCAATGGGCTCAAATAAAACCCTACACAGAGATTGGGATTTTGGCAGTTCCATTGAAGTTTATGCATTGAAAAGCAGAACTTAAGAATCAACACCTGTTTTTGAAGGAATAATTAGTTAAACTAAAATTGACCGGCAAAATAAAATTTAAATAATACAAGGTCAAAGAATTGTGCTAGACCAGTACAATATATTTATCTTTTTGCATTACATTAATTCACCAATAAAGAATTAGCCCTCAAATTATTTTTACCCTGAAGAAAGCACTGGAATTTAAAGGAAATCCTGTTGATAAAAGAAAAGCTGTTCATATGTTCACTTGTTAATCCGTACTTCACATTGCCTTTCAAATTACCAATCTTCCTGTGCATTGTCCGATGCAAGTAAAGTAATTTTGACGTTTCATTTCCCCTGAATGTGAATAGGTTATCATTCTCACAATAGGATAAGAAAATCTTCAGACCTTACGCATTTATGACAACACAGTTTTATTAGAAGGAATAGAGGGAACAATTTTATGATCTGTTTATTGCACATAATAATAAATATAATAAGGGAAAAGTCTTGCTTCCATCATATTAATAAATATCCACATTTACTTTGTATCCTGTACATCTTTCAGACAAGCCAAAGGGCCTTGATTTTCATTTTCTTTTGCCACTTTTTTCCAAAGATAGAATAAAGTGCCGACTTGCAATTTTCAGTGAAACAAGTAATTTCCAGTTAAATAGAATCATAAAATTGCCATTACAGATCTTTTTAATATTCTTGAGTGACACAACAATGTGACAGTTTGCTGAAGCAGTCTTGGAGCAATCGTTTATATTGCCTCTATGTGCGCTCTGGGAGCTCTGAGAACAGACTCTGTGTGGAGGGCAATATATATGTGCAAGTTGTTGTTGTTGTAGCCATCAAAGAGCTGAGAAATACACAAATTGCATTGGAGTCCTTTGCTGTTGGCATGATGTTTAAGTTGATGCCTCATTATCCATCTAATTTACAAGAGAAGGGGTTTGAGCTCAGCAGTCTGTTGCCAATATAGAACAACATTTTCTTTCTTTGGGGATTGACAGGAAAAGTGTTTCTCTATTGCTTTCTTAATATAAAAGCAACGTCTCTTTTTCATTATCTGTAAGAACATTACAAGATAACTGACGACCCCATCAATTTTCCTTTGTACTTAGCTGTCTCATCATCACGCAGTGATAAACCTCTGACAAATAAGGGCTCATTCCTGCAAGGTAGCTTCGAGACGCCACCTGGCATGAAGTGTGTTATACATACACAAGTTGTTGTTCTCATATATATTATTGCAACAAATGGTCACAAAATTACACATTTACCCTTGGGATCAACCACAAATTCATTAGCAATACTATTTTGCAGGTATATTTTCTGAGCTCACACATAAATGCCATAAAAATATTTTATGAAGTGGATTTTCACTACATTATTTAACAATTTTTCTCATACATTTGATTTTCTTTTATCATATGATTGGAGTGAACCTTGGCAGGGAATTCACATGAATTTCAAGCTCAGGAATGGTGAAGGATTTCATCTGACTTTAATTTCATCTACTTCAATTCTCTTAAATAAATCCTGCAATCTGAGAGAGAAAAAAATTCCATATAAAATATTATGTTGACAGATCAGATAAGGAAAGATACATATTATCTATTTAAAATTAAAAAAAATATTGCTGAAGATTATTCACTTCACTTGCAGTTCTTTATTTGTGTGTTCTGCTTTGCAGAATGTTTTCAAAATCAGAATGTTTTCAAAATCAGTTATTGTCCACTGATTAATAATAATCCTTGCATTTAAATAGAGTTTACACAATATCACATGCAACAGTACTTCCCCATAGTGACGATTTTTCTTGCAGGAACCCAATAAATAATAGAGAATCAAACCAAGGGTGCATCAAAGTTAAGCCCAATGTTTTGCATAGATTTATATTGATTTTTAGCAGAGATCAATCAATGGTGAAATGGAGCAGGAACTCTCATTTAGTCTACTTATCTTTAACCATGGTTGTTGAGACCAATTGTAATACTCTCAGTGCTGACCATGATTAGTTAATACGTCACAATTCAGGTGATTGAATTTAAGACTTTACAGTCTGTAATGATTAGCACAACACTGTGTTTTCAGATTAACTGCTTAATCAATTATGTTGAAAATGTGAGTTTATTTAGAGTTTACCATTAACTTCATGACTTTACTCAGTAAATGTGCATTATCGCAGCACTCAGAGGCAGAGCGCTCAGTCATCAGTGGTTTTCTGGCTTGATGACTCGGCACCACATTAATGATCACTGTAAATCCAATGGGCAAAATAAATAGGGTAGAGTTTTTCAGCGACAGGACACAACTTGAAGCTCACACATTTCAAATTGTTGGTCAAGTATCCTTACTCCACAAGCCTGATAATAGCCCTTCAAAAAAATCACTAATAAATTGGTCATTTCAATCCATGACTGTTTGTGGGACACTGCTGTGTGCAATTGGCTGCCGTGTTTCACCCACAAATATACAGTCAGTTCACTTCGCAGTATATTCTGTGAAGCATTTTGAAACATCTAGAAGATGTAAAAAGCGATATATCAAATGCAAGGATTATTATTAGTTGTTATTACATTGGTTAGGTTGTTTATTCAGCACCTGAAAGCCAATAAATATTTTATCAATATTGCATCTTAAATGTATGCTCCTGTGCTAACCCAACAAGCAGTGGGAAACCTTGCCTAATAGTTATTTTTGCTGAATACAAAGCAACATGGTAACTATAAAATAATAGTGGAAAAGAACTAAACTACCCCATTCAATTTATCCTATTATTTGAATAAGTTTTTGTCTCGTTGATGAATGAAATACAATGCAAATTTGCATAGCGCCATTCAAGTCGGGAGGGCATCCCAAGGTAAAATGAAATAGATAAAGTGGAGAGTGGAGTCATGAAGGGATGGAGTGACAAAATAGCAGGCTGGAAGGATAGAGGGATTGAAGACAGATGAACAGACGGATGGATGGACGGATAGGTGGATACATAAATAAGAAATTGCCTTCTTTTTGTTATTAACAGCAATTGAATTTGGAACTCTCCTCTTGGGGAAACAGAGGTAAACAGAGTTTAATTGTCACATAGGTGAATTGTTTGGCAACAGAATGTTAGAAACGAGCAACCCTTTGTGGTCTTGGTGGTCTCTGTGTCAAGCGGCTCTCATTAATTATAACAATAATAATTCTTGCATTTGATACAACACTTTTCACAACTTCTAGACATCCCAAAGTGCTTCACAGAATTTATTATCAAGTGAATTGACTGTATATTTGTGGACGTACCATGGCAGCCAATTACGAGCAGCAGTGTGCCTCAAACAGTCATGAATTGAAACAATTTATTATTTTTTGAAGGATTATTATCAGGTGTGTGGGTGAAAGAAACTTGCCCATGGTTTCACCCTGCCTGAATCAAACCCAGGTCTCTTGTTTGTAAGGCAAGTGCTCTAACCACTGAGCTACACAAATTCAACAAGGATGGGCAGAAGTAAAAATAAAATCTCCAGAAATATAATACATTTATATAGCACCTTTGATATCGGGGAGATGTCCCAAGGCACTGGACAGTCCAGAGTTTGTACTTGAGCTGGGGGTCAGAGGCGAGGGGAAGAAGTGGTGGAGGGAGAACATGGCCAAAAGCACAATCAAATGATCCTAAATAATTAATTAAATAAAGCACAAAATACTGTAGATGCTGGAAATCTGAAACAAAACAGAGAGAGCTGGAAAAACTCAGCAGGTCAGGCAACATCTATGGAGAAAGAAAAGTGAGTCAACGTTTCGAGCCCACGACCCTCGTCAGAACTGGCAAAGGGTTGTGGACCCGAAACATTGACTAATTTTCCTTTCTCCATAGATGTTGTCTGACCTGCTGAGTTTTCCCAGCTCTCTCTGTTTACAAAATAATTGTTTGTTAAGGCACTGATGATAGAACAGCTAGATGGGTTCATTGGTAATTAGTTGAAGGGTAGAACAGTCACTGAGGCAGGGAACTCTTCCCACTTATTTCCCGCTAACACTGCAAGTCAAAGTCTTAATGAGTAGGGTGGCCCTATCTGAACAAAGCTTACCAGACAATGCTTTCAATGGCAAGCTATGTGGCGTTAGCTGATTAGGCTCCAGCAGTACTCCACTGCACACTTTAGGGCCCCAGTCCCCAAACCTTAGCTCTTGCCAAAGCATGCATAATATCCACCATATGCCCCCACCACCAGGATTCATTCCTCCAGAGAGAGAGTGCAGTTTCCATTATTCCAACAAATATCTATAGTAATGTAATATTACTGCTTGCATTTGATATAGCACTTTCAATGTCTTCTAGATGTCTCAAGGCTGTGGAACATCCTCCTGACCTGAAAGGCGTTCTATAAGTGTAATTTTGTTGTTGTTGTCATTGTCACAGAATATACCGTAAAGTGAATTGACTGTATATTTCTGGGCGAAATGCGGCAGCCAATTGCACACAGCAGTATCCCACAAATAGTCGTGATTGAAATGACCAATTTATTATTATTATTTTTTCTTGAGGATTTATTATTAGAGGTATGGAGCATGGAAACTTTCCCAAGATTTCATCCTGGCTGGAATCACATTATCAAGGCATAACAAAACACGAAAGTGACTAGATTTGTTGGCGAATGACAAAAGAATCTGGACTGATTCTTAAATTAACTCTGAAATGCACTGCCTGAAAGAGTGGGGGAAGTCGATTTGATAACAACTTGTAACAGAGAAGTAGATAATTATTTGAAAGGACAAGTTTGCAGGGCTATGGAAGAGAGCGGGCAAGTAGGATTGATTTGGATAGCTCTTTTCAAAGAGCTGGCATAGACAAGATAGACCGAATGGCCTCCTTCTATGCTGTATAATTCAATGATTCCCAGCAAACTTTATTTTGTGTATAGTTATTTTTATATCCAGACCCTTAGTAGTAATCCTGTTTCTTGCCTATTCTCCACATAAAACAGCTGAATCAATGTGTTAAGATTCTTCAAGTTCCTTGACACAAAATAAACATATTCCCATATCTTAACACAAAGTCAAAACTGAGATAATTAGAGAATAGACACTTTGTGTTTGCCTTAAGGTGATTGGATCTACAACTTTAATCAATTCAACAACTTAAGTACTGTCGGCATTAGCCACATTAAAATCACTGGTATAGAAAGTTCAACTTGACATGATGTTCTCCTGACATGAAGGATGCTACAGAAATGTAAATATGTACAGTATATGTACAACGAAGTGGATCATTTGGGCAAAATGTACTCAAGTTACAGATATTTCTGGGAAGCTAATTAAATGAATTGGAATTCCTGATGTCCTGCATTGAACAGATAACTGAAGAGAGCAAGCCTTTCATAAAAGGGATGAGGGCCAAGCTCTGTAAATCTGTGTCTACTAATTTAAAAATAATCTTATCAGTAAATAGGAATCCAAGCAAAAAAGAATTACCAATTATCCAATGGCAAACGGAAACCTTGACTTAAAATGTGACAATAAGCCATGATAAATAAGGCAAGCCAAAATGTGCTCTTGTGTAAAAGCAATAATTGGAAGCTACTTAACTGAAACCCGCCCCCAAAGAGAGATGTCCTCAAAAGAGACAGGGCTGTATATCTTTAAATGAGATTTTTGGGAAGTTAGATTTGTTTTAAAATTAGATTATCTAACTTGTTGAGAAAGTAGGTTTGAGTGAGAAATAAAAGGAGAATTGTACGGAGAGAAGTTCTCCATGGCAAGTATTGCAATAAGAGGAGGGAGTGAAAACAATATTCTCAAAGCACTCTGATGTAGAAATAAAAACAGTACAGACTCATGATTTTCATGAAAATATTACAAATTAATATTTAATATTAAACAGTAATAGTAAATATATTAAGAATACCTTGATACATACAGTATCTTGCATAGTTACAGAACAGCATAGGATCAAACTACAATACAAGCTTTCACTCAATGAGTCAAATATACAGAATGAGAAGGTCTTGGATTTCATATTGGTTTGATGGGGGTATGGAGTTTAAAGTGGATGAGTATACAGGTGGCAAACTTTTGAAGGAATTGGAGTTAATGGGATGAGGAGACCGGCAGGAATACAAAGTCTGGTCCTGAGAATAGTAATATCTACAACTCAAAGTATTATCACTTTGGTAGAAATCCTCCCAATGTGAAAAGGTGCTCTATAAATGTAATTTTGTTGTTGCTGTTACTAGGAGAATCGTGTTGAAATAAAGGATTACTGGAAGACATCTGACAATTGCTAGTACAGTATTCATAATTCCTATACTGTTATTCAGTATTTTTAAATCTGAAATATGACAGGGTGTTGACATTTCTGTAATATAATGAAACATCTACAATAATGGGTGTTTTCATGCTTGAAACGATTGAAATGACTTGACTGCTATGACCCTATCCTTGTGTGTCATGCCTGCTTAAGGAGTAAAATTTGCATGCTGCTGTACTGTATGTACTTTAAACTGAAAATCTTTTCTGTATCCAGCAAATAACTTTCATTTACTGTCTTTTTATTCTTAATTGACCATTATTAGAATAATACTAAAACATTGAACTGACCTGATAGGTAACTCTCTATGAATTTCCAGACTCATTAAGTACAACTGACTTCAAATAAATGCAATCATAATTCTAATCCAAGAGTAAGATTATAATGCATCAGTCTTTTTTCATACTTACTACAATTTCACTTATATTCATTTTCAATTCTACTGCATAGAATTTTTAACCAAGTATAATAACTCTTGAACGTGATATGAAATGTGTATTAAATGTAGCCAATCCACCATGATTTTTCATCTGGAGACACCAGCTCATTAATGTGTCATCACTATTATGCAAAATATATGTATCATTAGGTATTTTCTGGCGCTTTACTGTAAGTCACATTACAGAATTAATGATCAAATTGTAATGAAAAGAACAGTAACATGGTTACTTTACACTGGAGTTCATAGAAATCTTAACCCATGGATGAAAAAATTATCAAACATTGTTTGGGGCTTTTTTAAAAACTTGATTCAACCATGAGTATCCATAATAATCATCCATAATCCAATATGACTATAACTAAATTCAGCAATATTGTTCTGAATAACTTACTGTATATGATGAATGCCTGCTGACATTGTAGAAGAAATGTATATGATGTGGATATTTTACTTTTTGATACATGAAATATATATATCTGGAATGCTGATTCCATGCAGGAAACTGTACAATGCCCACATACTTTGAAAATATGAAGTCAGCATTGCATAGACGTTCCTTTTGTTGTGTCCATCATACATCCTGAAGCAATGCTGACATTGACCAATTTGTCGTGATGAAATGTCACATTGTGCTTCACTACCTAACAATTCAGTGTATAAATCACGGAGAATTGGAATACCTTTTAAAAAATTGCAACTGAAAACTACGAGGGAAAAATATTGTAGATTTGTGGATACTGCACTTTTAAAAGCGAATCACTCTTCTTACACTAAAAAATCACAAACCATATTACAGTAATTTATATTTACTTAGCTTGGGCTTCATATATTTATTACATATAAAGATGTATCAGGCAAATCTACATACTGTCCATAATTTGTACTGACAAGTACTTCTAACTAATACAACATTACGATCCATCACATAGCACATTAACAACCATAAAATATGTATTATAGTGCAAGTCCAATTGATCTGCTTGATAGTGATTCCCTAGCTCATTCACTTTTCTTCCAGTGATGAATGAAGAACATTACTCTCATGCTATCAACAGTTAACAGCAAACAGAAATGAGAAAATATCCCATTTGTGCTCCTCTGTCCGCATATGTAAACTGAAAAGAAATACTGTAGTACAAATATAAGCTAAAAGTAATATAATGCAAGCATCTAAGTGACAAAGACTAATCAAATGTAAGGAAAAAAATAGCACTATTGGAAATTAAAAATTAATGAACTGCAGGAGAAAGTTATTAATGAATGCAGCATTGATAGACTCAAACCATTTCTTGACATATGCTAACGCAGCAAAAATAAGATACTCAAATAAAGTAATAATTGCTTTGAAACTGCGCAAATTGTTGGGATCTGGAATGTTTTGCCAAGTAAGGAGGTAGAAGATGAGTCCATTGTTTGTTTCCTAAGGGATGGAGGTAAGTATATGTTGCAGTAAAGTTGTGTAACCAGTAGGGTCCGTCGATATGGAAATTTTCCGATTTAGATATATCGATGGGCTCATATCGAGATATACTGAAATGTCGATATTTCCGGGTGTTTCGTACTGCGCATGAGAGCACGGCGCGTGCATTCGGGGTGCGCACGTGATCCGGGTGCGCGCACATTCCGGGTGCACGCGCATTCCGGGCCTATCTCCTCAGGAGGTAAATATCTTTCTCTCTCTGTGTCTCTCACTCGCTCCATCTCTGTGTTTTTCTGTCTGTGTCTCTCTATGTCTCTCTCACATCCCCCCCATCTCTATCTATCTGTATATTATCACATCCACCCTGTCTCTCCCCCCACCTCCCCCCCCCCCTGCCGTCTCTCTCCCACCCACCTCCACCCCCAGACATCTCTCTCTCCTTCCCACCCCCCCAGCCGTCTCTCTCCCCCCCCACTCCCCCCAGCCGTCTCTCTCTCCCTCTCCCCCCGCACCGTCCCTCTCCCCCCGACCCCCCCAGCCGTCTCTTTCCCCCTCCCCCCCCCACCAGCCATCTCTCTCTCCTCCCCCCGCCCCCCCCAGCCGTCTCTCTCCCCCACCCTCCCCCAGCCATCTCTCTCGCCCTCCCAGCTGTCTCGCTCCCTCCTCAGCTGTCTCTCTCCCCCTCACCACCCCACCCCCAGCCTTCTCTCCCCCTCCCACCCCTTGCATACCTGTATATTGTATTCAAGGACTACAAATGCAATATGGCGGCTTTGCACCTCGGTCGGTGCATTGTGTATAGAGATGAGCATTCTGGGTCTTGTAGTTCAGTGTGCGGCATTTTGATTTTTTACCTCGATATATCGATTTTTCGATATATCAATATTTTTTAAATGCCTATATAGGCGTATCGATATGAAAATTATATCGGGTTTTAGCGATTTATCGATATATCGCCGGACCCTAGTAACCAGGGATTTCACGAAATTTGCAACATTTTCAGAAAAATTGCAAAAATATAAAATCACTGAAATTAGGCTCCAAAAAGTGATATTATTCACTGATGAGTCAAATGTTCATTTAATCACACAAATGAAGCTTCTATTATATCTATAGTTACATTTTCACTTTGGTTTGGTTTTCATTATTGATAATAATTGTTCTCAACCAACTTTATATATTTTAGGAACATAGGAATTAGAGGCAGCAGTAGGCCATTTGACCCATCGAGCCTGCCCTGCCATTCAATGAGGTCATGGCTGATCTTCTAATCAAACTCCATCTGCCCGCCATATCGTTTAACACCTTTATCCATTAGAAATTTATCAATCTCAGTCTTAAACATGTTCAAGGACTGAGCATCTACAGCTTTATGGGGTAGAGAATTCCATAAATTCACTACCGTCTGAGTGAATAAGTGTTTCCTCAACTCTGTTTGAAAAAGCTGACCCCAAATCTTGAGACTGTGACGCCTAGTTATAGATTCTCATACCAGGGGAAACAGTCTCTGTATAGCACTCTGTCGTGTCCCTAAATAGTCCAATAGGTTTCTATGAGATCACATCTAATTCTTCTATATTCTAGAGAATATAGGCCTAGTTTACTCAACCTATCCTAATAGCTCAACCCCCTCATCCCAGTAACAAACCTAGTGAATCTACACTCACCCCCTCTAAGACGAGCACGTCCTTTCTTAAATAATGAGACCCAAACTGCACGCAATATTCTTGGTGTGGTCTCACTAATGTCCTGTACAGTTCCACCAAGACTTTCCTACTGTTGTATTCTAACCCTTTTGCAATGAACCCCAACATACCATTAGCCTTCCTAGTTGCTTGCTATACCTGCATACAAACCTTTTTGTGCCTGGTGTACAAGGACATCCAAATCCCTCTGAACACTAACACTATCTAGTCGCTCCCTCTCTAGAAAATAATCTGTTTTTCTGTTTTTACTACCTAGGTGAATAACTCCACACTTCCCCACATTATGTTCCATTTGCCACCTTCTTGCCCACTCATCTAACCTATCTATATCCCGTTGAATTATTTTTGTGTCATCCTCAGAGCTTACTCTTCCACCTAGCTTTGTATTATCTGCAAATTTAGATATTTTAGGTTCTACGTCGTTGTCTAGATCATTGATATTGATTGTAAGTAATTGAGACACAAGTACTGATTCTTGTGGCACTCCACAAGTCACATCCTGCCAATATGCGAAGGACACATTTATCCCTACTCTCTGTTTTCTTCCTATTAGCCACTCTTCGATCCATGCTAATATATTAGCTTTAATTCCATAGGCGCTAATCTTATTTAGCAGTCTTCTGCGCGGCAACTTGTCGAATGCCTATTGAAAATCTAAATACTGGTTCCCCACTATCTAACCTGCTAGTTACATACTCAAAAAACTCTAAACGATTTGTTAAGCATGACTTCCCCTTTGTAAAGTCATGTTGACTCTGCCTAATCATGTTATGGTCCTCTACGTTCCCCACTACGAAGTCCCTGGGAGAGGGGGCTTGCGGGAAATTTTACATTCTGTACTTTTAGAAAGCACTATTTGTTTGCTGAGGTTTTTGCAGTTGTATTTGGTGAGGTTTATTCTTCCACACACGTGTCAATTTAATGGATGTTTGAAATGAATTGTTTTGTACCATGAATGTTTTCCTGCTGGTAAACGTGAGCTGTTTGAAAATTGCATATGCAACAACAAAATTACACTTGTATAGCACCCAAGAGATATTCCACGGTGCTGGGACTTTATATATAAAGTATTCTGATTTTAGGCTCTAGATAGACTAGCAGCATGAATGAACAAAAGGTCAGACAATCAGCGTGGATGTAGGAGGCTTTTGGTTCAGCTGATCTCATCCCTCCATAAAACCGACTTGTCATAGTCTTATGACAGCATCAAATTATTATTATTTTTTTTTAAATGAATCTAGTGTCCTTGCCTTCACATGAATTTGGACATCAAGTCCTGGATGAAAGCTAACTTTCTGTAGTTGAAGGAGAAAAAGATTGAGGCCCTCCTAATTGGTTCATGCCAGTGTCTCCTCACCTCAAGTACTGGCACCATCTACCTCCATGGTTGCATATTCCACCTCACTAAACCAGTCAGGAACCTTGGTGTCTTCTTCATTCCTCAATTTTTCTACCCACATCCATGTCGTGAACTGCTCTGCCTTCCTTCACCTCTGCAACATTGCCTGACTCCACCACTACATCACCCCTCAGGTCGCTGAAACTCTCATTCATACCTTCATCGTGCCCTTGCTTGACTATACCAATGCCCTGCTAGTCTGTCTCCCCAATTCCTCCCTTCATAGGCTGCAGATCATCCAGAACTCTGCAGCCCAAAGTCTGCAAACTCATCTCCCCCATTTCCGCTAACTCCATTTGCTCCCCATCACTCAAAGGGTTCAATTCAAAATCCTGGTCCTCACCTTTAAAGCCCTCCATGGCCTTGGCCCACCCTATCTCCGTGACCTCCTAACTTCCTACCAACCTATCCACTCCTTTAAGCTCCAGCCTGTTCCTATTCTCTCAACCCATCTGCCCTACCATCATTGAGCAAGCCAAAAGCACTCTGATGTAACCTTTGCAATTCCACCCTGCAATCCATCCACCTTGCCCCCTTCTTCAATTCATGCCTCAAGAACCTCTTCATTGGTCACCCAGTTCTCCTCCCTTACCTCCACCCTCCCCGATCTCGACTCTAGCTCAGGTCTGAAACAATGACTGTCCAGCACCTTGGGAGGTCCTCTCCATGGGAATGGTGGTATACAATTGTAACTTTGTTGTTGTTTTTGTTGTTGTTCACCACAGTTCCTGGCAACCAGTCATTCATTAATCTCCTAGTGTCTATCCTGAAATGATCGCTCCATTGTAGAAATTTAAAGAGTATTGTTTAAACATTTAGGTTGATTTCCTTTAGACAAATGTGATCAATGTACGCACCAATTACATCTTGATCCAGAAGACTCAAGTTATTATTTGAATATCAAATTGTATAAAAATAATTCAATTTTTTAGCTATCACAATTTCAGTCACATAGTGACTGTTACTAGAAGGAATAAACTATTGGTCAATGAAACAAACCCTCCCAGCCTCCTAAATGATTCCATACAAACATAACACATTGTTCTCTGTCATTTTAAAAAAAATATTGTGCATAATCCCTTCTTACATTAAGCATAATTAAACATTTGCATCATCGCATTTAAATTCTGCCATTGTCTAGCTCCACCCTACCACTGCAACCTCATTCGCCCATGCAAACCATCGGCAGGCAAGCCTTCAGCCACTCTGCCCCTAACCTCTGGAATTCTATCCCTCGGTCCCTCTGCCTCACCCTCTCTGTAGTCTTCTTTAAGACCCGTCTCAAGACTCTCCTCTTCAACCATCCCATCAGTCAACCCAAATCCCCATCTTTCCCTCTACCCTCCCCGATCCCGACCCCAGCTCGGGTCTGAAACATTGACTATTCAGCACCTTGGGATGTCCTACCGATGTGAAAGGTGCTATACAAATGTAATTTTTTTGTTGTTGCTGTAGATGTTCCCTTCACTAGGTTGACGCTGACCTATTCCATGTCCTTCTTTATCTGCCCCACCATCAACAGGTAGGATTTCAGTCACTTTACGCCTGCTCTGGAACACCATTCTCGATGATCTCACTAGCTTCTTCCCTCTCTCCCTCCCCTGTTTCAAAATCCATCTCAAAACTTAACTCTTTGATAATGTTTTTCAGTATCTTACTTTTCCTTGCCTTCCTCAGCTCCCAATCTCAGCTCTGGTGCCAACACAGAATTAGAAAGCACCTTGCAAACATCCTCTTGCGATGAAAGCCAACATATAAATGTAAATGATATTTTATTGTGTTGTTACAATGCCTTCTGTTGAATCTTAAAATTAAGTTCCAATCTCTGGTTAATGGCCAGGTAAGGTTATTGTGCTTAAGAAGAATGAGAACAGTTTTTTTAAACTATTCAACACAAGTTAATATTACAGCTAACGAAAAAAAAAATCTAAAGCAGCAGCAAACATTTACACAGCAAAACAAATAAATCGTGCATATATTGTTGGTGATAATAATTTTTGGAATTGCTTGTCATGGGCTGTGTAGCAACATGGGCTGAGTAACATTGAAGAATAGGGCAGATGGTAAAAGTGGAATTCCAAAAGTCAGTATTGCAACACATACGATGCTTCCTAAGTAATGGGATATGCTTGGCAAGGTATCGAGCAGCCAGGAAGTCAAACTGATGACTTTCTGACTTCAGGGTGCCAACATAAAAGAAAAGACTAATTGATGTTGTAGACAGAAAATTTGACTTAATTATTAGTTGCCTTCAAGGCTCAGAATATGCCTACAAACCAAGATTGTGAATGAAAGCATTCCTGATTAATTGAGTGGGGAAATATGTGAGCTGTTGTCATTTTTTCATGGGTTTATAATTGATGCTACATTACTTGATCTTTTCGTGTAAAAAATATATTTCAGTAGGCAGCAAAGAACTCAGACCTATTCCTTTGACTGACAGACGTTCAGTGCGAGATGCTATAATATATTGTATGCCCTGTGGATTTCGTTCAAAAGGTGCACAGTGATGCAAAACATGTTGCTATCTCAGATAATCCCAAGGTGAATTTTAACTTTGATCTTCTATTTAACTGGAAAAAATCCAACATTTTGATCCTTTAGATCCAAAACCTGTGTGACATTTAAAGGTAGGATAGATAAATCCAAGCAGAATGTTCTCAAGTCTCTTGACAGGGGTGAAATATGATTTGATGTCCAATTATTTTTTCCACCTCTAATAAAGGAAATCAACCTGAAATGTACAAATATGTATTAGAAGGAGCCCAAAATAAAGAAATACAAAACAATAGCTAGCAATATATTGGTCAGAACACAGAAAATTTAGGGGAAAGCAAAATCTAGCTGCTGAAATCTCTGTAACTGCAACAATCCCCTTACTTCCGTAAAACTTCCTGTTAAGAATTACCTCCTCTTCATGGTTGAATTGACATTCAAATAAATGTTCATAATATAATTAATTTAAAAATGGCATCACAGAAAATTACGTTTGCATGTTTATTACATCTTATTATAGATGGATTTGCTGCCAACTCTGTGTTTTGACTGTTTTACTGACGATTCTTGCAGCTCAGTGGTTAGAGCACTTGCCTTACAAGCGTGAGACCTGTGTTCTGTAGGATTCTGTAATTAATGTGTTAAATAATATTTCAAATTATATTAGCGATATACATATATTTGAGACGTATGTAATGAATTGCACATGATAGGACTTGGCTGTGACTAGCTTCGCAGAAGAAACAAAAGAGTGTGTATAAACAACAAAGCATTTTAGTCCTTATCAGTAATTTTCTCATGGAAAAATGGTCTGCAGCTGGAGAGGGAGCTTCGCTGCATTTGTTTTTGCACAGGAACCATCTTGCAAAGGAGAATGGGTGAAAGGTCACCTAATAAACTGAATAAAAAAAGATCGATTCAAGGAAGAACGGAGAAAAAGTAGAAATTGGAACTTGGAGCCACAAATCCATGTTTCAGCTTCAGAAGAAGAGAAGATAAAGACTATGAGTGGAGCAACTTTAAACGTATGGTGGTACTTGGATATTGAACTAGGAATGGCACAATAATACCTGCAAACTTGTATATCGAACTGGAAACCGTACAACAATTGATGGATACCTTTTAATGGACTTATATTTAGATTAATATGGACCTTGCTACTCTATCTCACTTAAGCATTGATGTGGTGAATACTTTTAATTACTTATAACTGTTACTAACCTGAATTAATAAACATGCAGATTAATTGTACAACATTTGTGTCAGTCCTTACTTCACCACAGGGTCACAAATTTAAATAAATCTTTACAGTTCAAATTCAGGAAGGTCAGGGCGAAACCTTGGGCAAGTTTCCTTACTCCACATACCTAATAATCTCTCTCAAAAAACACAAGAATAAAATTTGGTCATTTCAATCCACGACTGTTTGTATGCAATTGGCTGCCACATTTTGCCCACAAATATACAGTCAATTCACTTTACAGTATATTCTGTGAAGCATTTTGAGCCATCTAGAAGGTGTGAAAAGCGCAATAACAAATGCAAGGTTTATTATTATTATAAGATCCTGCTGTGCTACACAGTTAAAGCACTGGGTCAAAAGAAGTATAATTGTAGGCAAAGTTATCAGTAGTTTTATTTGCTGTTCTAGTTGATGGTAATGTATGATTCTTCACCAAAATAATATGAGACTATTGATTTGAGGATGAGTGCAAATCTGATCCAGAAATTGAAATATGATTCATTCAATTAGGGCAGCACAAAAGCAATTATGTAAGATAAGAGGGCAATCTTCTAATTCTCATAGATGGAAAAGCCAACATTACCAAAAATGACTATCAAAAGGGATTTATAAACCAGTTGAACGGCCTAATCTTGGACATTATGAGGATGTTTGTCTTAACTATGAACTCAGCTTAGTAGACGAAAGGGAGCCCTTAGCAATACAATGCTAATGGGAACTGTATGCAATGGCAGTTCAAATTAAATACAGATAATGCTAAAGGTTGCCATAGTTGGCTGTGTAGAAGTGATTAAAATTGCATCTGATTTTAAAAGTAATTTGACAGGGTAAAAATGGGAAATGTGTTGTCAATGTTAATAATGATTCAATTGATCAACAAGCATTTAAAGTAAGCTAATGGTTAGCATTGATCTAGAAACAGTATACAAAGAAATATCTGTCTGGCTCAGTTGGTATCCTTCTACTCTCTAGGTCTGAAGGTTGTGGGTTCATCATCGGTTCACAGACAAAAGCCAATGATGATAGTTTGCTTCTGACTGCATTTTGGGTTGATAATCAATAATAAAACATGACTAATAATAGTTAGCATCATTCATAATAGCGCCAATGTTATCACACACCACATTCTATCTCTTCCTGCTTTTTGAAATAGAACACAGAAAATTATAGTGCAGTGAGAGAGCTATAGAAACAGATGTGGCCCATGAGTCTTAACAAGCCTTTTCCTCCTATCATTTAGATCAATGGCGGATGTTTTAATCTTAGGTGTCTTTGTTTTATCCCTTAATAGCTTTATTCTCCAAGGGTGGTGTATCCATTTATATTTTCATGCTTGGACAACAAACCAACAAACCTTTACTCTGAGGCCACCTTTATATAAAGACCAATTTGGTTCAGTTCCTTGAGTGGTTGCTGAACACATGTTTTGCTGTATAATGCATATGAGGACTTACGTACAGTGTTACATTGCATACTTCAAAATCCAAAGCTATTGATTTTTGATAAACCTCAGTCATGTCTGCTGGCTTGCTCCACAGTTTGCTTGAACATTAAATCACTTTGCAAACATCTCACTGCATTCTGACTTCTTCCTTGAATATTTAAAAGTAGCTGAAATTAATACCATACCTTATTAATTCAGTCATGTGAAGTAATTCACTCAATAGGATTAGTTCAAGCTTGGTCCTGATTTCATTGCTCATCAGCTATCTCATCTGCCTTGCTTGAGTAAACATTCGTCATGTTCCACCGGTGGCTCCCATGCATTTATCCTCTATTTTACTTTGACATTAAATTGAGTTGAGTTCAATTAGTTCTAATACGATTGCTAACAATGTGGGAAAAGTGATTATAACTCATACAGAATTTAATATCCTACCAATTGAGACTGCAGTTGTCTGTGGATATACTTATTGGAAGCTTTCTTGTTTCATTTTTATTAGAGATTTTTTATCTGTCTGCATCCAGGCAAGAGTTCAAATGTATAGTAAACTCTTTGACTGCTCTGATCTCAGGTATCTGGAGAAAGCTAAAGACCCTCACTTGATTTCCAAATGGCTTGAAAATAATCCTTTAATTTTAAATGAAATTTAGCTTTGATATTCCTGCATTTTTAAAATTTTAAATTATGGTCAAGGAAGAGCAGAAACAATTATTTGTTGTAATTTATAGTTCATAGCAAACTACAGGTATCTGTAAATGATTATTTGTTCCACATTAGTTATGAATTTCAAGTTTCCATAATGCCAAGAATTATTAAATTTATTTCCTGCTGTGACACAAATACCTCTGAGTCAGATGTTTGTGGGTTGAAGATCCGTGTCAGGCCTACAAACTCATAGTCTAGACCAGGGTTGTCAATGATTTTGACTGCTTAGAGACGTATACCTTATTTGAAACATGTCCGAGGGCTATATAAGCAATATACAGTATTTGTGTTTCCTTTCCAGAAACTCAACATTTATAGGTTATGGAGGGAGTCAATGAACCAGATGAAAATGGAGGGAGGATTCAGTTGAAATCAGGCTGCCAATTGGACCACCCTGGTCTGGACTGACGCTCCATTGTAATGATGGGGTATGCTGCAGAGCAGGAGATCTCATCCTTCAGATGAGACATAAAGCGTCTTATACGCCTATTAAGGCGCATGTTAAAATTCCCATGGCACTCCTCAGAAAGCGAAGGGAGTTTTGTTTAGCTGTGCCCAGGCCAATATTTATCCAAAATAAAAAAAATTGATCACACATTTCATTTCATGCCTGTTTGTAGGGGACATTGCTGTTTACATAATAATTACACTTTACAGTAAATCCTGTGGAGCTCTTTGAGACATCACTACGATGTGATAAGATGCAAATGGAGCATCTTTTTAACATTTTTAAAATAAACATAAAGAAACATTTGTGTTCCCCTTTCTCAGTTTTACAACTGAACAGGCTGGAGGTTCAGTCTCTATTTTCAGTAGCTCCTGGGTGTGCTCAAAGTGTAATTTTTAATTATTGTATACAATGATGCAAGCTGCTTTACAAAAACAATAATAACTTCCTTAATAGTATCTGCTTGAGAAGAACACATGCCAGAACTACGGAATTGGTGAGGGATTTGAATCATTTAAGGCTCATTTCTTTTATAGAGGTAATTTGTAGGCAGATGTCAGATACAACGGGAAGTATTACAACAACAAATTATATTTATATAGTACCCTCCATGCTGGGTGGTGACTCAGAGTGCTTCACAACAGCTCAGCCCGAGGCCGAGGAAATGGGAGAGGAATGTAACCGTAAGCACAGTCGAAGAGAAAGGTCTTTAGTCACAACTTGAAGATGGAAAAGCAGGTGGAGAGGCAAAGGGTTGAGGGAGGGAGTTCCAAACTTTCATTGTGTAGCTGTTGATAATAATAATAAGAAGAATAATCCTTGCATTTGATATAACGCTTTTCACATTTTATCGACGTCCCAAAGCGCTTCACAGAATATAGTGTAAAGTGAATTGACTGTATATTTGTGGGTGAATTGCGGCAGCCAATTGCGCACAGCAGTGTCCCACAAACAGTTGTGGATTGAAATGAACAATTTTATTATTGAGTTTTTTTTAATGGATTATTATTAGGTGTGTGGAGTAAGGAAACTTGCCTTAGGTTTCGCCCTGACCTGCCTGGATTTGAACACAGGTCTCCCCAGCTTGGTCTTCCCAGCTTGCAAAACAAGTGCTCTAACCACTAAGCCACAGGAGCTCCAGGAGCTCTGATGGTGGAACGGAGTGGCCAGTGGGGTGGGGTGGTGGGGGGTTGAGATAATGGCAGAGTTGGGCAATATTGCTGAGTTGAAGGAAGGCAGAGCGAGTCATAGCTTGGATGTGTGGGAAGAAAAACAATTGAGGATCGAATAAGACACCTAGGTTCCTAACTGGCTTGTTGAGGTTCAGTATGCAACCATGGAGGTTAATGTTGCCAGTGCCTGATGCGTGAAGGCGCTGGAGCAAGCAAATCAGGAGGGCCTCAGTCTTGTTGACATTCAATTGTAGAAAGTTAGCTCTCATCCAGGACTTGACAGGCAGTCTGTCAGGACAGTAGTGGCCTTGGAGTCGAGGGTAGAAACAGAAAGATAGATTTGGGTGTCATCCGCATACATGTGGAAGTTGACCCCTTGTCTGAGGATGATGTCACCAAGGAGTAGCATGTAGATGTTAAAAATTAGGGGGCCAAGGACAGAGCTCTGAGAGACGCCACAATGACAGCGCAGTGGCTGGAAGAGAAGCCATTTAGTGGCGACAAAGTGGAGACGGTGAGAAAGGTAGGAGTAGAACCAGGCGGTTGCAGGTTCGTGAAGATTGATCTGTGATGAGAGGCAGTGTAGGAAGATGGAGTAGTCGACAGTGTCGAAGGCAGCAGAGAGGTTGAGGATGGCAAGGAGGCAGACAGAGCCCTGATCACAGATGTTTAGCATAGTGAAGAGTGATTTATTACTTGTTCCTTGACAACTTTCCTTCTGATATTCACATAAAAGGACCCAATTGCTCAATCAAACTAATTTTGAACCAGTGGAAGAAAAAGTAAGAACATGCATTTTTGTAATGCCTTATCTTGATGAGATGTTTCAAAGCTCTTCACAGTAATTATTGTCAACTATAGTAACTTATTTGGAGCTAACTCTGTGTTCTGACTTTGTTTTCAACTGGTCATACGATCCTTCTGCGCTAAAGTTAAAGCACAGGGTGGAAAGGAGAATTATTGTTGTAGACCAAGTTGTTGGTAGTTTTGTTTGCAGTTGTAGTTCAACATAATGTATGAGTCTTCACCAAAATAATATAAGATTATCGATTTGCAGATGAGAGAAACTCTGGCCAAGAAATTGGAATGTGATTTGTTCAATCAGGGCCGCACAAAAACAATTTTCAGTTCAGTGTAGGATAACGTAGCAGTCTTTTAATTCTCAAAGATGGAACTGCCAACATTAGCAAAAAAGACTAACTATCATATGAGATTCATAAACTACCTCCTATTCATGCTTGAATTGACATTCAAATAAATGTTTATCATAAAATCAATTTAATTAATTTGTTTTTCGAAAGTTGTCCTTCCAGCAACTTGGGACATCCTCCCAACATGAAAGGCAATCTATAAACGTAACTTTGTTTGTTGTTTTTAATTAGGTTGGGCGAATTCATTTGTACATCTCTGTGTACTCCTTTTCCCTCTTTGCCCTCAGTATTTATCCCAACCAGTCATTTTATGGCTGAAATATTAGAGTTAGATAGAATAAATACTGATGAAGTAGTATATTGTATATAATATATTTCTGTTACATTGGAAGACAGTTCAGATCAGATATTTGTTTACTTGCTGTTGGTTAAAAAAAAGTGGATCTGTAATACACTACCTGTCTATTCTGGTAACAACAACAAAATTTAATTTTGTAGAGCGTCTGAAACTTCAGGAGAATGTCCCAAGGCGCTGAACAGTCAGGGGTCGGGACCCGAGCATGGGGCAGGAGCAAGGTAGGGGGGAAGGGGAGGGAGAGAGGTGGGAGGGCGACAGAAAGCACGATCGAACAGGAGGGTCTTGAGACTGGACTTGAAGGAGTCAAGGGAGGAGGTAAACTGAATAACTGTATTACAATAATCAGTACGAAGGTGAGGTAAATTAATTTGCAGGCTTGGATGAATCCTTGTGTTTGACATAAAGATTACTATTCCTTTGCTCATATACTGAGTTTTAAATTAAAAATAATAAAGGCAGATGGCATGGTGGAAAGAAACAATTTTCAGTATCTATCTGCTGTTGCTTGCACTATCTCAGCTTCCAGCTGGTCTTCCATTCCTTTGTAATATAACACTTGCAATGTATAAATTAATGGGTAGATTAAAGTCTCAAATGCTGCAGCACGATATCGGAGCCAGTTGATTTTTATAAAATATTTATTATTTTATAAAATAATTTATACTAAGTATGTTTTGTTTGCGTTAAATGTGTTTTGCCAAAGTCCTGTTCATTCTCCAACACACTGATTCAATCATCATGGCATGACAGTCTCTGTGTCTCCAGCAAATCTCTATTACTTTCTTTCTCATCTTTCTTCTGCTATTTTTCATTATTTAAATTCTTGCCCCTCTAGTTTTCCTTCACAGAACATGTTTCTTCCCACTGCACTCTATTCTATTTGGATTTCCTTCAATTTCCTGAAATTAGCATAGGAGTCAATAACCACATATAAAGTTTACAAGATGAATCTTTGAAGGAGGCCTCACCATTGATATCAATCAAAACAAATTCCACTCAGTTTAGGCTATCCGCAAAATCGATCGATTCACATGAAAAAGAAAATGCATGCATTCAGGATACCAGTCTCCAGTGTGTGTGTTCAGATTTTTGTGTTTTAAAAATAATGAAGTAGCTTTTTATGAATAAGAATTGTATGGAAGAGATATTTCCTGCACAATTGATAATACTAAAATGCTTATCCTGGAGCGTTACCATAACTTTACAGGAGTACACAGTAAGCACATAACAACAACAATAAATTATATTTGGATAATGCACTTCATGCTGTTTCTTAGGGCCCAAAACAGTAACAGAGTCTGACGTATATATTTCTGGGATCATCCACACTAATGAAACAGGAAGACATTTTAACAAAAAAATTACATTTATAGAGCGCCTTTCACATTGGGAGGAAGTCCCGAGGCAACGAACAGTCAGGTCAGGAACCGAGCAAGAGGGAGAGGCAGGGTAGGTGGGAGAGGCAGGAGAGAGTTAGGAGGGGAGGGAGAGAGTTGGGAGGTCAGCAGAAGGCATGATCGAAGAGGAGGGTCTTGAGACCGGCCTTGATGGAGGCAAGGGAGGAAGCGAGGCAAAGGGACTGTGGGATGTAGTTCCAGAGTGTGTGGGCAGAGAGGCTGAAAGCCCGTCCACTGATGGTAGGGAGGGTCGGGCAGGGACATGGAACAGATCAGAGCCCATTCAACACAGCAGTTTTGAATGGGGTAGGAACAATGCCAGATGAAAGGGACAGGTTGAATGTGTCGACTTGTCCTTCCGACGTGAAAGGCGCTTTGTAAGTTTAAGTTGTTGTTGACAAGTGGTGGAGCAAGGAGGTATAATTGGAAGGTAAAGAAAGGGGTGGCGATGGGGAGCAGTTGGTGGGCTTCATGGAGGATATGGTGGTGATGACAGAGGATGCGGTGTTAGGTTCCAAGGTCTGGAAGGAAGGATGGGTAGGAGTCGGAGCATGGGAGAGAGGTGGGGATTGGGTGGAAGTACAAAGGGCGATGACAGCTGAGTGAATTCCCTCAATTTTTGACTTGATTAAATTCAGCATCTCCTCTCAGTGGGAATTGGAGGAAAGGATCTGTGAGGTGTGGCATGGAGGGCGGTAGAGTCTGATTGTCATGGAAAACAGGAGTCTAGGGTGGTCCTTTGCCTCCAGGATTATCCGAGAGTAAAAGGACGATTTGGCAGAGGTCAGAGTGGAGATTTTGATGTGATCCAGATATGCTGGTGAACTGTTAGGCCAGATTTTTAACAAAAGAGATGCAGTTTTCCAAGGAAGCAAACAAAACTGTTTTTCCCATGCTTTTAAAATATTCATATTTTAACATTTTTTTTAATTTTATTTCATTGATCATTTTAAAAAGTACTATATATACATGTATGTCAAGGTATATTTAGCATGAGCTTCACTGCTGTATTATTTTTAGTCCTTTTTTTATCATTCATAGGGGGTTGCTGAAGAATTTCAGTCCTTATATTACTACAGTTTTCTTCCTGAAATTATATTATTTTAGATCACATCATATCTACGTCAGGGACATTAAACTTTTTTGGCGACATATCAATTTAGAATTGTTAAACAAAACATGACCATGTATTTCCATTAACTTGATATGATAATAATAATAATGATCACTGATACAAGGATTTTATTTCTAATCAAATTATCCTAACCTGTTTAATTTTCTTTGTTGTTTGCCCTCCGTTCCATCCGATTCCCCTGTATCAAAAGTTCATAATCTGATCTGTTTGGATAAAGAAGGCTCTTCACCCCATTTGATCTTATCCTTACAGAATCATCCTCCCATCGCAGCGGTTTTTTTAAAAAAAGAAGTAAAGTGTTGTGCTTCAACCACTTTTCCTGGCAACTTGTTCTAATTGTTAATTACACTTTGGGTAAAGACACATTTCCTAGTATCTCTCCTATGTTTTTCTTCTGTTCAATGGATGGTATATTCTACAGTATTGTCCATTTAAAAAGTAATTAGGGAATAATCGATAATTGCCACTAATCATGGAGCAGTAATATAGACATCCATCATCTGAAACCTAAGATTGGATTTTTGTCACTTACAGATGTTTTAATTTTACATGTGTTTGTAGACATCCTACCGATGTGAAAGGCACTGTATAAATGTAATTTTGTTGTTGTTAGACTATTTCCTCTGCTACGTTTATTTTAGATGCCATTGGCTGCACAATATACTTCTCATAGATAAGCATCTTCTTACAAGAGTGATGATTATCATATTGTCATTACTTCAGATCTCTGTCACTCAAAACTCAAACCGTTCGAGATTGACAGTATCACATTGTACAAAGAAATCAAATCAGTTATCTCCCTAAGATTCAGCAGATCATTTTCAGATCAATTTGTTGGAGAATGTACAAGATTAAAATAAAAATAATAGCAGCTGAAAGAAAATAGGAAAGAATGAAGACCAGAGGAGGACAAATACAAATTTTATTTATTTTACTTTTGTTTAAAACTGTAGCTTTGGATAGTTGGTCAATATTACAGCATTGATGCTATCCGAATGTTAGTGTGGCTTTATTCAGAGTTTTTTTAAATTCGAAGACACCAGCCAATCCAAGGTAAACCCATGTCAAGGTGACATTTCATGTGGAATGGATTGGGTCACCAAATAAACCATTACCCCAGAAAAATTTAAACAATTCTGAAGACCTCTTCTAACAACTGCTTACGTTTATGCTTGGCCAGCTCTGCTCAAACTGTGCATTAAATAGACTTACCATTCTCTCCTTATTTCTGTTTGTTTATGACAACTGTAGCATGTCTAGAACTCAGAGCGACTGCAGAATATTTGGGAAAATTTTTCCACCGTGAGGCATCAGAGTTTTTTCTATGAGGGTAAATTTGTGACATTTCTTAACATATTCATTTTAGCTTCGGATTTCGTTAGAAAATGTTGCAAACAAATAAAACTTTGTTTGACAGGTTCATTCATCACAACAGGTGTCTTGCAGGGACTCAATCTTTCATTGGAAAAGATCACCAGAGGAATATCTGTACGTTATGTGATTTTTTTTGTTATAGTTGAACAACTGTTGAACAATTCTGAATGGAGTGCCATTTAATCAGAGAAGATATTTTGCCCTACCTGGAATAAGTGTCTAATTATTAATCTGGAACTCCATGTGCACTTAAAAGTCTTCCTCTATTATCAGTACTAAGCATAGAACTTTGTTTATCATTTACGAGATCTGGCTCCACAGAGAAAGACTGGAAGTCTCATTAGGTTTGCCCCACATGGTTGAGAAGCCTGCTGACATACCCTGCCAAAGTTCACACATGAATAATGACACTAGCTGAGAGACCTGGGATTCTGAACAGGAAACAAAGCCGATAGATCTATACCCCATCCTGGGATCAGGAGTTGAATCCAAGAAAGACTGAGGGGATGCCAGGCTTCTTCATCTGCTGGTTGTGAAGCTGTTATGAGTTCTGAGATTTAACAAAGGTTGGCAATCTCACTGAGAGTGCCTTTACCAGTGCCCTGGGAAGTCCTCCCGATTTAAAAAGTGCTCTACAAATGTAATTTTGTTGTTGTTACTAGTTACAAAAATAGAAGTTGCTGGGAGCACTTAGCAGGTCAGGCAGCATCTACAGAGAAAGGAAAAAAGATCAATGTTTCAGGCCACGACTCTTTGTCAGAACTGGGGTATTTTGGGAGGGAGAGGCTTTTAAGGACTAACAGGGTGTGGGGGGCAGGGCAAGGAAGATAAAGGAAAAAAATGGGATAGAGGACAGGATATGATGTGTTAAAGAGGTATTATTTATTCAAAATGGAGTTGCAACAAAACAGGCAGACCAGAGAGAGAAAAGGTGTATCTGGAATCCAGATGATGTGGTTGGTAATGGTCACATAAGAGGGTGAGGGGGAAAGTCTGAAGTTATGGTGTGAAATTATTGAAATCCCCCCCCATTGACTCCCCTCTTCTGGCCTTAACTATTCATTGCCTTGGGACATCCTCCTGATGTGAAAGGCAGTCTAGAAATGTAACATTGTTGGTGTTGTTGTTGACCTGCCTCCCCCCTCTCTGGTATTTCTTAATAGCCTTTCCCACACAACATCCCTCAGCTCTGAATAAAACAGTCCCTTCCAATGAAAAAAAGTTCACAATATGAGAGGTTGTTTTACAATTTGCACAAAACTTTTCAATTACTTGGAAAATTGCTACTGGAAGTTGATTTTACTGGTTTTATTGAAATGCTGGTACCCAGATAACAGAGGAGTAGACATTATTTAAGATTGCATTAAGAATTCAGCACAAAGTAGAATATTGCTGCAACAATAAAGATAAAGATAATTTACTCGTGTGAAATAAAAGCAGGTATAAAGCCTTGCCTTTGATTTCAGGGAAGTAATGATTGTTTTGAGCAGTGTGATGTGCGTGGAATATTAATTTGCACTGGCTAACATCAATAGAACACTAGGCCTAGAAGGTGCTCGGGAGTAAGTTTACAATACATGGGATGGGGACAGGGAGATGTGAGTGATAATTAGCACAAAAGAAAGGAGTATGAGTAAAGTACTCTTAAATTATTCTTAACAATAGATTTTGGAATCCCTCTGACTGAAGAAATGTCCACTATCTAACTTGTCAATTCTTTTCATTGATTAATATCTCTATCAAATAACCCCTTAAACTCCCCTGTTCTAAGAAATACAACCCCAATTACCCAGCTTTTTATATATTTGCATTGAAGAAAATCTCATGGAAAATCTTTTATGGTTCGATGAATATATCCAGCATTTGTCACATAATACAAACAGCTAGAGCACTTTACAGCACAGAACATCATGTGAAGTGCTTTGAGATGTCATGATGATGTGATAAGGCACTATATCAAATGCAATATTATTATTATCCACACATACAAGGTTCAATTCCAATTCATGCTGCACTAACTGATCAAAGATGCGTCACAAATAATGACTCCACAATTGGCATCAGCACCTCGACTTCTGGTGGAGAAAATTGATCACCGTTCCTGCTCATGACACTATCCAGCAGATGCTGGTAGGATTTCCAGGAAGATTTGTTCGGTAGAGACATAGAAGTGTATCAATTAGCAGATCAGGTAAGGTGTAACAGTGGTTAAATAGTCTTCCAAAAGCCATCGTTAAGTCAAGTACAAGGCTTGTGTGGTGATGTGCTGAAAAATATCTGGGGCACCTAGAACTACACCAGTACAAAGAATGATCATCTTCAGGAAATAAAAAATTTGATTTTTGTGTGGATTTTTTTTGTGGAATCCTGTAGTTTAGTGGAATCCTGTAGCTTAGTGGTTAGAGCACTTGCCTTACAAGTGAGAGGACCTGCATTCGAATCCCAGGTGGGGTGAAACATTGGGTAAGTTACCTTACTCCATATGCTTCTGTTTACCTAGCAGTAAGTAAGAACCTGGTTGTTGGTTGAGCGGCGGATTGTTTTTCAAGTTAATAATCCCTTCAAAATATACTTTTATAGTACATTATGTAAAACATTTGAGACATCTATAAGATGTGATAGGCGTTATAGCAAATGCAAGAATTATTATGATTTTGTCTCTAATTTTATTAAATTTGAAAATAGTTCTCCATTCTAAACACTCAGCCACATAATCTATGGCAATTTGTTTTTATATATTGAAACATATAGTTTTTTAAAAATGCATAGAGTGTAATGTTACCTCACAGCAACTTCAACCAACATATTGCTGAACAGCGAGAACTCTTGGGAATTGGGCAGATCAATAGCAGATGAAATTTAATGTAGGGAAATGCGAAGTGCTTCACATGGGGACATAAATTCCAGGAAGGGACTATTATTTAAATGGTAAGAAAATTATGTGTATGGAAATGAAAATGACCTGGGGATCCTGGTTGATAATAAATTACAGCTTTCCCTATACTGCTTGGTAGCAGTGAGTAAGACAAAGCAGATGCTAGGATATATTTAAAGGACTATATTGAGCCACAACAGTGGGGTAATCCTGCCACTTTATATATCACTGATGTGACCGTAGTTGGAAATACTGTGTGCAGTTCTTGTCACTGCAATATAAAAAGGATATTGCAGCAATTGGGAGAATACAGAGTAGGAGAACCAGAATGATTGAGCGGGTGGAGGGGCAGGACTACCAGTGATTAGATAAACTGGGCATGTTCACACTGGAGAAGAGAAAGTTTAGGGGCACTATGATTATTATCTTTCAGATTCTGAAGTGAATAGACAATGTAGACTATGGTAAGCTGTTTTATTTTGTATTGAACAGTAGAACCGAAGGACGTGGCCTGCGATTGAAGAGTAAATTCATAACAAATCCGCTGAAACACTACTTGATTGAGAGAATAGTAAATGTAGAGAACAGACTCCAGGGGAGACAGTGGAAGCAGAAAATGTAATTTGTTTTAAGAAAAAATTGGATTGATTTTTGTTAGAAAATAATATCTCAGGCTACAGTATATAGTTTGGGACATACATACCAAGCAATATTAGTCTGATTTAAGAAAGCTCTTAGGCAATCTGATCGCAACCCTCCAAACACCCACTGTACCATCCACCAATACTGCATCAAGGTGGTTTTTAAATGAGTTCAGTATACTTGTCTTTATTATCTTCCTGGCAACCTGATTATTTGTTGATTGCCCTCTATGTAAAGAGAATTAAGATTGTTGTTGTTATCCCTTCAGTGGGCTTTAAGGATCCCTGAGTTTTATCCACTCATTCCTTTCTATGTTCCTCGCTGTTTCCTTTCTATGCTTCCCAGTCTTCCTTCCACCATCCAATAGTGTTGCAGCCATCTTTAGTGGCACTGTGATGGATTCAGCTGCAGGGAGAGGGGTGGGGATAGCCATGGACAAATCAATAAATTAAAACATTAATTGAATATTGTGTTAATAACTGTCAATTCAGTCATTACATGTCACAACTTTAATCTCCTAAAGAGGCTTCCCATGAGAGGGGTGAATAAAAGAGAAAATAAATAGAATATTGTTGGAGTAGCATTAAAATTATTTGTGTCTAACTATAACCCCACCCTCTAATTGCACAATTATTTGTTTACTGCTGGATAAAAATGTGAAAATGCAACTATTGAGTTATATTCCTTCGTTTAAATGTATTGCCTTGTGCCCAGAAATGACAAACACATTATTAATTTAAGCTTGGTGTTCTATGTGAGTTACAACACATCCCTAGGAGACAGAATGAGTCAATGATAAGGTACATAAAACCTTTAAAAAGAAAAACGTAATTTCTTGCAGCTGTTAAGAAAGGAGCATTTGAATGAAAATGTGCCAAGAAGCTTTAGAGGTCTGATGCTATCATTCAATCTTTACGGTTAGTTCAGATACTTTAAATTCTATTCCCCAAAGCAAAACATCTATAGCTATTGGTTCAATGATGTATTATTTTTGTTGCGATTGACATTTCTTTAGTTCACTAGCCACCACATAGCAATCTCTAAGGTAAAATAATCCACTGCCATATTCATTTGATGCAATGTAGAATAAAGGTAAAAAATTAAATGTTAAAATATTATTTTAAAATTGACCAAGTCACCATACTAATGTATAAATAACTAATTCGAAAAGTTTTCTTTTGGATAGGAAATGTATAGTCCATGTTTTTATTTCGTTTCTGAAAGCAATATCATTGAAAAGCCCAGATATTTTTTGAAGATGTTATTTGATCATTACCTTCAGTTTATCTTCCACAGGATTTATTTTTGTAAAAATAAGGATCCACAGATATCATAATAAGCATGGCAGTAATAATAATATATAATAATAATTAATAACTTGTATTCATAAAGCTCCCAGTACTGTACATTGAATTGCAGTACAAAATATTGTTGATAAGAAATGAATTAAATGAATCTTGCCACACAAGTGAATAGCTGGTTCAACTGAATTAGGGATTACATTTGGCTTGGGAGAAAGACACATATTTGAAAATAGCAATGGAGGAAGGTCTCTAAACATCCACCTACATCACAAGGCAGATAAACCTAAATGAGCAACACAATCACAAACGAACCAACAATTTGCAAATAAGTAATAAAATTGTAATCGCGTGTTTAAGGCCGTTATGTAGGCAAACATAATGTACATCACCAATGCATTGCTTGCAATTGAACAGTGAATGATTTAGCCTCTGTAACATTCTCACTCTGTATGATCCTGACGTCTGTATTCAATTTAGCTCTACCTTTTCTGGTTTACCTACCTGCTTCTGTTTTAAACTGAGGTTCTGCTGTTCTGTCATTTTAATAATAATAATCATCGCATTTGATGTAGCACTTTTTCATGTCATCTAGACGTTTCAAAGAGAATATATTGTAAAGTGAATTGACTATACATATGGGGGTGAAACGTGGCAGCCAATTCTGCACAGCAGTGTCCCACAAACATTGGATTGAAATTACCAATTTATTATTATTTTATTGGGAGGGATTTTTATTAGGCAAGAAAACTTGCACAAGATTTCACCCTGTCTGGAATTGAACACAGGTCCCTCATTTGTAAGGCGAGTGCTCTAACCACTGAGCTACAGGACTCCACAACAGGACTCCTATGCTTGATACAGTGCCTTTCACCCCAGGAACACATTTCAAAGTGCTTAACAAGAATTTTTTGTTCAGTGTAGTGATTATGTGATCTGTAGGTAAACACGGCAGCCAATTTGCTCCACAAACAGCCATGAAGTAAATGGCAAATTTTATTTGGGGGATCTTGTTCATGCGTGATGTCCTTGTCTTTTTGAATAGTGCCATGGGATCTTTAACATCCTGTGTTTGGAAACTTAGCTGCATCTTTCATCTGAAGTTCTGCACCTTCAACAATGTGGTACACCCTCAGAGGCTACATTGCTGTGTCAATCAAGAAAATATTAAACATGGGTATAGAGCTCATAACCTTATGAATCAGAGGCGAGAGTGCTTTCAACTGAGCCAGACTAATTTAGGCTGAAAAAAAACATGTTTAGAGATACAAACATAAACACCAATAAACTTCAGACCCTGCTGAGAAAACATTCTGTGCAGAAACTAAATGACAGAACAATACCATCTACAAATAAACAAGCAGCAGGACAGACAATTATACACCAGGATCAGTATTAATATGATTCAGACTTCCTTACACGCAACAGATATTCTACCATAACACAAACTTAACATATTCCAATTCAATAAAAATCTGTTGTAGAACATCTACAAAATTGTGCAAAGCATGCAGAAACACAGCAACACCTCAATCAATACTTGCTTCTCTTTTATTGTTATAGTTATTGTGCATAAAAGATTACCTCAACCCAGAAATGGAGCTTATACTTCAATGACTCCAATAAGGAGCTAGTAAAAAATGTATATTTACGAATTCAGGATCCCAAGGTTGTGGGTTTAACACCCATATTCTTTTAAAAATAACTTCTAAAAAATGCTTAAAGATAGGACAGTATTTCAAAATTAATCAAATTCTGTCTAACAATAATCTTTGTAATTTGTATAGTGCCTTTCACTTCCAGAATGCTTCATATGATTTATTGTAATGTGAATGTTTTGTGCAAATACTCTGAAATGCTAATAAAAGAGTAAATCTAGAAATGTAAGTTAATGAATACTCTGCACCATTATATGAGCCTTGTAACCATCTCATTGTGTTCTTCTTTGCAGCATTTTTAAAGCATCTGCTTTGTTTCAAATCAGTTATATAGCTTTAAGAGATCAATAGCTCATTTTCACTTGGTCAACCCAATGACCTATTGTTTTACGATATATTTTGTACACTACTTTGACAGACAAAACAAAATCCATTCAAGTTGATGAGAATTCAATAGAATTATCAGTATATTATCAGCCAAAGCATTGCTTGCCAACTCAAACTTCAGCCAATTTCTGAATCAGCAGTTTTTTCTAGAAATATTTATTTTAAAGGCTTCACAGTCTGTAAGCTTGCTAACAATCTGACAATCTAACAATACTGGTATTCCAGTAGATATACCTATTTGCTGCATAAACAATCCAGAATGGAAAGGAACTGGATGTTTATAATTTTAAAATAGTCTGCTTTCCTCTAATAACCCATTCATTCTATGTCTAACAGAATGTTTTTTTTTTTTTATAGAAGAAACATTAGATTTTGAATAAGTGCAAGCTGCCCAAGTAACCTTGCAGGACTTTTAGGCTTGTCATAGCCCGAACCATTGAAAATCAGGGTCTCTGTTCTTGGTAGCTATTCAGCACCCTTTAGGTTTTGCTTATGTGTGACACCTGGATGAGAAGTGGTCCGCTGGTCTGTGACAACAACAATAATTTGCACTTTTGTACAACCTTCACACAGCTATCTCAGAATGTGGTACAGTGGTGGGTGGGACACGGAGCTACAGTGAGTGGAAAAAGGAGTAGCTGAAAGCTAGATGTAAAAGTGGGATGTTAAAATACATAAAGAGAAGGCAAGGGATAAGTATTGAGGCTGGGAGGTGATATCCACTGAAGACAAATATTTGACTGATGTTCAGTGCCAAAGCTCACCCACAAACAGTGGTCACTTGCGCAAGGGCCCAGAAGACAATTGACACCTATGGAACACAGCAAGCACAGACCAGACCAGAAATAGTGACATATGCCAGTGGGATAAAATTAGAAAACAAGATTACAAAGCACAATATCAGGGGGAAACAAATCTGCTTCCAAATAAGTCTAAAAATTTATGATTTTTTCTGGAATTCTGTGGAAATATATATATTTTTAGAATAATTGGCTTTACAGATTAAGAACAGCTGGAATTTTAATAATAACAACAACTACCTGCATTGATGTAGCACCCCTCATGCAGGGTAATGTCCCATAGTGCTTGACAAGGGTTGGGTTGGAGAGACAGACGAAGATTGTTCAAGAGGTTAGGGGAGTAGTGGCTGACAGTGGAAGCACTGAGGGTTTGCAATTTATAACAGGATCTCAAATAATTACCATATTACATTTACCTGTGCAAAGTCTGCTGCAGAGGTACACAGTGTCAGAGTAGTTCAAATTAGGGTAAGCTTAGGGTAACACACTTCTTATTTGCAACTCCTGTAAGAATATCACATTTTATATAATATCTGCATTTATATGACGTAATTCACACAGTATAGCATCTATTCGCTCAATAATTTATTTAAATATTAACATGCAAACTATAGAAACAAAATGATTGTCTGACCCAACAAAAGCCTGCTCTCATCAAGGGCTAATCACCTAGTTTTTATACATCAGTAATAACTCTGTTAACGAACAATATTTGTATTTTGTATTTTTCAATTGTATTTTTGTATCTTTCTATCATGCAACAGCTACCCAAATAATTTTCTATATTATTCTCATATCTATTTATTTCATAGTACTGTATATGGAATTGGTAAAATAGAGAGCAGTGCTAGAACATTTCTTAATTTACAGTATTATTAAGTGAAATAATCAAAAAGTAATCTTATTATGTTAATTATTGTTGAAAAAAATTCTATGGCTCTGAAAAAGAATACAACATTGTGAATAATCATATATAAGTGGATACATTTCTCACCTATTTTCATTTATATGTTAATTTTGTGTGAAAATTTAATTCATGTTTCATGACATTCCCTTTAAGGAGAACATTGATAAATTGTATAAAATAAATCAGTTGCAGTTCAGTTGTTAAACGTACCCACGTAGAAAGAGCAGAGAATTAAATGAAAACATGCATAACACTGGGGACGAACACAGACCTTTAACAAAACAGTTCATATATGAGCTGATATGTCAATGTTTTATATAATTTGTAGAAATTGAAATATAAAAACACAGATAATTTCTACAAAACATTTGAGACCAATGCTCGTAAGCATGATTACACTTTACAATATAGTTCAAGTTGGGAAGTCCTCCCAACGTGAAAAACACTCTATGAATGTAGTTTCATTGTTGTTGTTGTAGTACATACAATTTTATTACTGAAAGGCTTATGCTTCATACCATGTTGTGCAAAAGTGTAGTGATTCATGTAACAGTAGTTTTTTTTTAAATTTCTTGTGTCCTCCCCAAGCACTTTTCTAAGATCAACTTCAAGTAACTGATAATGGTAATGTCAGTCTTAATGAATCCATAAGGACTTCTCTTACGCTCTCAAATTCACTTGTCTTGTCAGAGGGAAATGGACTATCACCCCCAGGATCTCCATCAGTACATGCTGTTGGACTTCGACTTGCCTGTAGTGTAGTATTGTCACAATTGATCAACATCTCAATTATTTTCTTCATTTACATCTTCCTTTCCTACTTGCTCCTGCTAAGCAGTTGTGACACCATCTTTTCCTCCGTTTTGATGATAGAAATACACAGTGTGAAATCAGTTAAAGTATTCCTTTACCTTGTGTTCTTACCATAGAATCATAGAATCCTACAGCACAAAAGGAGGCCATTCGGCCCATCATGTCTGTGCTGGCTCTTCGAAAAGAGCTACTAAAAGTCAATCCTACTCCATGGCTCTCTCACTATAACCCCACAATGAGATGTCAGAATGAACATTCACTATATAAATTGACTGGCTCAAATGAAAAAGTGGTTGATTTGCAGATCCCTGCAAATCAACCACTCTCAGCAATCCTGAATTCCCTCGATGTAATATAACCAATGAATTCTGGTTTTGCACACTGACTGTTTATTTTACCCTCTCTCTTTTTGCTTGATGAATGCCCCTCTTGAAACCAACTTTATAGAGGAGTTTTAAAGTTTTATAGTCATATTTTAAATGACCTAAACATTCAAAGGCTGTACAAGTTTCCAATAAATTATGATGGCTTGTGTTGTTTGGTAGCACGCTTATCTCTAGGAAAGAAGGTGGTTGATTCAAAACCTATATTCAAGACTAATTGGAGTCTTGTTGCTTAGTGGTTAGAGCACTCACCTCACAAGCAAGTGGCCATAAGTTCGACTCCTGGGCAGGTAAAAACATTTGGCGTGCTTCCTCACGATTGTTCACCTGGCAACAAGTAGAAATTGGTTTGTTAGTTGATTAGTGGATTAGGTTTCGGGGGGGGGAATAATTGTTTAAAAAAATCTAAACCCAAAAAACGAAATCTGTTCACTCACTCCACGGTTATCTGTGAGACGCTGCTGTGTGCTGGTGTGTTTCGCCCACAACATATGCAGTCAATTCAATTTACAGGATATTCTGTAAAGCACTTTGAGACATCTAGAAGACTGGATAAGACACTCAATAAAATGGAAGGAATATTATCATCACTATTGCATTGGGTCTTGAGCTCACAGTCCTGAAGAACACCTCAGCTTAATAATGCATTGTCACAAGAGTCATCCTTCAAATGTAAAATACACTGAATTTAATAATTAAAAATTAGAGGGCATGAAAGTGAGGGTAGAGGAAATCATGGAGATAGGAAGGGGTGAAAGCAAAAATGAATTTGTAGGAGAGAGTGAGGATCTTGAAGTCAATTGGCTCAATAGGCTGAGAAATAGGGAGTCAATGGAGCGACTACTGATATAATCCACAATTTCACACTGGGCAAAGAATATGTGAATGGAATTAATATTCCCTTGTGTAGCGTTTCAATAGCACAGAACAGCTGTAGTAACCATTTATGCAATGGTTGCTAATTTGCTCCTGTGGGTTAGAGTTCCATGCATCAACACTCAATGTGGAAATAAAATGAATCTGATCTATCATAAGTGTACTCTGCTCTGTCAGCCATATTCTGGTGCTTTGATGTAGTAGATTTGCATCAGCATCTGATTGAAATCTCCTGTGGATTAATACTGGAGAGGTAATTGCATATTCACCAGGGACATAAACTGACTATAGGCAGTCCTTCATATAAAGCCTGAAGGAAATTGTATTCAATTTGAGCTATCCTAATATTCACTGAATACCATGTTGATGAAACTGAAATATCTTGCTCAATATGGACGGTGATATTCTGGGCAAGATGCACACTTGCTAAATCTAACCACAAATGACTCTTATCAAAACTAAACTGATATAAGTAGTGTAAAGCATATTGGTTAACATTTGTTGTGTGGATTTTTTTAATTGAAAAGTTGTACCAATTACCTTTCCAGTGGGTCTGTTAATGAGGAAATGTTATTGCCCCCACTTCTGTAACATTATTTAATCTAAAACACAATGTATATTCACTCATTACTTTTACTCCAACTATACATATCAACCTATTTCAAAATCTGCAAGTCACTCTTCCCAGAATCCTTTTATACTTGCATCCTCCATATTCAATTGGCACTTATGTCATTAAAGCAATATGCAACAAACACAATAAAAGGTTTAGCTGATTTAACACATAAACACACACATACAACTTCAAATGACAAGATATCAGAAAATGCTTCTGCATGATTGATGCTACAGTACACCCTTCACATTGAAAGCCCCAGTAACTCAGTCAAGTCAATTCCCAATTATATAATTGATGCTGACAATTTACTCATTCATACTCACATGCAGTTTTGTGAATCGCCTTGAAATCTCCTCTCAGAGTGAAGAGCTCTGAGTTTGTCTGAGTGCCGAGTGTCTGATATATTTGGAAACCCATCGCTATGTTTAAGGGTATTTAAACCAAATAGCAGTTCACATATGCATACCACCTACATATGTGCACTCTCTGCCTAGAAAGACACATGCTGCTTTTATCATTCTGGAGAGTATTAGACACAGATTGGTGAGTCAAGGCTTCGGGATTCCAGAGTGTCTTGTTAGATTGTAATCAGTGAAAACCCCATATCCGTCCATTGAGAGTACTGTCTGACAGTCTTCCTACCACCTTACGGGCCAGTGCCTTCTCTTCCTGGTGGGCAACACTATGCAGCATAAAATGCATTAGGACGTTGCAACCATTGCCCTGTCCACAGTTCAGACACACAGCCTTAATCATTGAATGATAGTTTTACCAGTTACAGGTGCGGAGCTTGAGCAGCATCTGCTTAACTCTCTGCAAACCAATCAATATGGTATGCAAGCCCTAGTTTTTTATACATATGCTGCATATATATATATATATATATATATATGTACGTGTGTGTGTGTGTGTTCATGAACCCAGACTCCAGCTAATGTCTTACAACAACTATCGTTGCAAGCCTCATAGTTTCCTCATCAGATACGTGATGGTCATCTTCCTTCAGCACAGTTGGAGGATCTTTACAGGACAGCTTGTGATGTGTAAGCCATCTGGTGTTCTAGAAGTCCAGAATGAATAGAACTAACTGGTTAATCCACATCCTCGTATGAGCAGTTTTGGCAACTAGACCTGGCCTCCGTGAAAGCAAGTCCATCTCCAGGGTGCTCAGCAACGGGTCAGTGTCGGCCGAAGCCCTCCCTCCTTGCAGCCAATTCCCCATTTTACCACAGCCATTTTATAAATGTAAACTGTTGTTCAAATAACTAATCTTTATTTTACATATGATTTTTTTTTTTAAATGGTCCTGATGGTGAGCCATCCTCTATAACAACCTCCATGTATATTTTTGAATGAGAAAAATTTGTCCAAATGAGCAGGGCAATCAGAGAATGATTCACTTGAGACCAGTTTTGTGTTCCTTCAATGTTGCCCTGTTACTTCATAATGGAACTGTCTTGATGGCAAAAGTATCTGCATGCTATTGAAATAGTTATTAAACATATTGATTGCTAGATTAATTATTGAAATAACCCATGATTACTGCAGTCCAGGGAAGTGAAACTATTTTTACATATGCAGAAATTAACCATTTTAAAGATGATGTATTCACAATCATAGAATTATAGGCATATATAGCCAGAAAAAGGCCACTTGGCCCATTTTGTCTGTGCCGCCACTTTGAAAAGATCTCTCCAAATCAATCTAAATCACCCACACTCTCCCTATAGCTCTATAAATGTGTCCTTGCCAAATAATTATCTACTTCTCTCTTAAAGGTTGTTATCGAATCAGCTTCCAACACCCTTTCAGGAAATGCATTTCAGATCTGAACAACTTGTTCAATGAATAAACTTTTTCTTACCTCTCCTTCACAACTATTTGAAATCGGTGTCCTCGGGTTACCAACCCACTTGCCGGTGCCAATAGTTTCTCCCTGTTCATCTTATCGAATCTGCTGATAATTTTGAAAACTTCTATTAAGTCTCCTCTTAACCTTTTCTGCTCCAAGGAGAATAATCCAAGCTTTTCTAGCCTCTCCTGATAACTGAAGTTCCTCATTCCTATTACCATCCTGGTAAATCTCCTTTACACCATCACCAATGCCTGCCTTGACATCCTTCCGAAAATGTGGTGCTCAGAGCTGAATACAGTATCCTAGCTGAGGCCTAACCAGTGTTTTATAGAGGTTCATCATAACTTCCTGACTTTTCTATTCTATGCCTCTAATTACAGTATAAAGCCTAGTATCCTGCATGCTTTTCTAACAGCTTTATCTACCTGTCCTGCCACCTTCAAAGATTTACTTATGTGAATTGCCAAATCTCTCTGTTCTTTCACCCACTTTAAAATTCTATCATCTAGCTTATATTGCCTCTCCTCATTCTTCCTCCCAAAATGCATCACTTGACATGTGTCCACATTGAACTTCAATAATTTGCTATTTTGTTTTACAGTTGTTCTCTTTTTGCAATGTTGCTGACATTGCATTTGGAAAATGTGGGTTGTAATTGAAGAGATATTGTACTCTAACTTTACTTTAGATAAATGATGTGTTCAATAACATGCATCATTCTTGCAAATATATTACAGCATTGGTGGTTCATCATTTAGAAACGTAGCGTTAACACTATTTATCAATGTAATTGTGAAGGAGCTGAAGGCTATTCACAATTATAATCAATTTACCTGATGTTTCTCTGCTCCAGTTCTGAAAACTATAATCAGTTAAATATCACTACTGTGTTCCAAAACTTCTGAACTTTTCAATAAACAATTGACTGGGTCCTTTAAAAAAATTGTCTGTAAGAAATCACAGATTTGATTCAATTTCCGTATCACAATTTAACAATGAGTATCAATTAGATTGTTTCAATGGATAGGAAAAAGATCATGAAGGAAGAGAATAGGGAGGACAGGAAAAGCAAGGAGGAACAAGTGTAAGAAAATAAGAGGGAAGGGAGAGATAAGACAGACAAAGAGGAAAAAAAAGGGAAATATTCAAGAGACAATATAATAATGCGTTAAGCCAGATCTGAAATACAAGAAACAGTAAGCAAACACATGAACAAGATACACAAGTATACAGATATATGAATTGTGACTGACCCAGTGTGAAAGAGGTAAAAGTGAAACTGGTAAAATTTAAGGTATGAGAGAAGAGACGGATGTGAAAGAGATAGTGAATGTGAATCAATTTTGCAACAAACAGAGAGAGAAAAAAAATAAAGACTGATGAAGGAGAGATGGGACAGAGTGATTGATGATTAAAAGAGAGGATAAAAAACAGGTTGAGTTTACTGAAAAGCAAATTTTACTGTGGATTTTCATCTATTTAATGTGGAATGAAAGTGGAAACCATCCATAGGAAACGATGGATCCTGAAAATAATTCAGACACGTATCACCTTTAATGGAACCACAAAAAGACCAGAGAAACCCTTGGCATCCTGGCAAACAACTACATTTATTCCACAAACATTGGCAGTCTAGTTTCATACCCCCACAGGAATAACATAGTTGCTAACTGCTGAGTCACTGAAAAAAATGGTTGGCAAGTATAAATATAAGAAAATTATTTTCTAAGGATAGAAAGCACCAATGTTTCTTAAATTATCTGAATTAATTCATATGATTAATTTGAATTAGATCAATTAATCTGATATTCTTTTGATTTTGGAAATATCCAATTACAGTGTACAAATAAGCAGGTATTGAGTTACAAGCTGCAGTTTTATCCTGAGTACAGCCAACAGTATCCTCTGCGGTTATAGATTTGAGCTGTCTATAGATCTAATTTTTGTGTGCCATGGTGTCAGAGTGACCTCCATCCTGTGTCTTCAGATACTTTGAAAATCGATGAGGTTCAATAATGCATGAATCATTTATGCATTAAAAAAAGAACCTTTTAGTAGATTGAAATTTGTTATACAGTCAACCATACAATAATTCTCAAAGACTTCATACATTATTAAGCATTAGCTATAACAGACAGATGGATTGTTTTCAACTGACTAATTTATTTTTCATTCCTTCCTTCCTTCCTTCCTTCCTTCCTTCCTTCCTTCCTTCCTTCCTTCCTTCCTTCCTTCCTTCCTTCCTTCCTTCCTTCCTTCCTTCCTTCCTTCCTTCCTTCCTTCCTTCCTTCCTTCCTTCCTTCCTTCCTTCCTCGCTCCCTCGCTCACTCACTCACTCACTGAATTATATTGGGAGCAAGATTCCATGGTCAATCAAGGTGATTTTTGATGCTTGATGATGTTGAATTAAATGTAATTGTTGCTTGCAAAACTAACAGATGCTTTTCATCAGATATAACCAAAAGGCACATTACATTTTACTCCATTTTTCTTCTTGAGGTCCAATGCAAAATTTAATGGGGCATGTATTCTGACATCACAGCATACAATATTTGCCATTGACTTGATCAGTTCAGAGAATCATCCATCGATTGCTCAAAGTATCTCTCCAGTTTAAACAGCTGGCAAATGGCTGTGTTTGACAGCATTAACATTAAACAACGCGAGAAAAAAAATCTAATTTAACTTCTTGTCATTTGTGTCCTCTAATTAAAGATGCAACTTAGAATGGTATAATTATGCTAACCTTTATGCAGTAAGCCTAATTGTAACCATTTCCAAAAATAATAACAATTTGCACTTACGCTGTGACTGTCCTGTAGAGCGAATGTCTCAAATCACTTTAAAATTTTGAGTAGAAGCCCAAAACCACAATTCAAAACTATTATCATTTTTTCATATGACACAGATTTTTTTTTTAAAAATCATTACAGTTGATATAGGAGCTATCATGTTGGAAGGATTTCTGAAAGCTTCACAGATGATACTAACCCATGAAGCTGCTTTTTATGGTAATCCAGCTAGTCCTGGCATCAATCAATCTTCCAGGCAAACCATTCAGTCGTTAATTACCCTTTAAGTTTGAAAAAAGTCTTCAAAGAATCAAATTTAAAAATAGTACAGTACTTAACAGTCACATAAATCTGCTCTTGTACAATTCATGAACTGCCAAACCAGCTGGGAGACATTGTTTGTAATGACATAATCAGACCCCAATGAGGCTCATTAAAAAAGCATTACAAGGCACAACAAAAATATATCGTGCTTAAAATGATTGTTAGGTAAGCTAAGTCCTTCTTAGGAGATAGTGTGCATACCTTTCTTGACACAGAGACATTTCTGTGTTTATGTGATATATATATGTAGAACTTTCGTTTCGATGCCATGGTAATGCATTTCCATATGTATTTTCTGTGTTGCTGGAAATTTGAAATGATAATATTTTGATGAGATAGTGTATGCACACTATCTCCTAAGAAGGACTTAGCTTACCTAACAATCATTAAGTTGAAATAAAGTTATATTTATTCTTAAGGTGAATTAATCACATGGTAAGAGAATAAATTGCTCAGTTAGGGAATGTGGGATACAAATTGATTCCACTTGAACAGAAAGCCCTTGGTATGTCATGAATGACAAAGTGACCAAGTGACAGACTCCTCAGTTATCAGGATTACTTGATATATGAGATGCACTCTCAGTTATTCAGATTCGTCTTGAATATATTTTGCTTTTGAACTATAAATTGTTGTAATTTAGCCCACATGCCTCAAGTTAATTCTCTGATCATTGGTGGGTCATCTTATTCAGTACTGGTGAGACAGTGGTGGAGCTGGGCAATGTTGCAGAGGTGAGGAAGGCAGAGCAGATTATGACACAGATGCAGGGAAGAAATGCTAGTTGAGGGTCGAACAAGACGCCAAGGTTTTGGATGGGCCTAGTGAGATGGAGTTGTAGGCCTACAATGGCCTACAATTAGCACCTTCACTGCACCTCTCCAGGATCAACGTATCTTTCCTGAGGTATGGTGCCCAAAGCTGAACATAGAGCTGCAGATGGAGTATGACGAACAATCAATGCAGCAGAAGTATCAGTCAGGTTCCTACTGCTTAAGAAGTGCGGTTTCAATGGTACGTAAATTTACTCAACATGACCTTGCTCCCTCCTACCTCTGTGACCTCCTAACACCCTACCAACCCATCCACCCCCTCAGCTCAGCAAGTCCCCACCTCATCCATGCCATCGTTGGCAGGTGGGTCTTCAGCCATTCTGCCCCCACCCTCTGTAACTCCATCTTACAGTCCATCCTCCTCATACTGTCCCTCGCCTCATTAAGACCCAACTTAGTGCCCTCCTCTTTGACCGTGCTTTCGATCAACCTAACTAAATGGCGGAACAGACATGAAGGGTTGAATGGCATACCCCTGTTCCTATGTTCCTATAACCCAATGCAATCTTAGTGGTAAATATGGAAAATAGGCAATAAATTGAGTCCTAATATGTTTTTGAGGAGAAAAACACACATTTGTACCCTGTATTTTTTCTAGTAATAATAATAATAAGAAGAAGAATCGTCGGAGTTGCTATAGCAACTGTCACATCAGGATGATGTCTGAAAGTGCAAATAAATTAACGTAAATGGGATGTGCATGTGTGGGGGATCTTGTGATTATGAATGTTCCTTAATATTTCTATTTTACTAAATATGCATAACGCCATAAGGAAGTTAGATTCATACAATATTTTAAATTCATTCAGATTGTAGGGACATACAAAATCTGACCATTAAAGTGATTTCTGACCTAAAGCACTCTGAATTGGATCATTTCTGCCTCGAGTGTATTGTATAAAATAATGAATTTGGCTCAATTCATCTAAATTCAGACTTGATGCTTTAGTTAAGGGACCAGAGACAAGATCTTAACATGCAAATTGTGTGCACAGATAAGGCACTACCACTAGCCTGCAATTGTGAATAATTCAAACAGTTTATGTTCTTTACCTCTGACCAGAGTTGTATCAGAAATGCTTGGAAGAAATCCAACTTTTTCTCTTTCTGCATGCACCGCATGTAGTGTAAGACTTTTGTCTGATATCATTTGCATTTAACACTGGGAGGCAAAATGTTGAAGTTGACATGAACCTGCTGAAACGGATCTGACCAGAGAACAACCAAGGGAAGAGTGATGGAATGACATCCCAAAGGGAATTGGAGAAAATGACAAAAGATAGGCAGAGAGGGGAAATTAAGCTCTGTAAGTGCAAATAGCATTTCAAAAAAATTAAAAAAGGGATCAGAGAGGTGCATAATAATCAGAGAAAAATAGACAAGGGAAGGATCATTGAACCATAGATTTAAGGTGAAGGAGAGAATCACAGTGTGGACAAGTATGGTAAACCTGTAGACAATTAGTAGAAGAAGCTTGTTGGATGGATAGAAAGGCCATCTGCCATTTGTTTTGTTATGTAAGTTGGTTGGTGTGTCATTAATGGAGTCTGCTTTTTCAAGTTAGAAGTGTTTCAAGGCCAGTTACATTTTGAGAGATGCAAAACCACATTCTTCTTTCATTCACCCCACTTTTGTTATTCTGACGTTCTTTGCAATATAGAAAAACAATCTTTATTTGTCTTACAGTGTAAAATTTATAACAGGATCCAGTTTCTCATCCTTTTATTTTTGCTGAAGTATTCGGTTTGAATGGATTCTAAAGAAGATTTTTATTTCAATTTAATTACTCTTTCGATCGCTTAATAACAATCATTTTAACTGCAGATGTGCTGTGAAACAAGCAATCAAAGCTGACGATGAACGCTCACATCATCCTTCCAACCATTCTCATTCTCCTCATTCAGTTGGATTCTTTCATCAAACAAACGTAATGAATAAGAATGAGCCAAAGTCGACCTCCAATAGCTTTGTAAAAATATTTCTGATTTAGAAAGTTCAAAGCATTTGAAAAACAATCAGTAAGTAATGAAGGAACATTTTCATAAACGTTTCCAAGAGGTTTTTATACACTCTCACTTGTAAACCTGTAGTCATCCAAAAGCATGAATTTATTCAAAAGCCATCAAGAAAAAATTAAAAGCTGTCTTGCAATCAAAGATGCATAGTTATAGTTAAACCCGCTTTCACACAGGTTAAAGGATTCCAAGTTGAGAAATATTGTCATTTCACAAAATCTAGCTTTCCTTAATTTATAGTACAACCTCTCTTCTATGTTACAGGATCACAACTTCCAAAGGTGATGGAAAGAAATTAGTGGAACCATTTATTAGTTGTTTGATTTTCAATTGAAATAGTGGTATACCTTATGGTGCAATTTAAACAATATTTCCCTGTAAGCTTTTCTACTTGTTTTTATTAATGACTTTAAAAATGTAGCAAATGTAAATGGTCACCTGCGGGATTGTGCATGCAAATTTGGAATGACCCACTGAGCTGCAATATCAGAAATAATCAGCGAAAAGCCAACAATTGATCTTGGGTTTGGTATCTTACATGGGAGATGCGCTGAATACAAATAACCTTCAATACATTACAGTCTACAGTATGTGGAGCTCCTGTGGCTTAGTGGTTAGAGCACTTGTCTTGCAAGCTGGGGAGACCAAGCTGTGTTCAAATACAGGCAGGTCAGGGCGAAACCTTGGGCAAGTTTCCTTATTCCACACACCTAATAATAATCCCTCCAAAAAAAACACAGTAATAAACTTGGTCATTTGAATCCACGACTGTTTGTGGGACACTGTTGTGCGCAATTGACTGCCGCAATTCACCACAAATATACAGTCAATTCACTTTACAGTACATACCGTGAAGCGCTTTGGGACTTCGATAAGATGTGAAAAGCGCTATATCAAATGCAAGGATTATTATTATTATACCAGATTCAAAAAGAGATTTCATTCCGTTGCCTTGTCCATAACAGTATTGCAAAACTCGAGCTGTGATAAACCAGCCTTTGACCACTTATTGCAACTGCCTCACAGTCATCATTCAGGGATTAATCCATTCATTTTGAGCTCTATCTGTTCTTTGTTTCAAATTTGTATGTTGTTCATTATGTCTTTAGATTAGAAAATCTCATTATAAACATAGAATGATAAGGTAATTATTTTTAATACAATTGCGATTGTTACTTTTGAGTAACCAGATGGCTCAAACTGAACCTATGGGACAATGATGTCAATTCTGACTTCAGATAAGCCACAATACAGCCAAGAGTGGCTGTTGGCACTTGGCAAACATTTGTCATCTCACCCGAGTTCAATATCATTCGTTAGAGCTCAGTACTTATGATGTGCCTTAATTGGTAATAATCTCACCTCTGAGTCAGAAGGTTGAGTTCAAGCCCTAATATTAAGACTTTAAACTCACATAGTCTCCACTGACACTTCAATATAGTGTCCATGAGAATAAAAGGGAGTTTCCAAACAAAATTAACCTAATTTATCATTCACTTAATTCCCCTACAACCTACAGTCACTACACAGTATGCCATGTGAAGCATTTTGAGACAGTATCCAGTAGGGAACGGCGATTAATCGGTTTTTCGATTAAACCCGATATGATTTTCAGATCGGTGTGCCGATATGGTGATTCTAAAAAAACTGTTACATCGAGAGATTCGATTTTAAAAATATACATCGTTATATTTTTAATATCGTTCCTGGCAATATATCAATATTGTTGGTATTATCAGTGTAATGCGATCTTTTCCAGCTTACCTTGTCGCCGGCATTGCAAACTCCTAGATCTAGAGCATGGAATACGCGTACATTCGGTGCGAGCGCACACTTTACTGCTTATACTCGACGTGAGTCGTGGCGTCTTGACAAAGTCGCATCGCTGAAAATTGTAGTTTGAAAATTTACCTTTCTCATCATGGGGAAAAGAAGCCCCGTATGGGACTACTTTGAAAACAATGCAGTCAGTAATGGTGTGTATAGATGTACAGTTTGCAAGGTCTTGGTTAAGACATCTGATTCGAGCACGAGCAACCTGCGACATCACATTAAGCAGCACCACCCCGCCCAGCACGCTGCCCTCAGAGCGAAATCATTGTCGACAACAGCAGGAAGTCGAACCAGCGCTTCGGAGAAAGCGACAGGTAGTGGGGCCAGTGCAGCTCAAACAATTCCTGCTTTATTTAAGAGGAGAACATTGTACCAGAGAGGGGACAAAAAGTGGCAAAGTATCACGAACGCTGTCACTTTTTGCATAGCAAAGGAGAGCTTGCCAATGGCAAAGGACATTAATTCAGACTTCAGACTACATAAAAATAAGTTGCATTTTGTGGCTGTAAGTATTATTTTTGTGTGTGAGAGAGTCAGACACACACATAGAAGCAGTGATAATCTGGCTTCTAACTCTAACAGTAAGACTGTCTGTCTCTCTCTTTTCTATTGTAATAGATCTCATTTACACGTGGACATTACATGCTACTTTCAAACAAGAAATGGAGGAGAATAAATCTCTAGATTTTGTTTTTGGTGTGTGCGTGTTGTATTTTGTGTTTAGAGATGGAGGGAGAGAAGGAGAGGGGGAAAGTTGGGAGAGAAGGAGAGAGGAAGAGAGGAGAGGGATAGAGAGAATGAGAGGGGGAAAGGAGGGAGAGAAGGAGCGAAGGGAAAGGAGGGAGAGAAGGAGAGAGGCGAGGGAGGGAGGGAGAGAAGGAGAGGGGGAAAGTTGGGAGAGAAGGAGAGAGGAAGAGAGAAGAGGGAGGGAGAGAAGGAGCGAGGGGAAAGGAGGGAGAGAAGGAGAGAGGAAGAGAGGAGAGGGAGGGAGAGAAGGAAAGGAGGGAGAGAAGGAGCGAGGGGAAAGGAGGGAGAGGGGGAAAGTTGGGAGAGAAGGAGAGAGGAAGAGAGGAGAGGGAGGGAGAGAAGGAGAGGGGGAAAGGAGGGAGAGAAGGAGCGAGGGGAAAAGAGGGAGAGAAGGAGAGAGGGGAGGGTGGGAGGGACAGAAGGAGAGAGGGGAGGGACAGAAGGAGAGAGGGGAGGGAGGGAGGGAGAGAGGGGAGGGAGGGAGGGAGAGAAGCAGAGGGGGAAAGGAGGGAGAGGAGTCAGGGAGGAGACAGAGGAGACAGGGAGAGTGGAGGGGGAGGGAGAGAAGGAGAGGGGAAAGGAGGGAGAGAATGAGAGAGGAGAGGAGGGAGAGAAGGAGAGAGGGGAGGGAGGGAGGGAGAGAAGGAGAGAGGGGAGGGAGGGAGGGGGAGAAGGAGAGGGGGAAAGGAGGGAGAGGAGACAGGGAGGAGAGGAGGGAGAGAAGGAGAGGGGGAGGTAGGGAGCAAACAACATCGTATAATTCAACAGACCTTGACACCAACATTACAAACTTTCTGGACCTAGAGCACGCATTTCGAAATGTGCGTGCACCGCGACTGCGCGCGCATCGTCAGTGCGGACGCACCGTCAATGCGCGCGCACCATAAATGCGCGCGCGCCATCAATGCACGCGCACTTCGAATGCACGCGCATGCGCAGTATAAAAACTCGATAGATCGGTTTAAGCAGGTATGAGGAAACCGATATATCCATATCCGGAAAAATCCCATATCACCGTTCCCTAGTATCCAGTCATGAATGAAGTTTTACGTAATTTGTTTTTCTACTAATAATCACCGAAAACAATGCTGAGCCTAACAATACTGAACATAAATACAGTAAAATCCTGTTTATCCATGGCCCGATTATATAACTTCCATATAACCGGCACCTCAAAAAAAGGTCCGCATTCGATTAACTGGAATTTATCCGGCACAATGCATTTTGGGGGGGATTTTTTTTTGTGTGTGTGTTTTCGGCCGAATATTCGGCATGCACTTTAACCAGCATTGGCCAGGTCCCGAGGGTGCCAGATAAACGGGCTTTTACTGTAATCGTAATCAGTTTGTGCATGTAGTTTTAAAATGTTCTTTCTTAACTAAGAAAATGAGTGTGGACAATTTCATGGTTAGCGTTACTTTGCTTCATCCTGATTCAAAGAAATGCTATGCCATAAATAGCTAGGTCTGCAGCACATTCCCATGAGTCTGAGGCTTTCATTCCTAATTTTTGTTCATGAAAAAATTACATTGGAAAAATTCACCTCAGTATGTTCATATCAGTATGTTTGTATGAACCTTGTGCTCCATACGTGTTGCTATAAAGTTTCCAATCAGCAACTATGTTGACATGTTTTCCATTTGATACAGTTTGCTTTAAAATAATCATAATCCTTATATTTGGAACAGTGCAGTTCGTGTCAGGATGATATTTCAAAGCGTTTCACAGGATATACTGTAAGACTGTGTATGTGGTTTTGTGGATGAACACAATATGGGTAAACTGAAGGCAATGTCATTTGTTCTAAAATGTTATTTCAAATATAATAGGAGAAAGTAACTTTTAGAGTCTGCTTCTACATCCGTTGGGCCTCTCATTATAACATACAGAGGTGGATGTTACATTTGAAACAAAGCATTGACGTTCACATCCTCTGAAACAGAAAAATCTTGACAGCACAAATTTACTTTTTGGCAATAGGTTGACTGGAAAATTCCATTACCATTCTACCAAGGGAAACATTTAGCTTGATATTTCATCAGGACAACTGCAGATTTCTTTTCGAAGTGCTAATGTGGTACAGTAATTACCATTTATGGTGCAGCAGTAAATTTAGCTTTCAGATTAAATCCAGATTGAAATAATGGGTACTAATTGCAAGGAATGATCTGGAAATGTCTACTAGTTGTAATTATAACTGATAATAGTAAGTTCAGGAATGAATAGGGAAAAAGTGTTAAAAACAGAAAGAAAGAGGTCAATGTTTCTGATGAAGCAAGCAAATTTCTCACATGAGGCTTACACATATAATACACCATTGATGTCGTGTTTTAGCATTATCATGTTAGCAAAGTCCTGCAAAGGAATTGGTAAAAAGTGGATTTTTTGGGGGTCCACCAAATAACAGAAATGTCAAAATCCGTCACCTGCCTAAGATTGTCCAAACCAAACTAAACGTTTCTCATAGGTATGCTACATACACATGAACATTTTTCCACATCTGAAATGCAGTGTACACTGTCTTGCTGGGCACCTTCCCTCACTTACCTTATTCTGGAGAGGCCTGGATGAGTGTGAATGTCCGTTAGCTGAACATGGACAAAGCAGAAACCATACTCCTTGGCTTCCATCAATGCCTTTACTCCTGTGGTCCTAAACTCCTCAACCTCCCTGGGATTTCCATCTGACTCACCGAACCAGTCTAGACGTAATCTAGATGTTCGATCCACAGCTGTCCTTCCACCGCTATCTACAGTCGCTGACCATGACTGCTTTCTTCCACCACAGTCATATTGTCAACCTCTGACCGTACCTTCGCCCAAATGCAGCCGAAACCTTTGAGCATGTGTTAGTCACCTTTTGCTTGGATTACTCCAGGGTGCTCCTCGCCATTCTCCACAGCTCCAACGTCCAAAAGATCCAGCTGATTCCAAACTCTGTGGCCTACATACTGCTTCAAATCATACACCTTACGCACGTAATAATAATGATAGTAATAATAATCCTTGTAGCTCAGTGGTTAGAGCACTCACCTTACAAGCGTGAGACCTGTGTTCGAATCGAGGCAGATCAGAGCTAAACCTTGGGCAAGTTTCCTTACTACACATGTCTAATAAAAATCCGTCCCCAAAAAATCACAGTACTAAAAATTGACCATTTTCAATCCATGACTGTTTGTGGGACACTGCTGTGGGCAATTGGCTGCCGCATTTCTCCCATAAATTTACAGTCAATTCACTTTACAGTATATTCTGTGAAGTGCTTTGAGACGTCGATAAGATGTGAAAAGCGCTGTATCGATTGCAAGGATTATTATTATTGTAATTGATATAGCGCTATTCATTTCTTCTACATATCTCAAAGCGCTTCATGGAATATACTGTAAATAATAATAATATTCCTTGCATTTGATATAGCCCTTTTTGAGTCTCCTAGACATCTCAAAGTGTTTAATAGAAGATACTGTAAGTGAATTGACTGTATATTTACAATATAAACTTGGCAGCCAATTGCGCACAGCAGTATCCCACAAACAGTTGTAGATTAAAATGACCAATTTATTATTTTTTGGAGGGGGAATTATTATCAGATGCGTGGAGGTTGCCCAAGGTTTTGACATGGTAGGAATTGAACCCAGATCTCTCGCTTGTCAGGTTAATGCTCTAACCACTGAGCTACAGGACTCCTTTTGGATAAACAGTTTTTGCAAACATGCCTAATGAAGCCAAACAAGTTTATAATGATTCAAAGTAGATTTAGAATATGTGCTCAATTCTTCAAGCCAGGCTCCATTATTGAGGGTGGTCCTGTTTAGAAATTCCCTTTTTTAATTTTAATGTGAAATCCTTCTGTGTTAAGTATAATAACAACAACAACAACAAATTACATTTATAGAGTGCCTTTCATGTCGGGAGGACGTCCCAAGGCGCTGCAATAGAATATGTTCTGAAAAAAATTACGTCTTCTTAACAATATCCTCCCTTATCATCTACATATACAGGTACTCCACCCCAACCATGGCCTCGTTAACCGCAAAACTCACGCATCCACAGTTTGCTAAATGTGACAACCCTTGAAAATCATGGCTTATAACCCTTGCTAATCCATGGGTTTTAACACTAACACTAGCGTTTAGCACTAGGACCTGGTTGCATCAACCAGCCTCGATGTCGCTTCGTGCTAGCGTTTAGCACAAGGTCCCAGTTGCGATGTTGCAATCAACTAGTGATAACGCTTCTCTCTTATGATTAAGGTAAATAACATGAATTTATTGTCGTTTCTCTGCATCCTCTCTCTCTCTGTATAAGTGTATCATATCTCATCAGATCTCTCTCTCTGACTCACCTTCTCTCTATTTCACTTTCTCTTTCCCCCAACCCCCCTCCCCCATCCTCCCTTCTCTCTCTCACCTTCTCTCTATTTCAACTTCTTTTCCCCCCACCCCTCTCCCTCTCTCTTTATGTCTGTGTAGATCAGTCAGTCAGACACCACCCCTAGCCCTCTGTGTCACCCACCACACCTTCTCTGTTGATTTATCTCTCTCTCTCTGTAGAACAGTCAGACAGCCCCCCCGCCCAGTCCTCTGTGTCACCCCTCAGCTCGCACCACCCTCCGTGTCTCTCTCTCTCTCTCTCTCTCTCTCTGTATAGATCAGTCAGTCAGTCAGACAGCCTCGCGGATTGCTGCAGATCCTGGCAGCCAATATGCCCAAACTTACTCCCCCTATCCCCATGTATGTTGTAACTGTATGTGTTGTTTTAGTTCTACGAAACACAAACTTACTCCCCGTATCCCCATGTTTCCAATAGGGCCGTGCATTTTCCACCGCGAAAAAGCAAACGTACTTCCCCTATCCCCATGTTTCCCATAGGGCCCTGCATTTTCCAACCGCGATTTTACCAACTTGCAGAGTTTTAGAGGAACATATCCTCCGCGGTTAGGGAGGGGTACCCCAAAACATTATACACATTCAAATCAAACTCAAGGACCCTTTCTTTCTCGCCAAGTTTAGATTCTGTTTGAAAGAACATGCTCCATCCTTTATGGGAATTCAAGGCCACAAGATGTTTCACAATGTAAATTCTTGTGACATTCATGTAGGGATTCTGTTGCACATGGAGAATTCTGTTTCACATGGTTCACTTTTTTCTTAGCGGATTTCTGTCTGGCTTAGTTACTGTATAAATTTAGACATGAGGGAACTAACTCATATCTGCTTGATCAATAGAGCGTATGCTAAAACACGCCTGGAGGAAAAAACATTAATGGACATTGTCTTATTCTGGGAGACTTTACCACATCATACTTATCCAAGATTGAATTAAATGCCATTGAAATGTTGATGCAGTTTTATAATTCCTAGACTACTGCATGCAGGAGATGTCCAAAACACCTTAGGCATTTGCTTTCAGAAAGTGACAGGTATTTCACTTTCCTTCTTCCACTTGATTTGATTTTCATATTTTTTATTGTTGGTGTAGAGTTCTCAGGAGTTGAACCTTCATTTTGTCCCTTCAATTTCAAACCTTAGTTTTTTATTTGAGCTAAATTCTCAATATTATTATTGTAGTTCTTAAAAGGCCATCACTTCTGTCATTTCCATTTTGAATTCAAACTTACATGAGTTTAAACCATTCTGGCACAAGTCATTTTTGCTGGTCATTGTAGTGAAATTAGCTAAATAAATGATGCTGGCTATTTAATTATGAGAAAACAAAAGGGGTTAAGCCTGACATGGTCATATGCAGATCCAATATTACTTTTCAAAGGAAAGATAATATGGAAGTTCATTTATTTTGAACACAAGGCTGTCTTGGTACATCTGAAAGTCTTGTTCTGGGTTTGATGTTTTATTCATAGTATCATGTACCTCTATAATATAAATTCATTTGAAATATCATGTACCTGTATAATATAAATTCAACATATATGTTCAGTGTATGTTCATCTTTAAGATGTCCCATTTCAAATTTGAAGAGCTTGTCTAATGGTGGCTCACATTCCTCTAACAAAGGATTGAGTATGGCTAAACTATACAGATTGAGTATGATGAATTTGATGTGTCACGTTGAATCTATTCTGAAACACTGTTCATAGCTGTGGAACTGCACACTCATTGCTCCCACCCCAACTTTAGCATGTTAGTCATGTTGTTGTTGTTAGTTTAATCTTATTCCAATTTTGAACAAAATCAACACCATTGTGCAAATTGGGAACCAAGACTTATTTTAAATCCTATCGACAGTGTTTCAATTCTGCTTCACAGGATACTAGCAGAATTGCCACTTCCACTCCCTCCAGCTTGGTTCCTACTCCTCCTGCATTCAACTCCCCAGCTCGTTGCACACACTTTTGATAGTCCAGCAATCAAGGAAAGGACATCCTCCTGATGTGAAATGCTCTACATCAATGCACTTTGTTGTTGTTGTTCTTTAAACATTTGAATTATTGGTGGATGTTTGGGCTGAAGTTGGGCTGAAATTCTGATCAGGGTTGTACCTATTGCCTTTTGCAATCTGCTATCATAAAAGAGGAAATCCCAATAGTGCTGACATTACCAAAAATGCAATATACAATGCTAACTGGAAATTTTCACTCAAAAACATCCAATAATTTTTTAAAACACTGTCAATGGAGTTGAATGTTTAGCAATTTAAGATCAGTAAACTTGGCTGCTTCCATAGTACACAAAAAATCTTAGACAGGTTGCCATTATGGGTGGTTGAAGTTGGAACTCTGGACTCATTCAAATAACAGCTTCATACTGTGATGGGAAGATGGTAGGACAGGTTTCCTGAAAGGATAATAACACTACTACTAGTAATATTGCTTTCATTTGACATAGTGTCTTATCGTGTCTTTGAGACATTTCAATGGACCATAGAATATACTGTAAAGTGAATTGACTATATTTTGTGGGCGAAAGTGAAGTGAAAATGGGCTAACAGCCTTCTTCATCCAAACCAATCTCATGATCTTTTGAAATGTACCTGACCAATCTACAAAATTCCATAATCTAGTCATTATAACTCATTTCCAGGTACTATCAGGATAATAATAATAATCCTTACATTTGATATAGCACTTTTCACGTCTTCACACATCTCAAAACACTTCACAGAATATACTGTAAAGTGAATTGATTGTACATTTGTGGGCAAAATGTGGCACACGATTGCGTACAGCAGTATCCCACAAACAGTCATGGATCAAAATGACCAAGTTTTCTTACTGCGTTTTTTTGGAGGGATTATTATGAGGTGTGTGGAGTAAAGAAACTTGCCAAAGGTTTCGCCTTGACCTGCCTGGATTCGAACACAAGTCTCACGCTTGTAAGAAGAGTGCTCCAACCACTGAGCTACAGTACTACATAGTATGAGTGTGTTGGGAATAACCCAGAGTTGTATTTATAATAATCCTATGTTAATAATCCTTGCATTTGATACAGCGCCTTATCATGTCTTTGAAACATGGCAACCAATGGTGTATAGCAGTGTTCCACAAACAGTCATGGATTGAGTGCCTAAATTATTATTACTTTATTTTTTGAAGGGATTATTAACCCCTGGAAAAATAATAACTGCTGCAATAAAATCCATTATAGTAGATCCTAGTACCAACAGGACTGGAGAAACATTTACAATACAATTCTAAACACAATTTACATTAAGAAGAAAACACCTTTTGCATTTGGAGGTCATATTAAAGTACTTCAATGTGCTGGATGTGCATCCAAGCTGGAGATGAGAATATTTTACATTTTAACAGGGTTTTAGGATTTTTTCTATCATATCTAACACAGATCTGATGCCATTATCAATCATATTTATCACCCCTATACTGTATTTTGAAATGTTTTTATGCAAAAGGTCGGAGAGTTAAGTGCATTTCATGAAAATAAATTGAACTCATCAGTAGTATTTTCATTTCACTTTTTATTTGTCTTAAGAAAACTTCCACCATAAAATTAACATGGCACCGAATGGTTTATCAAAGAACACATGAATCTAGAATTTCATAAATTATCTTGAAACCTGTGCAAGCGTAGGATCATCCAGTTTAATGAAATCTGACAATGAATTGCTAAAAGATTACTAATGCTATGGCACTTTCCTTTCCCACACCTCCTACAATATTACAAATTCTGAAAATTATCCCATGCACCAAATATCAAATAATCTTCCAGTCATAAGTTAAATTCTTCACAAGTATCACTTCAACCGCGCCTTTGGTCATCTTTCTACCCCTGCCCTGGCTCGGTCCCGGGATCTGCTAATGTGAAGCGCTCTGAGATGCTGTCCAGCGTGAAGGGCGCTATATAAATTGAAGTTGTTGTTTTCTCCCATTTGTGGTATACTCATCCAGAGTCAGATTGCTCATTCAGTGCAATATTGTTCCATGAGAACTGAATTAATCACATACAAATGAATTTGTTTTATGAGGTGTGAAATTCCATCTTAATCTCCCCAAATGTTCCAGTGACTGCAATGTGGGAGAAGATGGGAAAATCAGTTTGTTTCTGAATTTCAAAGATTCCACTTTCCAAAAAAATAGCAATGAGATCAGAGATGTGCAAAAGTTATTTGATCAATTTGCAGGTCTCCTTTGCTCCACCATCCATAAATTGCAATTTATCCAAATCTATGTCACCAACATTTGCATCTGCACCAATCTGGATGTATATGTCACATATCCAATCCTGACCAGCTTCCCGTGGCTCACAGTCTCCAAGTGGATCGATTTCAAGAGTTAAATCCTCGCAACCTGAACCACATGATAACAGTAAACTGATAGAGATCAATCCACTCTACTACAATTGTGGAAGTAACTCATTCAGAATGCAAAATACATTTAGCAATCTTTTAGAATTATCTTGAGAAAGGGCAATATTCAAAGAGCAAAGGAAATTTGATGTATACAACAGTGTTTCCTCAGATAAATTGAGTAACTCAAATAGAAAGGGAAAAGCTTTTCTTGTTTGTCTATGCTAGACTTCATGTTCCAGTTCATTGGTAAGGCTGCATTGCTTTCATTACTAGTGATCTCATGTCATATTTTGGGCCAGAGATCTTTGGGTTTCAGTTGACTACCTCAGATATTGCTCAGAATCCACTTCACGGTCAAATTGTACCTAATTAATGTCTTGAATCCCATTTTGAAACATAAATTCAGCTTCCTTCACTAGCTCTATCCTCATTTGAAATTTCACATCCATTAGCACCATTACTTATTTATTCTAGAGACAGAATATGCTAAAGAGAAATGTCAGTGTAATACTTGGGAAGTGTTTTAAATTTAAAATGAATTCTCTCTTAAATCATCCATAGTCCTGGGTTTTAAACATTTTGTGATTGATGACTCCCTGCATTGTTCAGCAAGTATAGCAAGGAGACTGTTATCAGCATTTATTAGGACTGGCCCTGTTGTGGAAGTGAAAACAACTTATACATCAGGCCAGAATAATAATAATCCTTCCATTTGATATAGCACCTTATCACAGCTTTGACACATCTCAAAGCATTTCATGGATAAACTGTGAAATGAATCTATATCACACAAACTATATTTTGTGGGTGAAATGAAGCAGCCAATTACATACTGCGTTGTCCCACAAACATTCGTGGATTAAAGTGATCAATTTATTATTATTACTTTTCTTGAAGGAATGATTTCTCCCAGAAAAGCGATTAGCCAATTAACTAGCAACCGGATTCCTACTTGCTGCTCCATAAACAGTAGCATGTGGAGTAAGGAAATTTGCCCAATGATTAGCCCTGCCAGGTATTGAACCTAAGTCTCTCTAACCGAAAAGTTGTCACATAAAATGCAAAGTGTACAACACCATCTAAAAGCTTCACTGATCAGGAAATAACTACAGTATATGCTGTGTTATTATGTGAGTCACTAACATATGAATTTTCTTATATAACACAGTTGCATTATGGACCCTTATGTCTCCCATATGTGCACCAAATTCTCTCACATTCCATGTGCTGACTGGCTTTTCATTTCAACATGGCCAATATTCTGGTCATCAGCATGATATCTGTGTCATTTGCTTCTTTGCCAAGTATTTGCAAAGTGGGAAGTGAAAGCAGCAGCAACAAAATAACTTACCATACTAAAATTAGATGGCTCATTTCTATGTAATGTGATCACCAACAATGTCACTTCCTTCTTTGTGCAAACATAGCCAACAGGAAATGATAATGGTGATGACACAATGATAATGGTGAAAAGATAACTGGGCTATTTATTCTTTTTCTGAGGAAACCAATTGGCATGTAGGCATGTTGGCCAAATCCACACACAGCCAAATCCACTGTGGCACCTCACTATAAGTAAGGTTTGTTATTCATGGACCCACCGTATACCTTTGCAACCATACACTGCTTATCCAAAGGCAGACTCCATTCTGAATCAGGCAACCAATCGTAGTGCAAGGAGGAAGAGGGAGGATGGCACAGTCACTCATATTGACATGTACAGCAATCAATGTTGGAGTCACCTCATCTATGACACGCTGAAACATGGGTGGGGCTCTATTGGCCTCAATCCCCAATGGATCATGCTATGGACAATCAATGGATCAATCTTTGCAAAAAAGTTAGAAAAACTTACTGATACCACACAAACCAAATGGATGCAGCAATGGAAATTTGTATTTTGTCATTCATTCTCTTATTATAAGTATATTGATCAAAACCCTTCGACATTATTACTTGTCACTGGGACTGTTAACAAAACAATTCAGAAATAGCTTGGCGGGATCCCTGATGCATAAAATAATTATCTTGGTAAATTCAAATATACCAGGAAAAGTAACATCCATTTATGTGTTATATAATAGTGTTATTAGGTCTGGTTGGCCCATCATTGAAAAACACTTAGAAACTATCTGTATACAATGATCTACGATAACAATATTTTTAAAAATACTGATAGGTTAACCCATGGAACTCTTTGCCAGGCAGATACAGACAAATACTGCCAAGTCTTAAACACCATACTTTTATTTTCATAGGATGGGAGACTTTGCAATCTGCCGTACTATTCTATATACTACCAAACTTCGGAGCAACAACAACAAATTACATTTATAGAGCGCCTTTCATGTCGGGAGGACGTCTCAAGGCGCTGCACAGGAGGCGTGTGACCCGAGCTGAGAGGGGAGTGTTTGGGAAGGGGTGAAACACGAAGGGGAGGTAAATGAGTTTGGGGTGGAACAAAAGACACGATCGAAGAGGAAAGTCTTCAAACCGGCCTTGAAAGAGGAAAGGGAAGAAACGAAACGGAGGGATTGAGGGATGGCATTCCATAGGGTGGGAGCGGAGAAACTGAAGGCCCGGCCTCCGATGGTGGGGTGGTTTGGGCGGGGGGCTTGGAGCAGGCCAAGTCCTGTTGAACGGAGTGTCCGGATGGGCGTGTAGGGGGAGAGTAGATCGGTTAAATAGAGCGGGGCAAGGCCGTGTAAGGCCTTGTAGGTGAGGACGAGGATCTTGAACTCGATCCTCTGGAGAATGGGGAGCCAGTGGAGACGGGCGAGGGTGGGGGTTATGTGGTCGCGGAGGCGGGTGCGGGATAGTACACGGGCTGCAGAGTTTTGGATGACCTGCAGCCTGTGAATGGAGGAACTGGGGATGCCGACGAGGAGAGAGTTTCCGTAGTCCAGCCGTGAGGTGATGTATGCGTGCACGAGTGTTTCGGCAGCATGGGGGGTAAGATAGTTGCGGAGCCTGGCAATGTTGTGCAGGTGGAAATAAATGGTGCCTGTCAAGGCGCGGATGTGGGGGAGGAAGGAGAGTTTTTGATCGAACATGATGCCGAGGTTCCTGACTGGCTTTGTGAGGTGGAGAGTACAGCCTTGGATATTGAGGCTGGCAGCGCCCGATGTGCGGACGCGCTGGCTTGAGCCAATCAGGAGGGCCTCGGTCTTACTCACGTTCAATTGCAAAAAGTTGTCCCTCGTCCAGGACTCGATGTCGGACAGACATGCTGTCAGAACATCGATCGTCTGGGGGTTGAGGGATGAGGCAGAAAGGTACAACTGGGTGTCGTCCGCATACATGTGGAAATTTACCCCATGTTTGAGAATGACGTCTCCCAGAGGGAGCGTGTAAAGGGTGAAAAGGAGGGGGCCTAAAACAGAGCCCTGAGGGACGCCATGAAAGACTGTGTGGGGGTTTGAAGAAAAAACGTTGGAAGAAACAAAATGTAAACGGTGGGTCAAATAAGAATGGAACCAGTCAAGGACTGTGCCTTGAAGGTTGAGGTGGGATGAAAGACGTTGAAGGAGGATGGTGTGATCGACTGTGTCGAACGCAGCAGACAGGTCAAGGAGGATGAAGAGGCAGAGGGAGCCCTGGTCACAGGCGGTTAGGATGTCATTTGTGACCTTAACCAGGGCAGTTTCTGTGCTGTGGATAGGGCGGAAACCTGATTGGAGGGGTTTAAAAAGTGAGTGAGTTGAAAGGAAAGAGCGGACCTGGGAGGCAACCACTCTTTCAAGGACCTTGGATAGAAACGGGAGGTTGGAGATGGGTCGATAACTTGATGGTTGCGACCCATCAATGGAGGTTTTCTTCAGGAGCAGCCAAGTGTCCCAAGGCTCAAGCCTTTTTCCTGGTTCTCCAGAAAGAGGGACAGACAGACAGAGTTCTAGGGGTTCAGCTATCTCTTTTAAGCTGACACAGCAACAACATCTTGCTGCCAGGTACAACCCAAGGAGCTTCTGCTGGTGCCTAAGGTCCATTACATGGCCACTTCCTTAATTTTCTGAGCAATAGCTTCATTGGCCCCTGCTTTGGGCATTGCATATTTTGGTGGTCGATAGAGACTCTTATTCTTATTAGAGACGCCATGCCGTCTGACGTGGAGAGCGCTATATAAATCAAAGTTGTTGTTGTTGTTCTTCTTCTTCAGTGACTGGGAACCCAGCATAATCTTCATCACTGGTTTCTGGCAGTTTAATACTGTCAGCACTGGAAGTGCCTTACCTTTCCAACTAGTCCTGATCCACTGCCTCTCTGTCACCAACACAGGCCATAGCTTGGGCATCTCATGGCCAGTCACCATCTACCAAGCATTGTGCATTCCTTATGGGCTCCATACTGCTCATGACCTGTCCAGTGACAGCACGATACGATCTCAACATCTTTTGCACGTAGCTCACTGATGACTAAATGTTAAAAGCCTCAGGAAAGAAGGAATTTAAATTGGGAAATAATGCTGCTCTGAACCCATCTGTTTATGAGGATCAATTAAGTATTTTACTTTTATATGAGAAAATATTTGTTCCATTCAATATAATGTATGGAATTTTGCTTATAACTTAAACTCTTGCTCAAATATTTTTCCCAAATTCAGTTACTTTTGTATTATTTACTTAATATAAAATTATACAGAATCTAGACTCGAATAATTGTGCCTGATATCAATAACTCTCTCTCTCTCTCTGTCTTTACTTGCTGATTACTCTTTGACTGCGCTATTGGTCATCTTTCCCCTCATCATTCTGTTCAGCTCCACCACCAATTCTGCTGCCCAGCCAGGACTGTCAAGACCTATTCAATGTCCTTCTGATGTGAAAGGTACAATATAAATGTAAAATATATTGTATTGTATAATTTTGTAAAATGTTTCTCCATGACATAGAATGGCTTGAGATTCTATGAACCTTCTGAAATATGTTTCTGAACCTTCTGAAATATGGCAACTATTGTATTGCTTAAGCTGATACATTTACAACAAAGTGAGAGTTACTTTCTGTTTCGAAACCAGTCCTCATTGAATTAAGCTGAAAGGACAAAGCTAAACTCTGCGGGCATTCAAAAGCATAGTTCTACGATGTTAAACATACCATCAATGTAAACAGTCAGTGGTACCTTGGGGATGTGGACTTTGCGGATTCTCCCATCTGATGTTTCAGTGTGTTTGCTTCCATGAAATGACCATCTGGTGCATTGTATGCAGGAGTCCTTCAGATGCTAATTACTGACACCAGGTATAATAATTGAAAACAAACTGGATGGTTTGTGGAGGTTACATTTCTCTGTGGGAAATTCAGAACGTTTCCATCGAAACTTTGGTGTGAAACATGTTATGGTTTGTAAAAGATTCAGCGTACAATTATCACATGAAATTTCACATTTTACTGATATCACAATTTCCTTATGTTCCTCAATTCTCTGTTGTTTACTGATAGTAAACTTGTGCGGGTCCACCTTAAAACTGTATGGGGAAAATAAAATTTATGTTTTTCCCCTTGTAATCATCTATTTCCCTCTCCTGAAGGCTCCTTGCTCTTTGGTTCTGCCATGCTACAGTTCCATGATTTGATGTATCTCATTGCAGTGATACTCATATGTTCATCTTGAAACTGAGTGTTAACAACCTAATTGTCATCTGTAGGCATGGGGTTAACTTACATGGACGCCAAACAATTCTATAATCTCTGTCTCACCCTTGATTTCAAGACCATTGCTGTCCTGACCATTTGCCCGTCAGATAATAATAATATAATAATAATCCTTGCATTTGATATAGTGCTTATCACATCTTCTAGATGTCTCAAAGTGCTTTACAGAATATACTCTAAAGTAAATTGACTGTATACTTGTGGGCAAAACACTGCAGCCAATGTGCATAGCAGTTTCCCACAAACAGTCATGGATTGAAATGAAAACATTAAAAAAAAAATTTGGAGGGATTATTATTAGGTGCGTGGAGCAAGGAAACTTGCCCAAGGTTTCGCCCTGACCTGCCTGATGTCCTGGATGTCTTGGATGGGAGCTAGGCTTGTCCATTTCAATGCTGACAACAAGCGACTCTTCTGCTTGACTCCCATCAGCATTTTTTCACTTCAGACATTAACATCATCAATCTATATGGATGTACACTCCACCTCATTGAGCCAGTTCAGAACCTTGGTGTCTTGTTCAACTCTCAACTGTCCTTAAATCACACATCCGTGCTTTGACTTGTTCGGCTTTCCCCCACTTCCACAACATTGCCCGCCTCTTCTACTAGCTCTCCTCTGTGGCCACCAAGACACATATGTATGTTTTAATCACATTAAGGGTTGACTACACTTTGCTCCACTTCCTAACACTTCCCTCGAAAAGCTAAGGATCGTTCAGAACTCTGCAGCTCGTGTCCTCCAACTAACAATACCCAGCTTTACCCGGCTTCACCGGTTAACTATTACCCGCATCTTTGCCTCAATTCACTGTCTCCCCAACCCCCAGAGGATTGTGTTCAAGAACATTTTCTTCACTTTTAAATCCCTCCACAGTGTTACCTCATTGTAAACCTGGAGCCTTCCAAAACCCTACCAATTTGCCTTGTTCCCTTGGCTCAACACGATTATCCTATTTCGTACCCCTTAGCTTACCATCGGGGGATTGGGCCTTCAGCCTTGCTGCCCACACTCTCAGGAAAGTCTATCCTGGAGTTGCTGTGCCTCGCCATTCCCTCATTTCCTTCAAGATCCAACTCAAGATCTTCCTTTTTCACCCCTCTTTCAGTTAACCTCATACTCCACCCCCTTTGGTCTCCACCCTCCCCAAAATTCAAATTATAATGCAGAACATGTTCTGCTGTGTTGGAACAGCTATTTATTTCTTATTGAGAGAGCTGTAAACAATGACTACCGTTCTAGATTTCAAGCACCATGCAATATGTCAGAATGACTTGGTGATGGACTGCAGCATTTATTTTAAGTAGCCTTTACAATTTCAAAAAGATCATTGTGTTAATGTTTACAATGTGACACACACAACGACAAGGCATTTAGGTATAATTGTCTTTGTATAGTTGCAGATTGCATTTTCCAGTCTATAATCTGTTAGCAGAGAAAATGATTCAATAAAACAAATTTCTGGTGACTGTGGCTACCTGTGTTTAGAGTATACTAGTCATGCTTAGAGATGATGCATGTCACAAGACAACCACTATAATAACGCTTAAATCTCTGAGATCTAAAAGATGATTAAGGATGGATAGATCACATAAATGATTTCTAACTATAACAGCTCAGACTGGAAGACAGCATTTAATGTACAGATTAGTAGCTAATCCATTTTGCAGACATATGAAACGTATTTAAACATAAAGGATTTTTTTTCCATAAGAATAAATCTATGTGATAAAGAAGTAAGAATCCTTTCATTGAAATGATTCAATTTAAAATGTTTCCTGGCAAAATTCAGCCACTGAGGTGTAATATCTGGTGAGTTTCAAATTTGGGTTGACCCGTATTGTGTAGTGCACTCAAGTTATTAGTTTGTCTCTTCTGCCTACCTTGAATTTACGTGGCACCACCTCATCTCTATGGGTAAGGATTTTTTCCACTTGGATCCTGTTAATACTACAAGACAAATCCCTAACTGGTAGAGTGATCCTAGCTGAATAAGCAGCGAGATGCTTGCCAGATAATCATCTCAGTGGCATCAATAGAGTCAAGCTATGTGGTTTTGACCGTTAATGCCAGCAGTACCCAAATGCACATGTGCACTGAGGGGCTATAGGGTATGAGTAGGGTATTGGGGCTAGTTGGATAGCGCTTTGAATGAGCCAGTGCAGGCACAATGGGCCAAATGGCCTCCTTCTGCATTATAATTTATTATAATTGTGGATTATTATGATAGGGATTATTACGGTGTTATAAAATTCTATGATTATTTTAGTTCAATGTTAAAACTCTTCATATGGTATCCCTTAAAATGTAGTTACCATGTATCTGTAGATAAATTTGGCAACTAACAGTGACAACATTTGTTCCCGAATGGAACATGCACATCTGGGTTCCTGACAGTATTGATATATGGCTGATATTTGGAGTACCGTAATGATACCATGATTTATGATTATTACCACAACCATAGTCATGCCAAATAGCTAGTTAGACAAGTAAACCATTCTCAGATGAATGACTAAGGGTGACTGAATTATGGGATGATCCTGGATATATCCCAGCCACTTGAAAAAGCGTTCACTAACTGATCACTTGCATATTGAGGGATTTGGAGTTTTTGCAGGGGACATATGACATCGGATTGACTGATGAAGCTATTAACACTTCGTGACTTCAATGAGTCACAGCAGCCAGTGCTTTGGGAACAGCTGCAATGGCATGAAAGCTTCCCTGTGTGGCCAACTGTTACTTTCGTTCTCAGAAAAAAAAGAATGAATGAACCTGTCAGCTGTCCAGTATAGTGCACTCTTCATCTGCTGAATACACATGAACATGGAATACCACTGTGGTGTCCACTAAGCAAATATAATGAACTTGTAGCATAGCAAATGAATGACTTTTACAGATGTAAGAGGACAGTGGGAGTCTCTAAATTCCTCAATACGGAGTTAGCATGTACTGTACTATGTTATTACATTTCTGGTTATCTTAAACCTCCTTACACTTTGGTCTTTGTCATCGATGGCAGGTGAAATTATTCTTTCAGGATTTTGAGTAAACCTTAGTTAAAGGTTTAGTTCCTTTAAAACAGGTGAACGGTTGGTTTGACTGATGATCAGGCAATCAGAAGTAGTTGAAACTGCTCGGAGGACTGGCTGTGTGTGGTGCTCCAAGGTGTTCCCCCTCCCAGCTTTCCATAAAAAGGTCACATGTAGAAAGATTGGGGGGAATCAGGGCTGAGCGCATCTAGCCACTCACTTCATACAGTTGTATAATTCTAGATAATTTATCTTTGGTTCATAGAGTTTATGCTGCACATATGGCCATCTGCTAAATAACTTTTGTCTCTGCGATCATATTTTTCCATTAATTTCTCTTGAAACAGAATAATGTTTCCTGGTGCAATAATGAAATTCTTAGTGCAAAAAACTGGAATTGTAGGCTCAAATTATCCGTGTAGTTGAAAATAAAAATAATTGAATTAAACTCCTAATGTGGGTGGAGGCAATGAAACTTAGATTTGGAGTTTTAGATTTGGAGTTTCTCTTTGTGGAGAAATGAGTGTCACAGTATCCAGTGAGAGGATTAGATTCTGGGCTCATGCAGAAAGTTTTTGTTGCACATGTCATATTACATGAGGAAAATTGCAGGTCCATTTTATTTTCCGTGAACATGCTGCACATAACATGAGGATAATCCTCAGAATAGCATTGGAAAGAGCTATTTAAAGATATCCCCCATTTTAAGTATAATCCCAGAATGAGAGTGATGTGCAACAATGCCTATGCATACCCATGTGACTATGGGCAAAAGTATCTTCCACAGGCTGCTTGATATGATCCTCCTAAAAGGAAAACAGTTTATCCTGGAAGCTTGTGGAAGTTGCTGATTAAGAAGAAAGTAGATGAGCACTTTATTCCGGAGAGCTTGACAGTTTCATATTTTGAAAGCTGCTGAAGAACTCAGTACTGAATGGCCCTCAATGTCACGTAATCAGTGCATAGTAGCTGTTGAGCAGAACACATTTCAAAAAACATTTATAGCGGAAAACATATCTTTCTATATTTCATATTTGGAAAGTGTCAAACAAGAAAATCCTGTTTAGTAAGACGGAAATTCTGCGCATCAGTATAACATTGAACTGGAGACACATTACATTTCAGCTGAGTTGAGTTCAGAAAGATATGCTGAACCATAAGATAAGGAGGACCACTTTAACATATAACTTCTTTTGTATAGTGCCCACCATGCAGGTTAGCATCTCAGAGTGCTTAATAGTGGCGGAGCCAGAATCCGAATTGGGGGGGATAGAGTGGGGTTGGTGGTGGGGTGGGGGGGGCGGTGGGGTGGGAGGTTGTGTTTCGGCTGCAAGCCTGGTCGAAGAGGAAGGTTTTCAGGTAGGACTTGAAACGGGTAGGAGTTGGAGGGATTGAGGGAGTGTTCCAGAGTTTTGGGGTGCAGTAATTGAAAGTGACCTATGATGGGGGAGGTTGGGGAGTGGGTGAGGGTGAGTAGAGAAACAGGGATGCCAGTGGTGGATTGGGGAATGAGGAGAACAGAGAGGTAGGGAGGTGCCAGAGAGTGAAAAGATTTGAACACAAGTGTGAGGAACTTGGAGTCGATCTGTTCGGTGATGGGGAGCTGGTGGAGCCTGGCCAGGTACTCTGGATTCCTGTATCTCAGTGGTTAGAGCATTCTCCTTACAAGCGTGAGACCTGTGTCCAAATCCAGGCAGAGCGAAACCTTGGGCAGGTTTCCTCAATCCACACATGTAACAATATTCTTTTTTTTTAAAATTGGTCATTTCAATCCATGACTCTTTGTGGGACACTGCTGTGCGCAATTGGCTGCCGCATTTCACCCACAAATATACAGTCAATTCACTTTACAATATATTCTGTGAAGCACAGAATATATAGCACGGAGTTTGGACTGGGTAAGTATGCGGATGCCAGAGTTCTGAAAACCTACATGACCCACTTTAAATTAGGTAAGCAGGATATATCCTTCCAGGGAAAGTGTGTGCGTTCCATTCCAACAATCAATCTCTGAAATTTCCATGTGTAGGTTAGATGCATGAAATTCTCAGTTTGTTTGGATTTTTGCCACAGAGTGGATGTCCATGGCCACCCTTTGAAAGTAACATTTTCAGTTGGCTGCACAAGGGAACTAAACACAAGACTACAGACTTTCTTTGCTCCATGATGGAAATAGGCATTCAGAAGCATTTCAAAACTATTGGAGCAGCAGCTGATGACAGTTGATTTATATCGCTAATCTCTCACTGTATCAAACCGACCATGAGATAATTCAGCCTACTTATCTTCTGTCAGCACTTCTATTTCTGCATGGAAGAAGAGAAAAATGAAATGATTTTCTCCTTCTTGCTAGAAACTTTGTCACGATCATGGCATGGATGAATTGAAGAGGTTAGACAGGAAACCTGACTGAAACATGTGCCACTCACTGAACAATCATATCAGAAGACATTCTTGGGGCTAAGTGGTTCAACTAACTGACACATGGTTCTTTCTCTCCTTTTCACTTCAGGAGACCTTGTTTGAAATCCAGCACCGGGACAAGAAAAAAAGCAGGCAACTTGTAACTGACACTTTCACAAATGAATTAAGATCTGACGTTCGTACCTCATTCCACAATGGAGTAGGAATTTTCAGCATAGAAGTTTCCTTTGATGAGGATAGTTTTACAGGTTAATCCCAAGGGAAACCAATTGCACAACTGAAAATACATTTTAGAAAAGGGGATTTAAACCTTTGTGAAGCAACAAGCAAAGCAAGCTTTGCCAGTTTCAGTGAAGATGTATGGCGTAAAAACATGTTCTACATTGTAATACATTTTATGCTTTCCATTATCTGATATGTTGGTGCCATCGATCAATTTATTTTAAAAACATAATTTGATGTGATTAAAATGAAATAGATTTGGACACATTTGAAAAGATAAAAAGTACAAAAATGCTTCCATATCAAAAGACTTAAAACTAGCAAAAATGTAATTAACTTTAAGTGAAAATTAGGTTAATTGGATTATTATTAAAACATAACTTTCATCGCCAATTAATTAGCTGCTTATCTGTTTTAACTAATACCAGAACTTCTGATGCTGATGGTACAAGATCAAGTAATTTGCTTTATAGGCAGAATTTTCAGATCCTATGAAACATTGAGTAACAGCACAATTGCAAATCTGAATTGAATGTGAGAAGACAACAGATAAACCAATTGACATTCAAAAAGTGCAGCTGAAGTTGTGAGATTCCCCAACAATGCAGTAAAGTTGGGATTTGTAAGGAAGTCCTATATCACATAAGTTAGAGCACTCGCAAGCGAGAGGATTTGGATTTTGACCGTGAGCAGGGCGAAAATTTAGGCATGTTCCTTTACTCCGCATTCTTACTCGAACCAAACTTCATTCCCCGATTACCCCAGTCCTTGCCCGACTTCACTGGCTCCCTGTTTCAGAAGGGATTGATTTCAAGATCCTCACTCTTGTTTTCAAATCCCTCCACTCCTCTGCACTCCCACTACCTCTCTAACCTCCTCTCTCCTCACAATAGTACCCGTTGCTTTTGCTGTACTGGGTCTGGCCTCCTCCTTGTCCCCTGAATCCTCCATTCCACCGTTGGCAACTGTGCCTTCAGCCACTATGCCCCGAGGCTCTGGAACTCCCTTCCTCACTCCCTTCACCTCACCCACTCCTTTCCTGTTTTCTGATTGTGCCAAAAGACTTTTCTTTTCGACCGCACTTTTGGTCACCTTTTTCCCCTCCCTCTGCCTCGGCCCCTGGATCTGTTTTGTAAAGCCATCTGAGAAGCCATCTGGCATGGAGGGCGCTGTATCAACCCAATTTGTCATTGTTGTTGTTGCTTACCCAGCTTGCATAAACATATTCACTGATCACAGGTACACACACACACTGATCACAGATACAATCATTTACTGATCACAGGTACACACACACACAATGCCCAGGTCATTGAGTCACTACAACTGTTTTCTTCGAATGCATAAAGTGGTAAGTGAAATTGGTGACTCGTGACAATCCAATGTCAATCTTATGTGGAAGGTCATTTGGGAGAATTCACTCAAGAGGAAGCCTGATCTGTTATTCACCAAGTGTGCTCAACCCAGCTCAACATGGAATATGTGAAAGCATTACCACCATCTTCCTGCCCACAGCTTGTCTAAAACCTACTTCTGTATATCTATAGCCACTTTGCCAAAGCATTGTATTGTATTCTAATAACCATCTGGATCATTGAAACATTCTTCCAATTTTGCCATTGTTGTTTCCAAAAAAAAGCCATGAGGTTATGGTCCTATGTTACTGATTCACTAATCAGCAGGAATAATCTATTCTGTATTCCTCTGATAATCTTTCTGAATTGTAGTTGCATACCCCCACTAAACACATTATAAAATGGATGTGAGTATTATGTTATATGACTTTCAAACAAGTGGAGATGTGTCGTGGAATAACTCACAAAGAGATCAGGTTATTCATGTAAAACACAAACAGTCATTTAATATACTAACGGCCGAAAGGAGAAATACCCTCACAGGTCAGATACCCGAGTTGGTACTTCTAAAGAACTAACAGAAATACAACGGTTTATATCTTATTCGTTTGCACACCGCATGACAGTAGTATAAGCTCCGTTAACCAATTACAGCAATCCACCTAATCAATAAAAGTGAATGTGGGAAGAGAGTTGAACTCTATTTACACTAGCCATGGGGTGCAAAAAGGGCAGCATCTATTAAAACAAAACTAGACAACCACAAGTTGCTAATTGATAGATTACCATTTTCAAAGAAAGAAGTAAATCGTCTTCAATGATCAGGAAGCAATTGATCACCTAAAGAATAACAAGCAGGGAATGTCTAATTTACTCAAACACAAGCCTTTCTCCCTTCTTGGTCTGGACTATGTCATACAACTGACGTTTGCTGATATCCCTATTGACCTCTGGAATTTCTAAGGGAGACTAAGAAACAGCTAACATGGTTGCCGATGTTTAACATGGTTTCCACAATCCCCCCTTTTTGTCCTCCTAAGGACAAATAAAGTAAGGCTAATCAAAATTAATAGCAGCTAGCCGAGCAGCTTCTTGTTCAATAGAATCCTTATCTAGATCGAATTCTCCAGGGTAGGATAACGATAGTAATGGAAGGAGGGCAGGGACATTTAAGTTTGGAGGTCTAAACATTTGAGCACACAAACAGTGGAAGCACATGACACAAGCATATATCAAAACAAAAACACAAATGATTATTATGAAACCTTGGACAAAAGTACCGTCAAGACCTCCAAACCAAGTGTACTAAGAAGTAGACCCAGGAGAGTGTAAACTTTTAACAGCAGATCGAATATGGGTGCTTAAATTAGTAATGTTCTCTGAGGAATCAGGGATATAGGTGCAACATTCAGTACCTATTAAGGCACACGTGCCGCCTTGTTTGGCCAATAAAAAAATCAAGGGCCATTCTATTTTGGAGGGTGGTCGTTCGAATGGCCACTAATTCAGCACTAAGCTGTTCTAGGGCAGTCGCAGTGTCATTTGCAAGTTGTTCCAATAGGGAAGATACTTTATTTACTTCTATTTGAGATCGAATTGTTCCATAGGAAGGGACAAAGGCAGAAGCAATCATTTCCCATGTAGAAATAGACCTACGGAACTTCTGGGAAGGCAAGGCTGGTAAACTTTGCAAATGACGAACTTGTGGGATCACATAAGCCAAATAACAGGACCCAATCCAATTAAGGGGCAACCAGGGATAGGCTTTTTGCCCACAAACAAAATAAGTGCCATTATAAGACACTGCTCGTAGGTCACCTTTCCAAATCAATAAACTAGGGCCCGACCATTGAAGTCCACTTGTTATGTTAGGCAACCCAGTTAGATTAAATATACCGAAGATAGGCCAGATATTAGTGTTATCCTTACTCACTGTGATCGTACCGATGGAAATATGGTACGAACAAAGACTGTTACCCATAAAAAGACCATGTAGTGAAGTTCATACAAAGCAGACATGACCTAGAGTTACTTCGGTACCTTTATTTCGAGGGATAAACAAAAATGGAGGTAAATGACTTCTATTAACTAGGGGTTGATACCATCCTGAAAAGTGGGTCAAATTGTACCCTGCAGACTTCCACATGTTTGGATCAAAGCTCTCGGCCTGTGTGCGTAGTAGCGTTACATTTTTAAATTGATAGAACATCCATTCAATCGTTTCTGACAAATAAAAAGGGACTGATTGTACAGGAATGCCTCCTTTTGAATGGAGAGGGATATGGGAGCATACCCAACAAGCTGATTGTCCTGTGCGGTTTGCAAAAACGTATGACATGTACAAATATGTATTAGCATGAATAGAAATACGGGGTTTTACACTTAATAACTGAGTAGAACATACTAAAAGGCAATAATATAGATTCAACATCATTCAACCAGTAAAAGGTGCTGGCTTGACGTGAGTGGCGTGAATCCAAGTATTTTGTCCTTTACACTTGACAGCAGTATGGGTTGTTAACAGGACAAGGTATGGTCCTTCCCACCGGGGCTCCAGGCAATTCTTCCTTCGAAAGACCTTTATGTAGACGTGATCACCAGGAGTGTAATCATGACAGGCGTCTTCAGTCGGTTTCTGCTGGGCAGCCACTACCTTGCGTGTGGGAAGTTCTAAAAGACTTTGTTAGAGCTACACAATAAGATAACAAAGCTTCATCCATAGCATGGAGAACCATTTGCCTAGTTGTTAATGGGGCGCTAATCGGTAGTCGTAAAGGACGACCCATAACTATCTCATGAGGAGATAGACCAGATAATCTGTTAGGATTTGAACGCATGAGCATCAATGCAACCGGTAAGGCTTCTGGCCATTTCATACCCGTTTCAGCGCATAATTTAGCAATCTTATTTTTCAAAATCCCATTATGTCGCTCCACTGCACCTGTAGACTGTGGATGATAGGGACAAGAAAAATGCTGTGTACACTGCAAGGCTCTAAGCAATTCTTTAATGATAGTGCCAGTGAAGTGAGGTCCATTGTCACTGGATAAACGCTCTGGCACTCCAAACCTGGGGACAAAATCTTTAAGTAGAATCTTAGCCACTGTTATTGCATCATTTTTTCTGGTAGGGTAGGCTTCTACCCATCGAGAGAAAACATCCAAAATGACTAAAACATAAGTAAAACCCATACATTTAGGCATGTGAATAAAATCCATTTGTAAATGGATAAAAGGTCCCCAAGGCTGCGGCTGTGATGCTGGCTGCACAGCCGGAGTCTTACCCGCATTATACTTATTACATATAACACACTGCGTACTAATTTTCACAGCCAATTTAGCAAATCCAGGTGCATACCAAGATTGCTGAATAATGCTTAACATTCCCCCTTTGCCCGCGTGTGTATACACATGACACATATGGGCAAGCCAGGGCAACAGGCTCTTTGGGGCAACCACGCGGCCGTCGTGGGATACCCAGAGACCTGACTCGAGTTGAGAGCATCCTGCAGCCTTCCAGAGAGCAACCTCTTCAGAGGGTGACTCAGCCTGGGAATGTAGGAGAGATGACAAGGGAGAAAGATTAGACGCAGGTTTAGCAACACATAATTTTACCACAATCCCTGCATTACCACGCGCAGCTGCTTTTGCGGCACGGTCAGCACGGATATTACCAAGAGAGATATCATCTGTACCGGTGGTATGGGCGGCACATTTAATAATGGAAATAGATGAAGGTAACTGAAGAGCTTTTAAAAGATTATAAATCAATTGTCCATGTTTAACCGTAGTCCCAGAAGAGGTAAGGAAACCACGGGATTGCCAAATAATAGCAAAATCGTGAGCTATTCCAAAGGCATAACGAGAATCAGTATAAATGTTCACAGACTGGCCATGGGCTACAATACATGCTCGGGTTAAAGCAAATAATTCAGCAGCCTGGGCAGAACATGTTGAAGGCAGTTGGCCTGATTCCACAGTTGCGGTGGGAGAACAAATCGAATAACCAGATTGACTTTGGCCGGTGTCGGAACGCAAGCAGGATCCACAGTAAAGAGCTCTAAATCAACGTTTGTTGAGCATAGTCCCGTAACTCTGGACGAGGCAGTGAGACCGTCTGGGTTATAAGTTCACAATCGTGTGGTTCACCGTCGTCTTCAGTGGGTAAAAGATCAGCAGGATTGAGATTGGTACAGCGAAGAATAGTAAGAGAAGGATCAGAAAGAAGAATAGCTTCGTACTTAGTAGTTCGAGCAGCCGTAAGATGTTGAGTCGCAGAACGAGTTAATAAACAGACAACAGAGTGAGGCACATGAAGAGACAAAGGGTGACCGAGAACCAAGGGTTGACAGGAAACTACAGCATGATAAACAGCCGCAACAGCCTTTAAACACCCAGGGAGCGCCTGTGCTACTAGATCAAGACGAACGCTAAAATAAGCGATTGGTCTGTGGCGATCACCATGTAACTGAGTCAAAACGGAACACGCTTTTCAGATAGCGAACGAGTGCGCTCACTTAAAACATGTCCAAGATACTGAACACTAGGCTGACATAATTGGACTTTAGATTTCGAAACTTTATGTCCTTTACGGGCCAGTGTTTGGAGGAGAAGGATGGTGTCTGATTCAGAAGAAGCCTGTGAGGGTGATGCAAGAAGCAAATCATCAACATACTGAATCAGCACCGAACCTCCAGGAAATACAATATCCTGTAAATCCTGATGAAGAATGCGAGAGAAAATTGTAGGGCTTTCAGTGTATCCCTGTGGCAACCTTGTCCACGTATATTGTTTACCCTGATATGTAAAAGCAAACAAATATTGGGAGTCAGGATGTAGGGGAACAGAAAAGAAAGCACCGCAAAGATCGATGACAGAATAATATTTAGTACAGGGAGGAATACAACTTAATATAGTCGCAGGGTTAGGAACAACAGGAAAAGCTGGTACCACTGCTGCATTTACCACACGTAAATCTTGCACGAACCGCCATGTATTTCTTCCCGGTTTCTTGATGGGTAAAATAGGAGTATTACATGGACTCACGGTTGGGATGATTACACCTTGTTGCAAAAGGTCCTGAATAACTGATTGGATTCCCAATGAAGCTTGCGGGCTTAACGGATATTGCTGTCGTCGAGGAAGTTGCTTAGTGACATCCACCTGGACCACGAATGGGGCTGCGGAGAGAACTTTTCCTACCTCATTCGGTCTGGTGGCCCACAAACATGTAGGTACTTGGTCGAATATAATCCTGGTTACATCGTCGGAGGCCAATTGGTGTCGTTCAAAAATGCCAGTCATAGTTGTAAAAGCTAACGTAAGACAAAATTCATTATTTGGAAAAACAAAAACCTGACCTAAACAGGTAGGGATAGTTTGCAAAGGCTTTTGCTGTTGAAGTCGGAAAACCATAGACCCTAAGTCTTTTGGCTCATACCCATCATTTACATAGAGAGTACAGTGAGAAACATTAGGGGTGGTTGCTTTGTATATAGCAACTGCTGCTGGCGAAAGATCCACATATAAAGCAATCCCTTCAAGTCCATAGTACATCGTATTTGTGGACATAAAAAATGACTGTCCCAATGCACCAGTGTGCTGTTGTGCATAATCAGTGTCGTTTCCTTCTTTATCAAAATAAGCCGTACAATGGAGATGAGAATGCCATTTATAAGGTTGAAGAGAAGGCAATAGTAAATAAGGCATTAATGCTGGTAAGTGTATTAAAGTTTGTACTATATGTAAAAGCTCCGAAGATAAAGTTGGACTAACAATCTTCCACCACCAAACAATTGGACCTGACAAATCTTGAGCTTCTTGAAGTAAAGCACAAACATAGCCATATTGTTGTTCAGGAACTTGCAAACTCACACCATCATCAGTACAAACTAAAGTGCATCCAAGTTTACACAGTAAATCTCGTCCGAGTAAATTACAAGGAACACTTTTTGCGAGTAAAAATTTATGTTCCCCAGTCCACCCATGGATGCTGTACTCCATATTTTCAGAAAAAGGGATAGAAATAGGCTGTCCAGTAAGACCCACAACATTAATTGTGTTACCTGTTGCTTTAATACCAGGTAAAGTGGAAGGTTTTAGGGTAGAATGTGTCGCTCCTGTATCAATAAGGAAAGGAAGGGAAAGACCCTTAACCATCACAGAACAAAAAGGCTCATTAGAAAAATTGTCATCATCTCTCTGTGGTAATATACCGTCCGGGTTGTGGCACAGTCATTGACAATTATTCTTAGGAGGCGAATTGGGGAATGGGGCATTCATAGTAAAAGATGCCCAATTTCCCTGAGGGGTCGCATCAGATGGAGGTGGGGGTTGCATTTGATATCCTCCACTGTGCCCCTGCTGTCCTCCAGCAGTATTTTTGGGGCATTCTTTAGCCCAATGTCCAGGTTGTTGGCATATATAACATAAACCAGGTTTAGAATTATTATTTCCCCAATTGTTTCCCCAATTGTTTCCCCAGCCACGACCACGACCTTGTCCACGTCCCCGGCCACGTCCCCTACCCCGACCCTGATAATTGTTGTAAGGGTTAGGGTTTGGGTGGCCAAAAGGAGCATACTGGATCAGGACGCGTTCGGGCTTATCTTTGAATTTTTGCTGAATTTGACGTTGACAATGCTGCAGAACGTTAACAACTTCATTCATAGACTTAGTCTCATATCCTATACAAGCAGTACAAAACATTTTCCTAATACCAGGTTGCAACCCGTTCACAATAGCACTAATCAAAGCAGGTAATCCAGCTTCTAGATTAATTCCCGAATACTTTTCAAACACATTCCGAAGACGCTCAACATAATCACCAACATCCTCATCTGATTTTTGTACAGTACAATGGATTTTACCCCAATCGACATTTTTAGGAAATTGCCCACGCAGCGCTTCGCTAATTCTAACCCACAGTTGTTTCATGTGCTCTTCATTTGGATTATCCTGATCTAATGTCCAATCACAATTATTTTTAATCTTTTTCCATCTATGATTACCTAAACAAGCATCCAACATTGCTAATTTTTTTTCTAATCGCTTCACGTTTCCTTAGGACGTCTCCTAAGGCTGTGATACGATCTAAATTCCACGAACCATCTCTTGGGAAACTATTTCCCTCACACCGTGACCATTTTTCCCATTTCTTCACATACTGTATACTACCAGAACCATAATGTACATACATATATGCACATGGAATCCTTTTATTGGGAACCAAATCTTTACAATTACTTTTACCCATGTTTTACTGTAGCCAATCAAGACTTCCCAGGAAGAACAATTTTGATAATGCTAAATTTTCTTAAGTCCAATCAACTGCTCAATTGTCAAACAAATATATCTTCTGGTTAATTTACCAAAAGTATGTCCAATTAACACACCAAAACAATACAAGACAAACAAACACACAATAAACAAGAGTTTCGCGAACAAACCTTCAGTATACTATTAAACCCATAGATTGCAATCATCAACAATATATCTATATATATATCATAAAGACTGGTTACTTTATGATCGTAGGGCCTGGTTACCCTACGGAATCAGGGACTGGTTACCCCAATTCTGAATCAGGGACTGGTTACCCCAATTCTGAGTGCGGACTGGTTACCTCACTCGGAGTGCGGACTGGTTACCTCACTCTCCTTATACGTATAACAGTAAAAACACTTTGTCTATTCAACACTGATGACGTATCCACCCATTCACACACTACACAGGAGACAGACTGGTAAGAGTTGAGAGAAAACTCTGAATCAACTCGCAATCTACTCACCCTCCCGTGTAGGCAGAATTCAGGCAGAGTTAGTCATCTCGGTGGAACCTCCAAAAAGTACTGTCGTGGAATAACTCACAAAGAGATCAGGTTATTCATGTAAAACACAAACAGTCATTTAATATACTAACGGCCGAAAGGAGAAATACCCTCACAGGTCAGATACCCGAGTTGGTACTTCTAAAGAACTAACAGAAATACAACGGTTTATATCTTATTCGTTTGCACACCGCATGACAGTAGTATAAGCTCCGTTAACCAATTACAGCAATCCACCTAATCAATAAAAGTGAATGTGGGAAGAGAGTTGAACTCTATTTACACTAGCCATGGGGTGCAAAAAGGGCAGCATCTATTAAAACAAAACTAGACAACCACAAGTTGCTAATTGATAGATTACCATTTTCAAAGAAAGAAGTAAATCGTCTTCAATGATCAGGAAGCAATTGATCACCTAAAGAATAACAAGCAGGGAATGTCTAATTTACTCAAACACAAGCCTTTCTCCCTTCTTGGTCTGGACTATGTCATACAACTGACGTTTGCTGATATCCCTATTGACCTCTGGAATTTCTAAGGGAGACTAAGAAACAGCTAACATGGTTGCCGATGTTTAACATGGTTTCCACAGATGTTTGCATGAATTTAAGTGTAATGAGTCAAATGGATTCCTCCACTTCAAAGAAGACTCTCCCAGCAGCATGTGTTTGGAAATTTAGATACTTTGTGACTTTATTGCATAACTTCATGATCATTGCTGCAAATGATTTATTAGATGTGAATTAATACTCATATTGTACCACTTTACGTTGCACTTAAAATGACTGTGGTTTAGGCTGTTGCGAATGGATCTACCATAGCTGATAAAAGCTTTAGTTATAACATTGACGTTAACCATAGGAGACAATGGCACACTTTACAGCTCAGTCTGCTTATTGACACAGACATTCATTGATTTTGTTTCACTTCTGATGACCTGGTGGATTTGCAGACAAAGTGATATCTATATTCTACTCTTTAAATCGCAGATCTCAGTAAACAAACTAGCTCAGTGTGATTTGGGATTCTTTTTGCATGCTCCAAAGAAAGTAATCTGACAAGAAGGTGTTTGGAACAAATAAGTGTGCATAAATAATAATAATAATCCTTGCGTTTGATATAGCATTTCATCATGCTGTTGAAAAGTCTCAAAGAGCATTAAAGGATATAATATGAAGGATATATTATAATTTCAGCATCTTAGGACATCCTCCCCATGTGAAAGGCACCATACAAATGTAATTTTGCAGTTGTTGTAATATAAAGTGGATTGACTGATTATTTTAGAAGTGAAACACAGTAGCCAGTTTACACACATCAATCTTCTACAGAAATAAGTGAGCAATTGTTATTTGGGTGATTTGCTGGCTGGGACACCGGGAGAAACTATTTTCCCTTTTTGGACAGTGCAATGTGATATTTAACATCCACCTTAACAGGCAGATTGGACCTTGGTTTACTGTCTCATCTGAAGGACGACACTTTCAACAATGCAACACCACCCCCAGCGCTGCATTGGAGTGAAGTTTACAGCTTGAACTGTATGATTCTAAATCCTAATGTGGGGCTTGTACCAACAACCTTCTGACTCAGAGACTACAACTGTGCTAGGCTGATAGGCAAATGAGAAAAAAGAAATGGTCAGGTAGCTAAGATTCACATTGCAGTTTTTGGATATCCCCCATTGTAAATACTTAGCTAGAATGAAAACTCTCAGAAGGAAAGCTCTCAGAAATCACTCACCCAAATCCAACTCTTCAAATCAGAGTCAGCTTTGACCTTTTAGTTGTGATGGAGCTCCTTTCAACAGGGAATTATTACAGAGGACATTAATGCCCAAAGCAGTATGATTCCTGCACCCCAATAAATAAAACTTTCTCACAACAATATTTTCTATTTTAGTTTCACATTTGGAAAACATTCTAATTGGATAAGGGAGTATCTCACTGCTGTAATACAGTTTATTTCCTAAAATGCCTTCCAGATCCTCTAATTATAATGTTTTCAATACAATGACTAAAGTCCTGATTTTACAATTGTAGAATGTTGCACATCACTCCAATTGTTAGGATTCCATCAAAGGCTCCCTTTGCCAAAGACTCAATTTTACCAAGCAACAGAGAACCTATCCATCAAGCTAGGAAAAATCACTAAACTGGTTGACTTATTATCCCCAACAGATTGTAATATAAATTATGATGCTGTTCCTTTTTTTTAAGGTAAAATTTTAAGATCAGTGCAGATGAAGTTGATCTTTTTGGGGAAGGGTGGATTTCAGAAACATTATACAGTATGTGGTAGATCAAAGTGAATTTCTGAACTGTTTTGCTTATACCATCTCTTATTTCAGACTATCAAAGGCAGCGGTATCAGACAGGACTAGTTCAATTAAATGTCCCTGCAGGATATCTAACTCTGTTATTTGAACAGCTATCACCCATACAATGTTTATTCTTTCCTAGATGTGTATTTCCTACATTAGAACATAATATTGATATCACTTATTGAGACTCTGAATTTGGTTTGGATTCTCTTAAGTACAGTGGTGGAAAAAACTTGACAAGAGAATTGTTTCATTTTCTGAACAATATTCCTCTTTCCTGCCCTCTGAAACATCACAAAATTGTTTTTCCATTAGTAAGATACTTGCTGTGAAAGACCTAATTAACATAATGTCAAAGGTGTAACTTGTGCCCAGCACATTAATAAAATGAATGCAATCTGTGATTATTTGTCAGAATGAATGATTACTTGTGTGTTTCTCTGTACTGAAAACTGTGTGTATGTGTTTCAATACTTACACCAGAAGATGGAGCAAAAGCTCCCTGCCATTTTAGTTGAAGCCTCTACCTTTAATTGTGCAGAACAGAAATGAATTTGTCTGTGTAAGTCACCATGATTAATCATGAAACGTTTTTTTTAAAAACAGCTATGCTTGAAATGTTGTTCCTTCAAGAAGGGTATTCAGGAGAAATGGGGGTCATAATCTTTTTCTTTGGTCAGCCAGGAACTGTGGAAATCCATTGCTATACAATTCGTCCTTGCTTAACGTCACAGTTAGTTCTTGAAAAGTGCGACTTTAAGCAAAATAACGTTAAGCGAACCCATTTCCCCCCTAAAAATTAATGTATAAACTGAAGTTAGGTTCTTTCGGACATTTTTCATCAAACTTTTGCTAAAAAAAATTATAAGTTGAAATACATGTACATTCATAAATGTGAAATATATAATATTTGTAAACAGTGTAAATAACATAACAGTCATCAAGATGCTTGCGGAGCTTGCTTATAGCAGTTGGTTGGGGTGGAGGGGTGAGTAGTAGAGCACTCTGCTTATATCAACTGCCCGTTCTCCGGCATCAAATGTGTTAAAACATCTAATTTCATTTTGAGTTAATAGTTTTCCTGTATTTTTTACTACCAGAGTCACAACTGTCACTTCCTGGTTGTTTTTGACTCATGTTTATAGAGGATTGCACAAATAAATCACGATAAAAAAATTACCAATATCACACCTGCACACAAACTTAAAATTGTGACGTTAAGACTCAGGATGGATGCTGCATAAGAATACTTTGTACTGCCCAAAGTGTAGTGAGCAGTACAGTTCATTTCCACCGACTGGTGAACAACATAATAGCGAATGTTGCAACGTTAAATGGATATATGTTCCCCTATGTATCAGCAATGTAATAACAAAACAACGTTGACCGAAACGTTAAACAAGGTCTACCTGTACTTAAGAATATCTAAAGCAGATTGATAGATTCATATACCTGGAGCTCCTGTGGCTTAGTGGTTAGAGCACTTGTCTTGCAAGCTGGGGAGACCAAGCTGGGGAGACCTGTGTTCGAATCCAGGCAGGTCAGGGCGAAACCTTGGGCAAGTTTCCTTACTCCACTTGCCTAATAATAATCCGTCAAAAAAAAACACAATAATAAAATTGGTCATTTCAATCCACAACTGTTTGTGGGACAATGCTGTGCGCAATTGGCTGCCGCGATTCACCCACAAATATACAGTCAATATTCACTTTACAGTATATTCTGTGAAGCGCTTTGGGACGTCGATAGGATGTGGAAAGTGCTATATCAAATGCAAGGATTATTATTATCAACTATGCATTGAAATGTCTTTGCATCTGAATTGGGATGTGTACTATCTTCCTGAGAAGATGCACCCTATATTGAATTCCAACAATTATCAGGTGCATTTTGTTGAGAGCCAAGGCTTGGATACCAGCATATACATTGGGTACTACCAGAGTTTAACCAGCTAAAACAATGTAGACTTAGCAAACCAACTACTGCAACTATCACAAAGGATTTGCTAAATTCTAGCAAACACGTGATAATTGCAGTCAGTTCAGCTCAAAGAAGATTCCATCTTACTCCACTGCCAAGAATAGAGACACTAAGGTAAACCATGCATAAATCATGTGTAAATATGAGTCCTGAAGTAACTACAGGTACATTTCAATATGTAATGAATAACCAGTGAAAAGTATTGATTGCAAATTGCATAACGAAGAACACTTATAATTTGCTTTAAGCAGCTTTACCTTGCATTTAAAACATCAACCTGCATTAACATCATGCCCTGCATGTGGGGTGATATTCTGATATCATGATAGATCTATATCACTCCATTCACATAAAAGAAAGTGTCAAAATGCTTGACAAATCTAGTCATGAATACAAGTGATGGAACATTGGGACAAGCTCATTAATTAGTCTGGTACTCCACTTTTATGCAATATTGGAAGAGCAGTGACTTGTTATGGTGCCCTTCTCCAAATAAGTCACTAAAACCAAGATCTCATCTCTTTGTTCAAGGTTAGGGTAAATATCCCATGGTACTGTTCAAGTAGAAAAATAAACATCTCCTGGTAGACTTGCAAACACTCTTCCAGAATTGGTCATTCTAGCTGTTTATTGTTTATTGTTGTTGTTTATGGGACCTTACTGCGGGCAGAAATGGCTACCACATTTGATCATAATAAAGGATCTTTATGTAACTCGGGACTGCTTCCAATCTCTGTGAACTAGATGTGACTTGGCATCACTATCATCTATACATAGACAGGATGGCACACCACTGCCAAATCCTGCCTATATCTGTCTGAATTAATGTGGTAACTGTTCGCATTTCAGAAGAGAAATTTGTCGCTCTGCAATTACTCTGATATTGTAAAGCTACAAATTAGAGCATTGGAGCTTTTGATGTAAGGTCTTCTTTTAAAAAATTCAAGAAGCAGAATTGAGTCAAACATACTTCGCTGAGGGAGGCCATCATTATTCTTATATTAAGAAAACTAACAGTGATTTATCATGAGCTGATCTTTGTGTCAGCTCATGTAGTTCTGTAGCTCAGTGTTTAGAGCACTCGCCTCATAAGCATGACACCTGGGTTTGATTCCCTGCAGGAAAAAACCTTAGGCAAGTTTCCTTAATCCACATGCCTGATAATAGTACCTCAAGAAAAAAAAATTTGGTCACTGAATCCACGATTGTTTGTGGGATACTGCTGTGTGCAATTGGTTGCTGTGTTTCGCCCATAAATATACAGTGAATTCACTTTACAGAATATTCCGTGTAGTGTTTTGAAACATCCAGAAGATGTGAAAATCACTATATAAAATTATTATTAATATATTTTATATTCTTTGTTCCCCCTAAGAAAGTCATCTATTCAGTTCAGAAACTCACCAAATAGGCCTCAAAATGCCAGTTTTTCAATGGATTTTGATTATCATTCCTCTCATGACTTTAGAACTGTCAATCATTTCTGCTCTAACCATGCTGAATATAGTAGAAAATGGTATCCTCTCTGGGTAATGAGTTTAAATGGGGATATCTACACATCTAAGGAGAAAGGGAAGCTACATGGAAATGAAAGGATTGATCTTAAAAAAGCGAGCACAGATACGGTAGGCCGAATGACCTTCCTCTGTGTTGTAAAGTTCTATGGTTCTGTGAAAGCAGCAAAAAGACAACCTAATAAAGTAAATTCAGTCTTGAGAGAGCAGATCATGACTGAGACTTTATGTCTTATTCACTAGGGCTTCGGAGAACTTTGACGTGATTGCCAATTGAGTTACCAGTATGACCTTGTTGTGAACACAATTGTTTTTCCTGGTTTTTCTTTGAAAGGGGCTGCACCTTCATTGATGTCAAAGTTAAAAGTAAAATGCACTTTTAGTTTGATGTTCAAATTGGAATTCTCTTTAAAGTGACCAGCTGTGGATTTCAGACTATTGTGATTATGTTCACCAACAAATGTACAAGAATAGATCTTTTGAGGTGTTTTCACATTAAGGCACTATATGAAATGCAAAGATTATTATGATGTTGTAAAATGATATGTAACTGTCACTTGATAGCATAAATGTTTATAAACATATATACATAAAATATGTATATGAGCCATACAAGTCATATCAAGCTCTCTGCATACCCATCAAAATAGAAAAACAGACCTTATTGAATTCACTGCATGCAACCACCAGTGAGTCAGATTTCCCAGTGGTTTAAACTGTCATAAATACTGACATTTCTTGATGAACTCAGTATCTATGGCTGATTACACCTTTCCTTCTCTTATAGATGGATTCCTTTGAGTGCTACCTATTAGGTAACCTTTGTGCCTGGGTTGCCGTCAATCTTTTTTTGCAGAACATCAATCACAGTTCCAGAATTATAGTGGTTATTTATTGCTAGTAAGTGAGCAGGAAGGGTCAGAGATCTGATAATGTGTCAGACAATGTCAAAATGTATTGGGCTAATAGTTACCAGTAAACATTAATTATAACACAGAGTAAAGAAAATAATCCTTGCATTTGATATTATACTTTCACATCAGGAGGACATCTCCAAGAGTTCCTGGATTTCATTACTTTTCTCCTTTCTCCTCTGGATTTCCCTTTATTCCACCTGTAAATGGAGCTTGCTTTTCCCCTCTCGTCAGGATTTCCATTTTTTTCTTCTTTCTCCTCTGGATTCCTATATTCTTTACAGAGAATCTTGCAAAACAGAACTAGGCTAAGGTGGATGGCCCATCTTAGGCAAATGATTTGAAAGCAACAGAGGCTATAATGATGCTTCTAGTTCCCATCAGTGAGCGAGCGGAGCAGTCAAGGTAGAACGAGCCAGGGAGGAGATAATCTGTCAATGAACATTATATTCCTGTAACTGGTTGAACACATGTTATTTGTGCTCAGACTAATTAGGTTCAATAAGCTATGTCTGCTTGTTGTTCAGTCTTACACGTGTGCTGGGCCTTTATTTCTTGAATCCCCCCCTACCAATCCCTCCATTTGTTCTCCTGTACTTAGGTATGAGCACCAGCACAAAAAAGCAGTTGAGCCATTGTAACCCTAGATGAGGAACAGCATAATGAGGAACAGGAAAAGTAGAAGGATCAGGAGGGAGAGCGAGAAGGAGATAGGGTGAGATGGGGAAAGGGTACTCCCACTCCTCCTTCCCCAGAAGCCTGGCACCAGAATAACAGTCCAACTCTGTAGCAAGCTCTTAACCTAAACATTCACTTCATGACAAAAAGAACAACAACAGCTTTCATTTATATTGCATTGTTCACGTAGGATAACATATTGGAGCACTTTACAGAGATGGGATTGGCCACAAAATAAGAGGGTGGAGGGTGGTGATTGCAGATTAAGTCACGTTTATGAGCACACAGTGAGGGTCAGTGAGATATCAACATCAAAACATTGTCCATCACAATATGTTCTGTGGCAGCATCTAAAATAAGAAAGTGAATAAAACAGTATGAACAACAGAGGGAGGCAAAAGAGAAAAACAAACAATATGCAAGCTTGTAGCTGTTTGTGTTTTGCCAACAGTCGTATAATCAGAAAAGGTCAGCATATTTTCCTTTCAGAAATCAGCATTCGTTTTGAAACCTTGAGTCCCGCTAGTCCTTCAAAGCATGATTTATGTAAATGCATTGCTCGTGTTTTCCCATGTGTTACAAGAAAAATTACTCGGGAAAAGGTTCTAGCATGCAACAGAAGTCACAGCGATATGATGTCATACATCATGCACACTTATGAGAGTGTCACTGATCCTGGGTCCTGGTTGTGACAAATTTACCTGTTTCCATGGAACCAGCAACATTGACTGATGCAAACATTACTGTGAACTATCGCTGCTGCTTCATGAAGTGAATATTAAAGTTCAGCTTTCAGAGGGTGCAGGAGGTGCAATCATCTTGAAGTTCAGAGAGTTTATAGATCTGATCTAAGCTTTGGCAGCTGCTGTCTCAACCATAGCATCAAGCTTGGCAGAATTAAGATTCAAAAGTAATGAGAAGAAGCCAATGGCTCAACTCTAATACTACTACTACTACTACAACAACAACAAAATTACATTTATAGAGCGCCTTTCACGTCTCGAGGACGTACCAAAGCGCTGAACAGTCAGGTCGGGCCCTGAGCAGTGGGGGATGGTCGGGGAAGGGAAAAGAGAGTAGGAGAGGTGGAGGAGTTAGGAGGGGAGCACAAGGCACGGTTGAAGAGGAAGGTCTTGAGACCGGCTTTGAAGGAGGAAAGAGAGGAAGTGATAGGAAGGAAGGTTTATAATAATAATCATCATGGCATTTGCTATAGCATCTAAACCAAGTAAACAGAGCCAATTGTCAAGTGGACGAAATAACTGTATAACATATGCATAACCTCCAAGAAATTGGGGTACAGATTTTTTTGTAAAGTGGAATAAATGTGTATTTGTGGACAAAACGCGGCAGCCAATTGTGCATAGCAGCATTGCACAAACAGTTGGGGATTGAGTGACCAGTTTGACTTAACTAATGTGCAATATTTTTTGAAATAAAAAGTAAACTTCTTTACTTAAGTAAGCTCACAGTCATAATTATAATTTGATAAATTAATGTTTTCTCGGTATGGCATGTATAGCTTCCCAGCGATCCAAGGAGGTGGAGCAAGAGGAGTGAAATGGCGTTTGAAGTCACCCAGGATGATGAGGTGATCACATCAGGAAGTAGCTGCAGGTAGGATTGGTCAATTAATATTAGTTATTCACCTCTGGCTGTTTGTAGGACAGTTCTGACAAAGGATTGTGGACCCGAAACGTTGACTCACTTTCCTTTCTCCATAGATGCTGCCTGTCCTGCTGAGTGATCCCAGCAAATTGTGTTTTTATTTGCAGGATATTCCTGAGTGCAAATTTGCAGTAAGTGCTATGACGTGTTTTGAGATGTTTAGACATCATGGTAAGGTGTTATATAAAATACAAAGATTATTATTAATAACAATTTCAACTATATTTAAAATCATTATCACTTTTGAAGTTTGCTCCCATCGTATTCTCCTAAAGGCATCAATGTGTGCCTCCAACACCTTGCCTAAGTGATCATTAATCAGTGAGTGACTGTAGTTTATTAACTTTGTGAATTAGAGGTGGGGGCATCATAGTTGAGTCTGAGAAATAGTTCAAAAGCAAAATGGAGATTAAGAGAGCTAGCATCTAGCAGATCCACTACAATCACATTCAAAGCCCTCCACGGCCTCGCACCACCCTACCTCTGTGACCTCCTAACCCTCTACAAGCCTGCCTGTCCCCCCCGGCCTCCGAGGGATACGTCCCCCGATCCACCCACCCCACCATTGGCAGGCGAGCCATCAGCCACTCTGCCCCCAACCTCTGGAACTTCATTCTCTTATATTCTAATAATAATAATCCTTTCCTACAATACAGCACCTTATCACATTGTTGAAACACTTCAAAGCACTTCACAGAATATATTGTCAATGGAGTAACTGTGTATTTTGTCGGCAAAATATCTATATTACAACTGCTTAACACCCAGAAGGTTGGCATCTTATCAATTTTTGCAACAAATCTTTGCAAGCTCGATAAAAAATATGGCATAAATCAAGAGCAATTGTAGGCCTGACACTCTTCCTGGGGTGGGTGGAGTGAATTCAATCTTATTCAGCAGATGCTATATAAAAATTAAAACTAAAACCTAAAATGAAATGCTTACTCCCTGCTTTGCAGCCTAGAATTAAGGTCATTGCTTATTCAACAATAATATGGAATTGTATTGGGAGAAACCCCTCCCCAGACCTGGGACCTCACGTTGTTTTGTCCAAAATGTGATGTTGAGGACCAGATGCAAAACCATCACGTTTTCTGTCATTGTGATAATTTTACTTGCATATTCCACATGATCACCTCTCTGTAAATAATTGAAATTAAGTTTCTCTTCTGAGCTTAAATTCACATTTTTAAAAATATAAAATGTTACCCAATTCAAATACAGGTTGATACTGTGATGGATGGCCAGTAAGATGAATATTTTGGAGGGAAGAGATCAGATGAGCTGAAGGGCCTTCTTCATCCAAACCAATCTTGTGATCTATATGTCATTTGCATCTTGTGGTTGTCTGTCCTTTTGCAATATTCTCAGAAGTGGTTTGGTTGTAACCAGTCAACTTGGCATAAGAAGCAATCCACTACAAGACAAGTACAATTTAATGAAAGAGAAAGGGCATACTTCTAAAGCTTCATTATAGAACACAGCAATGGGCGAGCCCATGGAACAAGATATCTAATAAAGTACAAATTAATGCTGTCAGAGGAAACAAAGTGAACAGCATCTCTTTCACAGCACTGTAATCATTCACTCTAATGAAAGGACAAAGCGGCAATTGGTGAACATGGTGTACGTGTGTATGTACTCTACATCTGGAGGATGAATAGGAGATCTTGTGGTAATTATTTTTTTACGAATGATCTAGGTCTGTTTCGCCTTTTCTCAGCTATGAGAGTAATGAATCAATTTGCAACTACCAAAACCTTTTTAAGGAGCAACATTCCAACATTTAACAATCTATTTCAGGTCTGTGGTACATTAATGGGCACATTAGGATGAGCACCAAACCACTTTATAAAAGCTGTTAATAGGGAGCAATGCTACACAAAATGTAAGATGAACCTCAAGAAAGTATACAGGGAAAATGTGCAACTTCATTTGCAGCAGAACATATATATACAGACAGGAATTAGAAAAATCGGCCTTAATGCACATAATCCTTTTAAATGTAACTCCCTATAATGTTACTTGTTGATCTTGCTTCTTGATAAGCTTGGAATAAAATATTCTTAATAATCGTTGCAAACAGTCGTGCATTAAAATGACCATTATTGTTTTCTTTTTAGGGATTATTAGTGGGTGTGTGGAGTAAGGAAACATGCCCAAGGTTTCACCCTGCATGGAATTGAACCAAGGTCTCCTACTTGTAAGGCGAGTGATCTAACCACTAAGCTACAGGACTCCACTGAGCCCTGAGTGGGAATTTATTTTATGGTTAGTCTCTCCTGATAGGACTAGATGGAAGGGTTGCATCAGTGATAATAAGAATCATTATTACCTTTCATTAATGGCACAGACTTGCATCGTGCACAACTATAAGTATAATGATCCTTGGATTTGATATAGAACCTTATCACATCTTCATGATTTATTTGATGTGATACACGTTGCAGTGTACAGAATACACTGTAAAGTGAATTGACTTATGTTTTTTTTAAGGAATTTGTTTAAAGGAATTATTACCCTGGAAAAGCAATCCACAAATTGACTAATAAGCAGGTTCTTACTCACTGCTAGCTAAACAAACTAGTGTTATTGCTCCTGACAACAATAATAATCACAAACATAATTATATCCTTGCATTTGATACTGTTATATTGTATTATTACATTGTTGAGCCATTGCAAAGCGCTTCACAGAATATATTGTAAAGTGAACTGACTGTATTTTGTGGGTGAAACAGGGCACCCAATGGTGCACAGCAGTGTCTCACAAACACTCCAATTGTAGATCGAGTGACCACATTTTTTTTGGAAGGATTATTCTCAGAAAGCAATTAGCCAATTGTCTAATGAACAGATTCCTAATTACTGCTAGGTAATCAGAGGTGTCTGTAGTAAGGAAATTTATAAAATAATAATCCTTGCAATTATTGTGATATAGCGCCTTATCACATTTTTGCGATGCCTCAAAGTGCCTCATAGAGTATACGGTAAAATGAATAGAATGACTGGGACACAAACTCAGGTCCTCTCGATTGCGAGAGGAATGTTCTAAACAATATGTTATAGGCCTCCATATTATTATTATTATTATTTGTCCTGTAAAGGGTAGTGACTGTGCATTTTGTTTGCCAACCAGCAGAGAATTTGTACATGGCAACGTTCCACAAACAGCATCAAGTGGATGACCATTTTCTTTTAATTTGGGGAATTGTTTGCCAGGATACAAGGAGAAAACATTTAGAATATTCCTATGAGAGCTTAAACATTCACCTAACAGGCCTTGGTTTAACATCTCAATTAAAGGACAACACCACGAGCATTGGGAGAATGGAGTGTCAGGCTAGACTATGTGAGTTCAAAGTTGTGGCATAGGCTTGGAACCACAGCCTTCTAAGTGAGAGCAAGAGAGCTACCAACTGAACCAGGCTAACACTCAAATGCTTTCCATAGTCAACTAACATACACTAACTGACTAGGTTCACACCTGAAGAATAAAACAGCCTTTGGAAATCTGTCAGCACCTTCAGAAGGGATGATTAAAAGAGAAAAAAGCCAACAAATAAATTCAAGTGAAATTGTTCTACAGTGAATTTTGTCTTATATTTGCCACTGTCTTGTTAATTGTACATGCTGGGCCATGTACATTTATTATATTGTTAATCATGAAAAACTGAAAATCGTGGTTGGAACACAATATAAAAGTTGGAATAGCTACAGGACATAAGAACATGGGAAAGCTGAAGACTTTCATAGGAACATCGGTCATATTAAAGACCATTAAATAATAATATATAAAATTATAGTTTATGCAATGCAGCACATGCCTCAAGCTAATACATTTGTTTTATCTAACAAAATCATGCATTCAGGAAACACATGATTAGCTTGTAATTATAGTCTAATAAATCCACAATAGAGCAGCCAAATGGTTTGGAAGGGAGAGATCACTTCAGTAAAATTTATTTTGTTCTTCAAGAACTCAGCAGGGTTTAATCTTTCTCCCTGTTGTACATTAAGATTATTAAGAAAGTTATTAGGCTGTGTGTTTCTACATACCTACAGTATTGGCCAGCCTTATAATGACCAGGGAACAAATCATTAGTACATAAAGAGAGGGATATAAGGAGAATGTAGGGGGTTTGATCGTTTTGACTTCTTAATTGTTAACACCCAGCTCACCTTTATTGGGAAAATCCTCAGAACTTGCTGCGAAGCTGGAAAGGTAATACATTAAAATTTCAATATGGAATGAAGGCATAAAAATGTCTTTACTGAAATTCTGGTACTTACAGTTTGTGAAGGTTTGTGAAGGTCAAGGTTTCTGCAGTCACTCCAAGTATTTTAATGGTGATTTTGTCTGATTATTTAGCTCTATTTTAACTCTACTCATATTGATTTAGATGTCATCCTTGTATAATTGGTAACTCTCCTGCCTCTGAGTCAGAAGATTGTGGTTCAAGTTCCAAATCAAGATGTTGAGCTCATAGTGTAGGTTGATGTAGTGTTGGAGAGGTGGGGATGGATGGGGGTGGAGGGGGGTTCATTGTTGGAGGTGTCGTTCTTTGGATAAGAAGTTAAACCGAGATCTTGTCGTCCTGTTCGCCATTTAAAAATTCACAGTGCACTATTCAAAAAGGGAGTTTCTGCCAATGCCCCGGCCAACAATCCCACAAGTAAAATTGGTCCTTCACTTAATGGCTGTTTGTGGGACATTACTGTGCATAAATTGGCTGCTGTGTCTGACTACAAATAGACAGTCACTACGTTATACAGCAAATTCTGTGAAGACTTTGAGATATCCTCTCAACACGAAAAGCACCATATCAAACCAATTTTTAAAAATTTTTTATTTAAATGACCCACTTTGCTTTGGCCAGACTGCATGTGAATCTCACATTATAATATTATCCTGGGGGGATAGACTGTTGTGCAATGTCTTTGGCTGTCTGCCTAGACAAAATAGGAATTGCTACATAAGGAAATATTTTTGAACCACAAATGTTTTTCATGTATAAAAGATAATCACAACACCCACATTCCATTCCCTCTTACACATAGCACAGGAATCTCAACTGCATTCTAGAGTTTCTATATTGTGGTATACAATTTGTCAGCCGCATTCACCTACAAATACACAGTCAGTACATCTCATAGTAAATATATGAATCCTTTTAATCCTTTTGACAGTGTGATAAATCAAATGCACTATATCAAATGCAAATATTATTATTTATTACATTATCTACCTGACCTTACAACCTAAATTTATTTACAGTCTTACATGCCTCTCTCTTATCCACAATATTATCACATAAAAAGGTATGGTATTCGTAAATTATTTCAATCACGATTTGTTAATGTTAATAAATAATAATTTAAGAAGTCAAATCTGAAGATGGGGTGCTATCCATGCCAATTGTAGAAAATTGATTGGATTTAAGCATTCATCAATTTCAATATAATCACATGGTAGAGGTTCAATAATCCTTATATTTTTATATAGATGACCTATTGATTATATGGATTTTTATTCATTTTGTGCATTAATTTGATGCCTTTCCTTTTCTTTTGGTGTTTCCAATAATTCTTCACTCATTATAGTAAAGTTCCCATATCAGTAACAAGTAGCTATTGAAACACATTAATTCTCATCACATTCTGCGAAAGCTGGGAAGTGATTCAAGCTTCAACATGTGCATCATGAAATGTCCCACATTAGGAAAGTTACAGAGACTGCGAAAATTTAAGTTTACCAGTTAATTAGCATCCTGCAGCAATTACATGCCTCAGTTGATTTCTTCATTGAATAGTCATCACTATTCACTACTTGTGTCTCGGGGTAATTTGGGGCATCCTTTCTTTTTAAAGGACAAAATATCCATACCTCTCAGGATGAAAATTGGCTTTCAACAGAACTTGTTCTTGCAGAATCAGAAAATCAAAGCATCTATTTTCAGAGGGTCACTAATTTTGGATGTCCTCCCGACGTGAAAGGCGCTCTAGAAATATAATTTTGCTGTTGTTGGTGGTGTGGCATTTTAGTGAATCCCAAGAATTTCATTCTGTTCCTGTGGAGTGCCACAAAGAGGTTCACTCAATCCATGCCTGGTCTCAGGGACAACTACCTAGATAAGCTTGATTCACCGCTTTGCCCCCTCCTATCTCTCCAACCTGCTGTCCCTCTATGAACCTGCCCGCCCCCTCCCTCAGAGGGCTCTGGTCTACTCCATGTACCCCGCCCGACTTGCCCTACCATCGGTGGATGGGCTTTCAGCCTCTCTGCCCCACACTCTAGAACTCCATCCCACAGTCCCTTCACCTCGCTTCCTCCCTTGCCTTCTTCAAGGCCGATCTCAAGACCATCCTCTTCGATTGTGCCTTCTGCTGCCCTCCCAACTCTCTCCCTCCCTCTCTAACTCTGTCCCTCCCCTCCCCTCCCTCCTACCCTGCCCCTACCTTGCTCGCATCCCAACCCACTTGTTCTGTGCCTTGGGATGTCCTCCTGACGTGAAATGCGCTTGAGAAATGTAATTTTGTTGTTGTTGTCGATGGACGCTCCACTTTAAAGTATCACAGATGACTTGCTTGCACCTTTAAATGTAAATAAGAGGCAGTGTCCTCCAGACAAGATGAAAATCAAGGTCCTGTCTGCATGTCTGGGTGGATGTTTAAAATCCTGTACCACTATTTGAAATGTGAAAAGAGTTCCCCCCATTCTCCTGGCAAAATATATCCAAAACAAAATCGGTCATTGACTTCATGGCTATTTGTGTGACATTGCTGTGTATAAATTTACTGCAAATATATATTCATTATTCTTTATGGAGATTCCTGTAAGGAGCTTTGAGATGTCCTCCCAACATAAATGTGCTATATCACTGCAAGGATCATTATATTTATTTTTATCACATTCCCTTCAACGAACCCTGAATTTCAGCTGGATCTCAGAGATGAAAGTTTAGCATTCAAACCCACTGCTTTTGTTTGTCACCCTGGTATGGTTACTTGTCTAAGAGGAAGCAATGATTATTGGGTGTGACTTCCACAGTAAACTCTGGCCTGATAAATTGAACCTAGCTTATTTCAAACCATTCGGTGAAATTACTGTGAACTCAATTCTGAGCTTCTCATAAGCATTATTCTATTTTTCTTTAAAAACTTTTACATCTCCTTCAGATTGTGTATTGGTTTGCCAGTCTATTTTGAATACTGGAAACACATGGAGAGTGTCTGTCTAAATGCAAAGAAGCAGAGATTACACAGTGAGATGCCTTAGGAAGAATACCATTGGGCCAGCATAAATTTTATACAAAAATTTTGCAATGCTTCTATGTGAATTGCTGTCATTTTCTCCCAACAGATACTACCATCACCGTAAGTCTAGCATTTTAGACAAAGCCTTGACAAATGCCACATCAGATAATTGAGTCCTAGAGTGAGTGCATAAGCACAATCTACAGTGTTGCAAGGGTTTGATTGTGAAGTGCAAATGAATGCAGACAATAGATGGATTGCTTTTCCATTTCTTTTGAAATATTCAATCAAATACTTTGAACTTAAATCAGGAAAAAGGCTGGACAATTCTGTCATCACATTGAATGAATTCAAACAGAAGCTCTGTTTTTGTTCTTTTAAATGTGTGAGAGTTATCCTCGCAAATTCCTGCTGCTTCTGTGTTTTTAATACAGTTATGTAACATTTATGCTGAATCTACACAATATTGAATGCACATTAATGAATTCATTATTTTCGCTATGTCTGTCTGCTTCCAAATCAGAATAGCTTTGCATTTAAATAAAAAAGCAAAATGTTAACCATAACCTTTGAGTTAACAAATGAAACAGAAATGTAGATTCATTTAAAGATATAGGGTGGATAATATGGTATACATATTGGTAATATTACTTGAAGTTTTAGTACATAGAAATAATTTCAAACAGGAGATCATCAGTCTCTACCTTACCAATCCAATTTCCTTTAATATGTCTATTTCTAAATCTAATAACCCTAAATCCATTCACTTCATTTTTAAAACCCTATGTAGTTTGTTGTTTCGTCACCTGTGCTAGCAGCTTGTTCTGCATATTTATTACTTTATAAAAACCTCCTGCATTTCTTATTCTCCCTTGTTGTTCACATTTTGAAGATTTGTATTTTAATATACTGTTGCAAAGAGGAATTACTGTACTAAGTCACACAGTAAGCTTTGGGCCTGATGTGTATACCATGGGAATTCGATGTTTGGTTTAATCTAAGCGATAGTAACTTTCATGTTGCTAGATAAGAATATTAAGCTGCTGCAGAGCAGATCTGAAAGGTGGAATATTTGCTAATGTTAACAATGGATTCTAATATTTGCAATGAATATATTGAGAACTACTGTATTGTGCAAATAGGATTCAGGTTGCACCCAGGTGTGATAATACTGACACTGACACAATGAAATTTTTGTGGGAATTCTCTAGATCAATGGTTCTCAACCTTTATCAGTAATGTACCCTTTGTAAATTTTCAACATTATCGTGGAGCCCCACCCAACCACATACATACTCCTCCCCCTCCCCCCCAATTCCACTTGCATTTTATGACCAAGCTTTTCTTATGTAACAAAATAACTAGCACATACAAAATGAGGGGAATAACAATTAAATATACATTTTGAAAGGCTATAAAATGCTAAATAAGAGAGCTACATAAATCAATGTACCGGCACCTGTACTCCCTAGAAGTAATTTTGTACCCCCTGGGGTACACTGGTTATAGTCCACAGATACTAAATAGTGAAATGACACCAATTGTTTTTGCTGTCACAATGCATCAAAACAAGAAAGTGAGGATCCATTGTAAAAGTCAACACTTGGCATTCACTGTTTGAAAAAAAACAACTAAATCCACAAAATAATGATTGTTTATCCATCTAGAACATTGGTGATTGGAAGCTAAATGAGAAAAATCCAAACAAATCCAAGTTAATTGAGTTTGGTGTTCTAACTTTAATATGGTTTATGTAAAACTGGAAAATAAAGCATACATTTTCCTTTAACAATATTCATGAAATTATACATTATCCCTTTGAATTGCACTATGTTTTTTTTCAAGCTGACTTGCTATCTTTTTTCATTTTTTTGCGAATTTTGGAACTTTAGTTATTTTGCTCTCTGTACCTCAATATTTAATCCTCTTTTCCAATATATCCCTCATCTCCGAGTTGTTTTCTCTCAGTTTTAAGAGAAAACAACTCAGAGTGGACCTTATAGAGATGTGTAATACTTAAAGAGTATTGAAGAGGATTTAGTTTAAAACAGTTCAAATGTGTTTTGCAACATTGAACATTTGGAGTCTTTGCTCAGTGACTATTCTGAAGATATTACAAATATCATTCAATGAATGTATCCAGTCTCAGCAATCAGTACCATAGTCATTGGTTCTATTTCTTGTTAGATGTATATTTTAAAACCTGAAACCTGACATCAATGTTCATTCCATCTTATTAAAATTAATATGCAGTTTATTTTGAAATCCGCACAGCATCGATGTCTTGCTTAGCTAGCCCTTCAGATAATTTGTAAATGCATAACCTGCAGACAGCACGCTAAGTATTTATATGGAGCATTGGTGTATTGTCTAATACACCTATAGAAAGGAAGTTTTCATATCTTGTATGGTTGGATAAAGGGCACAAATGTATTCAATAATTGCAGCCATTTTGCACATTTCTAAAAAGTGTACATACAAACATGCAAATCTGCACTCCAAAATGTAGCCAGGGAGCTATTGATAGTTAATGCATTTAATATTAATATGAACAAGCTGCTTAGCAATCTTGATTTAAGATACTATATCAAACATAAGGTTTATTATTATTAAATATACGTAATATTATTTATTATTAAAGCAAAAATGTTTTATGATGTGTCTTAACCTCATAACAGAAATGTTTACAATTATATAACATAAGTTTTGTGCAGCTGAAAGATTGTCTTTTGCACCATGTGTGAAGAAGTCCTAGCCTTCTTTGCCTCAAATATTGAAATATCCTCTTGACTACAACATTCTCCCCACCCCCATGTCCCCTTCAACCCACCCAGACCATCAAACCACCTTCTCCCACAGCCATGGGTTCTGCCACTGCCCCCTCCCTGCACTCCCTTGCCTCAATTTCGGTATATTTTGGTGCGATACATGCAACCAATTGCTCACAGCGGTGTCCCACAAACAGTAGTGGATCTTGGATAGAGGTAAATTTAGCATGACCTGTGACTGAAATCCAATTGCTGCATCTGTGTTTTTTTTAAACTTATTTAGAACCTGCGATGTGAACTTCAGAATACAAACAGAGAAATCACTTCTGTATTTAAAAAAAGGCACTTTGCACTCTATAAAGGCACTTCTTGTTTCTGTGTTTTTTCAAGCTTCAATGAGGATCATGAAATTAGCAAAGCCAAAAATGTCATTATATGTAACATCATTAGACTGATGTTAGACTTCTCTAGAAGTGGGGAAACTTCCAGAGACTATAATCATGGACAAGATAGATTTTCACTTACAAAGATATCAGATAATAAAGGATAACCAGCATGGATTTGTTACAGGCAAATCTTGCCTGACAAATCTGATAAGAGTTTTTTGATGAGCTATTGGAATGGGTGGATGAGGGTAGTGTAGTTGATGTAGTTTATATGGACTTTCAAAAGGCATGTGATAAAGTGCCACATAAAAAGCTTATTAGGAAAATAGAAGCCCACAGCGTTAAAGGGACAGTTGCAGCTTGGTTGCAGAACTGGCTGGGAGGCAGAAAGCAGAGAGTTGTGGTGAACGGCTGTTTTTGTGACTGGAGAGAAGTGTACCTGTGAGGTGATGCAAAGAAATGAGGGGAGGCAATATAGGCTAGATACTACAATTGAAGGGATGTGAAGGAACAGAGAGACCTGGGGTTTTGTGTAAGTGATTCTTTGAAGGTGGCAGGACCAGTAGACAAGGCTGTTAAAAAAGAATACCTGATACTAGACTTTATAAATAGGGCTATAGAGTACAAAAGTCAGGAAGTTCTGACTAACAGCTATAAAACTTTGGTTAGGCCTCAGCGAGAGTACTGTGATCAATTCTGGTCACCACACTTTAGAAAGAATGTTAAGGCATTGGAATGGGTGCAGAGGAGATTTACCAGGATGGTACCAGGAATGAGGGACTTCAGTTATGAGGAAAGGCTAGAGAGGCTAGGTTTGTTCTCATTGGAGCACAGAAGGTTACAAGGATACCTAATAGAGGTTTTTAAGATGAGGGAATTCGACAGAGTAAACAAGGATAAACTGTTTCCACTGATGGGTTTATCAATGACTCGTGGTCACAGATTTAAAATAGTTTCAAAAAGAAGCAGAGGGGAGGTGAGGAGAATTTTTTTCACTCAGTGAGTTGTTCGAATCTGGAATGCATGCCTGAAAAGGTGATAGCAGCCGATTTGATAGCAACTTTTAAAAGAGTGGGAGACATTTATTTGGGGAGGACAGGTTTGCGTGGTTATCAGGCGAGAGCTGAGGAGTGGGATTTAATTGCTCTTTTCAAAGAGCCGGCACAGACTTGATGGGCTGAATGGCATCCTTTTGTTCCGTAAGATTCTATGATTCTATAATCTCAGCACCAGTTATCATAGTTATAAAGAATTGTAAGTAACTTTGGTTTAGTTTTGCATGTCTTATGGTTTAGTTTTGCATGTCTTTTTATTTTGATTTGTTTGGACAATTTGCTTTAAGCAGGAAATGCTAATGATTGAGTTACAGTGATTGGCTTTGAATATCTCTGGTGAGCAATTCTTTATTGGAAAACAAAATCAATGCCCAGAATAATTTAACTGCTATAAAATCCTTAGTTAATGATCTCTTCTGATATTATTCCTTTGCATTATCAGATTTGGCGAATCACACCTAATCTATTGTCATTATTAACTCACTGAAAAATATATTAAAATGCCCACATAGACAGTAAAAGGATATAAAAGGCTATACAAGCTATTTTTAGTATCGCTTATAGGATGTTGATTTTTTAACTTAGGAAATAATTTGCATGGCAAAAATTAATTCATTATCATTGGTCTTATGATATCTTATACTACAATTTTCTTGCCGGTATGAATCATGATATTATTCCTCCTTCTTTACATAATTTACAAGTTGTTCCAGATAACCATTTGTTCCCATTCTCCTGCCTTTCCCCAATACCACTATATGTTTCTCCTTTTCAGGTTTTACTTTATTTTCCTTTTTTCTAAACTAGTACGCATTCTGGCTCAATCACTGCATTCCTTGTTATAGCAACTCTCAAAAGAGTATTTTGAACCTTGCTCTTTTGGAAATTACTTTAAACTTTAGATATCAGCTCAACAATCACGGGAAATATATTCTCCTTGTTCTCCCTCATAGTCAGGGCTCTGACTTGAGTTTGTCAGCTCATAGCTCAAAACAAACATTGAAAGAGTGCAAAAATTGTGAGCGCTCAGGAACCAGGGGGCGGTGTAGTTTTAACGTGAAGAATTGTAATCCTTGCATATGATTCTGTGTCTTCAACAGGCTCAAAGCACTTCACAGGGAATTGTTGCTCAGCCTAGTTACTGAATAAATGAAAGGCGCTTTACAAATGTAAATTTTGTACTGTATTGTAAGTAGAGTAAAACCTCATTAATCCGGCACGGTTGGGCCAAATCAATCCACGCATTTTTGCCGGTATTTACAAATCTACCTAGAAATGGCTCGGGAAGCGCCATCCCATACGCCACGTGTGCTGCACACACAGCACTGAAACAAAACGTACCCAAGCTCCACCCACAGCACCGGATGACTGAGCAGTTCCGCTGGGAACTGCAAGAAAATGTTCCGAGAGATTTGCAGGAAAAAAACGAACAAAGTATGTATTTTGAATCTTCTCGGTTGTAGGGAGTTGCTGGTTTTCGCAATGTCAGAATATTGAGGTTTTACTGTACCATAGCCATCCAATATGTATACACAAATTCCTGCAAACAGCCAAGAAATGAACCATTCACATAGAATTGTTGGCCAGATCACTAGGGGGCCCTTCCCCCTCTTTCTTTTCTGATTGAAGTGTGCAGTGAAATCTGTATAATGGTGATCCTGATGTGTAGGTATATATATTTTACATATGTGGATGTTATGCATTTTTTACTCAGCAATGTGATCTTTTTTTGAATCAAAATCTGATCTTTGAATTGATTTGGATTGAATTGAAGAAAGTGAGCTCTCCAAAGTATTAAAAGGTCACATTGTATTGTACATTGGTGAGGTAGATATCCAGAGTTTTTGATCAATAGATTCAGAAGGATGATTTGTTATTGTTTTTTGATGGATGGTTTCTTGAAACCAAGATCTCTAACTCTCTGATAAAGTTGAGAAAGTATGATTCTTGTGTTTTTGTCTACATTGCAATTTTAGCTTCAATTTCTCCATTCAACTAGTCTTTGTGAGGTTGAAAAGAAAATCAGTCCTATTCAGTGACCTGTGAGACGTACAACTCAAAGTACATTCAGGTGAAACAAGTCATTTTACAGTAGTAGTCTTGGCTAAACTATTACATTAATAATAAGAGGCTCATTCCATGTTGCAATGTTTCATTCCAATTTAATATTGGAATCGAGTATTTAAAAAGGTAATAACGCTTGTGATTTCTAATTTTATAAAATCTGTATTATGATTAGATATTGCTGCTAAATTATCCTCATTGGGAGGATGGTAAACAAGATCTTCAAGTTTGGAGCTGAACTGGCTCCAAGGTGACCTACATGATAATGGATTGTCAGAAAGTAACCAACTCTCTTTGGTGGCCTCAGTAGTCCAGTTTCTGAGCCATGTGGATCTGCAACAATAATTTGCAATTATATATCGCCCTTTACACGGGTAACTTCTCAGACACACAATGCTCCACAGCACTCTGATGACAGCCCAGCCAGCTGTTTGGTAGGACTTGGAGAGGACTTGCATTAGCCACTGGTGGCAGGAGTTCCTCCTAGTAACTGGTGTGACTGTTTTTGTAGGCAAGTTATATATATGTATATAGATATATATATTCAAATTAAAATGCACAGTTCTCTGGACTAATTGTGCTATCAATAAAAATATTTAGTTTCTATTTTCAGACATAGGTACCTAGAATTCAATTATATACCTATAATTTTCACTAATTTCTGCATGACTAAATTTTATCGATGATCAAAATACGATCAATCAATCAACCAATCAATCAATGCTTACATTTATATAGTGTCTTTCATGTCGAGAGGACGCTGTACCGTCCCAAGGCACTGTACAGTTAGGCAGGGACAAGAGCAGGTGGGGAGGGGTTGGGGCAGGATGAAGAAGAGTAGGAAATTCGACTGTATGTTTGTGGGCGAAACGCATCAGCCAAATTGCACACAGCAGTGTCCCACAAACAGTCATGGAAGTGGGTTAGCAGAAAATAGGGGGAAAGATTGCAAAGAGAGGGATGGGGTAGGGGGAAGGAAAGCAGGAAAGCCGACTGCATATTTGTGGGCGAAACACAGCAGAGGTGTCCCACAAACAGTTGCGGAAATGGGGCCAGGGGAGAAAGGGAGAAAAGAGGGCAAGGGGGGAGGGAAAGGTGGGATGGGGTAAAGTCAGGGAGGAAGAGTGGGGAGAAAGGGGGTAAGTGGGGAGAGGGAGGGAAAATGGGTGAGGGGCAAGATCAGTGAGAAAGGTGAGTAAGAGGGAGGAAAGAGGAAAGAGGGGAGAGAAATAATGCCATTTGTCACAAGCAGAAGAATGCATGTGAGAAAATGAAGGCTATATGGTACTTATTTGTGAAGGATACTTTAGTTAAGCAATATTGTTTCTGGTAAAGCACCATAAGTAGAATCCTGTAACTCAGTAATTAAAACACTCACCTTGCAAGCAAGAGACCTGGTTCAATTCCAGACAGCAACAACAACAACAACAAGAAAATTACACTTTTTATAGAGCCTTTTACATCAGGAGGATGTCACAAGGTGCTGGGCAGTCATTGTTTCAGACCCGATCTAGGGACAGGGATGGTGGAGTGAAAGGGAGGGATTTGCCGTGTCCAATGGGACCATTGAAGAATAGGGACCTGAAGTGGGTCTTGAAGGAGGCCAGGGAGAAGGCAATGCAGAGGGAATGCGAGATGGACTTCCAGAGGTTGGGGGTAGAGTGGCTGAAGGATCGCCCGCCGGTGGTGGGAGGGTGGGTTGGGGAGCAAGCTGGAGCCGGCTGAGCAGAGGGGGCGAGCAGGTTGATAGGGGGTTAGGAGATCATGGATGTAGGTTGGGGCGAGGCCATGGAGGGCTTTGAATGTGAGGACCAGGATCTAGAATTGGATCCTCTGGATGTTGGGGAGCCAATAGAGTCAGGAGAGGATGTGAAAGATGGGGTCATGAAGCTTGGAACGGTGGAGAACACGGGCCACAGAATTCTGGATTATCTGCAGCCTGTGGAGGGAGGAATTGGGGAGGGCGACAAGCAGGGCATTTGTATAGTCAAGCCGTGATGTAATCAAGGCATGAACAAAGGTATCGGCAGCCTTGGGGGAAAGGTAGTGGCGGAGTCGGGCAATATTGTGGGGGTGAGGGAAGGCAGAGTGGGTCATGGCTTGAATATGGGGGAGGAATGACAGTTGAGGATCGAACAAGACACCTCGGTTCCTGAATGGCTTGATGAGGTCAAGTGAGCAACCATGAAGGTTGATGCTGCCAGCGCCGGATGCGTGAAGGCACTGGCATGAGCTAATCAGGAGAGCCTCTGTCTTGTTGACATTTAACTGTAGAAAGTTGGTTCTCATCAAGAACTTGATGTCTGACAGGCAGTCTGTCAGTACATTAGTAGTCCTGGTGTCTATGGTAGAGGTGCAAAGATAGAGTTGGGTGTCATCCACATGCATGTCTGTGGATGATACCACAGATAACATTGTGGGGGTTGGAAGAAAAACCATTGGTAGCGACGAAGTGGAGACGATGGGAAAGGTAGGAGTCGAACCAGGCGAGGGAGGGTCTTGGAGATTGAGCTGGCAGGAGAGGAGCTGTAGGAGGATGGAATGGTCAACAATGTCAAAGGCAGCAGAGAAGTCGAGGAGGACAAGAAGGCAGAGAGAGCCCTGATCGCAGATGTTTAAAATATCGTTAGAGATTTTGACCAGGGCTGTCCCCACACTATGGGCAGCACGGAAGCTGGATTGCAGGGGTTCGAAAAGGGAATGGCAAGAGGAAAAGGAATGAAGCTGGGAAGCAACGACTCAGGAATGGGAGGTTGGAGATGGTGTGGTACCTGAAGAGTAGGGATGGGTCCAGTGAAGGTTTTATCAAGATAGGGGTGATGACAGCAGTTTTTAGATGGGTGGGAATAGTGCTGGTAGATAGGGAGAGGTTGATAATGTTAGGAAGGGGGGGCTAGGAGAAGGAGCTGGGAGATGAGGAGAGAGATGAGAATGGGGTCAACGGAGCAGGTGGTAGGTTTCATTTTTCAGATAAGAGCAAAGAGGGTGGGGGGAGTGATAGGGTCAAGGGTGTGTAGTGGGGGGTGGAAGTGGGATGGATCCTGGGGGAGAGGTAATGGGGAAGTAGTAGAAAAAGGGTTAGAGGTGGCTGAACAGATCCGCTCGATTTTTGATTCAAGGAAGTCCAGTATCTCCTCGCAGTTGGAGTTGGAGCATAGGATGGGTGAGGCATGGGAGGGTAGAAGGAGGAGATGATTTGTGGTGTAACAAAGGAGCCTGGGGTTGTCCTTAGCCTCCAAGATTAAATTGGAATAATAGGACTTGGTAAAGGCAAGGGTGGAATGATAGGCCTTAGTTTGAACTAACCAAATTTTGGGTGAGACATTAATTTGGATTTGGTCCAAGCGTGTTCGGCAGCTCGCACATGCGCTTTAAGCGTTCGGAGGTGGTTGGAGTACCAGGAGGATTTACGGGCGTAAGAAGCATTTCCGAATGTGAGGGAGGCAAGGTTGGCGGCGAGTTATCTGTTGAGAAAAAATAGAGAGGAGGGTAGGTCAGTTAATGAGGGCCAGAGGGGTAGGAATTCGGATGACTCAAGGGTGGCAGAGAGGGAGAGGGGGGAGATATTTTACCATGTGCAAAACCTTGGGTAAGTTTCCTTACTCTGCACAATTGATAATAATTCCCCCCCACAAAAAAAAATTGTTCATTTCAATCCATAATTGCTTGTGGGATGCTGTTGTGTGCAATTGGCATCTGCATTTAGCCCATAAATATAATCAATTCACTTTATAGTGTATTCTGTGAAGCACTTTGAGACATCTAGAAGACGTGAAAAACGCTATATTAAGCACTTTACCAAGGATTATTATTATTATATGTATTCAAACAGTCCACAACACAATTTTATTACCCTACCATCTACAATAGGGCGACCGCATTACCTATTAAATTGATGTTCTTCTTATTTTCCAGGAAATATATTTGTAATTATGCAATTTTTTTTCTATTCAGGCAAAGCAAGCAAGGAAATAAAATGCTTGATTTGATGGAACTTCTGTGTATATTATTATTATGTCCCATTTCTAACAGCCTGAATGGGCACTGCATTAAAAATGACTAAAAACAATTGAAGATTACAATAAAATGCATTTATATAGTGTTTTTTGGATGGCAGCATTCCATGAGTGGTTGATATTGTGTTGGAAACAGAGGGGTGGTGACCAAAGACATGGTTGAAGAGGAAAAAGTGATGTAGGTGGTAGCAAAAGGATGAATGAGGGTTTCAACAGCATTTGAAGTAAGTGTCGAAGGTGGGCGATGTGGGCACGGTTGGAAGAAGACAATTCTGGTCAAGGAGGAAGGTTAACTGGAGATTAAACCTGGCGTTGAGGTTTTATATATGTTTTGTGAGTTTACGTGAGAGGCAGTGAAGGTTAAGAAGTTCAGAACTTCACAAGGCAAGAAATTGATGGGAGCCAAGTACTGCAGTATGGTTTCTGTCTTGACCATGTTCAACCACAGAAAGTTGGCCCTCTTCCAGGCTTTTTATTTCACACAAGCAGGCAGTCAGAACAGTGCTAGAACTGGGGTTGTGTTTAGAGAAATAAATTAAGGTTGACTTGTGGAAGAATTCATATTCTAACATGCAATTTAAATATTGAAATGTGTTAAGCATTGATGAGGAACTATTCAGATCTTCCAGAAGAGAAGCCTCACTTCCCCATTTTCAAAATTGTTCTCAATCCTGATATCCATGAATTATGCTTGTAAAGAAAAATGAGTTTCTTCTATTGTCACGACCAACAATCCCCCGAGATAACACATTTACTTCAAAGCTGTTTGTGGGAAATTGTTGTGTATTGGAATTACTGGATGAATTAATAAATAGTTAGAAAAAATAATTAGAAAATTGGATTAATTGAAGAGATATTAATAGCTGATTACACTTTATATTAGTTGTTTAGCAAATGTATAAATAAGATAATAAATACAATTAAGAGAATACTTGCTTTAGAAAAAATGTACAAAGGCGCAAACTTGTGACAGTGATCAGCTGTTTGGGACCATGGCATGAGGGAAGGAGGGTCTCTCTGGTAGTCCCGCCTCTTCATCTGAATGACTCGGCCCCCTCCCGCCTCTCCGCCCACTGACCACATCAACTCTCCCCATTTAGGGTTCTCTTCATTTATTTTCATCTTATTTATATATTTATTAAACATTTATTTTAATTTTCAATACAAGTAGTGTTTTTTTGGTCTTTATTTCATATTAGTGTAAGAAAATTTAGACCAGAAATGTACTGAAGGAACATAACGCCCTATTGATAGCATTAGGGCCTATGGTCATTTAGGTTTCGCTATATGTCGTTTCAATAAAGTCACACTTTTCAAGAACACATTCCCGAAGTTAATTGAGTAATCCCAGTATTCCCCTCCCTTCCCCTCTCAGCATTCCGAAAGGACCGTTCCCTCCGTGACTCCCTGGTTCATTCCTCCATCAAAACCAACTGTCACTCCCCTTCCCCCGGCACCTTCCCATGCCAGCGCTTGAGGTGCACTACTTGCCCTTTCACCTCTTCCCAGACCACTGTCCAAGGCCCCAAGCACAGTTTTTATGTGAGGCAGCGTTTTACATTTACTCCCACCAAAGTAGTAAATTGTGTCCCCTGCTCACAATGCAGTCTCCCCTACATTGGGGAGACCAAACGCAGATTGGATGACCGATTTGCCGAACATTCTGTCAGGAAATATAATCCTGATTTACCGCTTTCATGTCATTTTAACTCTCCTTTCCACTCGCAGTCTGACCTTTTCATCCACGATCCCCTACTCTGTTATAATGAACCACAGCGCAAGCTCAAGGAACAGCACCTTAGCCATCTGCTAGGGATCTTACAGCCCCCTGGCCTTAATATTGATTTAAACAATTTCAGGCCATAACAGCTCACCTCCCACCTCTTGTGTGACCATCTGATCAGGCTGTTCTTTGGCAATTTCAGCGCCTCTGTGTATTAACTTTAGTAACACCTCTTTTCTGAGCTTTTGTTGAAACCCCGTCTTTTGTTCACAACATTAACACCTCTTTAATCCATCATCTCCTGCCCTCTACCCCATTTTCCCCTTTGTCTCCATTGCCCTGCTTCTTCCCATCTGTTATCCTTAAAAGCCTCTCTCTCCCAACATACCCCAGTTCTGACGAAGCGTCAGTCAGTGGAGTCAGTCAGTCGACTCCACTCTAGGGGTGGAATCAGTCGGCAGGGGTGGAGCCGAGGACCCGAGTGTGCAGAGCCGAGGCGGAACTGAGGACCCGAGTGTGTGGAGCCAAGTGTGAATGAGTGGGGGATGGGGCCACAATGAAAACATTGCTGAGTTAGGTGGTCGCCGCTATTCAAAGTTTGGAAGCCACTGCCTTAGAGGGTGATTCAATTATCATAGAATCATAGAATTATACAGTACTGATGGAGGCCATTTGGCCTATCAACAACAACGACAACAATTTACATTTATAGAGCGCCTTTCACGTCGGGAGGACGTCCCAAGGCGTCTCTGCTGGCTTTTTAAAAAGAGCTGTCAAAATCAATCCAACTCCCCGGTTGCACTCTACAGCCCTGCAAACCTATCCTCCCCAAATAATGCTCGACTTCTCTCTCAAAAGTTATTATGAGCTTTGGCTCTTCAGAATCTGAAAAGACCTGGATTGGTGGATTGCAGCGAATATTTCCAGGGAGGAGCAAACTGTTGTAAGACAACGTAGATTGGTGGAACAACAACAACAACAAAATTACACTTGTATAGCGTCTTTCACGTCAGTAGGTCATCCCTAGGCGCTGGCCAGTCATATTTTCAGACCCGAGCTGGGGTCCGGGAGGATGGAAGGAAAGGGGGGAATTTTGGGTGACCTATGGAATTGTCGAAGAAGAGGGACTTGATGTGGGACCAAAGGAAAAATAATTTAGCCAAGCTGTGGTAGTGTAAGGTGCTGTTTTATTGTTTCCAGTGAGTCAGTGAGAGCGGGGAGAGTGAAGAGCGGGCCAGCCGGCTGTAGCCCGCCTCAGTACGCACCTTGCATTGTTTGGGTGTGGATGTGCCTGGAGGCTTGAGGTTGGATAGCCTGTGGATGGATTCCTCTATCCCTTTTTTCCCATTACTTATTAAGCTTACCGAACGCGATTTTACCGATTGCGCTGTTTTCCAGGAACGTAACCCTGCATTTGGCGAGGGACAACTGTACAGAGTGTTGCAATTTGTGCACAAATACACTTCACAATCACATTTTGTGAAGAAATTTTAGACATCTTGACAATGTGATAAGGTGCTATATCAAATGCAAGGATAATGGAAGGAGCTAGGAAGGTAGAATGCAAACTAGGTGGAACTTGGTCTTTTTTCATCCAACATTTTTAATGTTCTTATGATTATTATAACCAACAGTTGAATACCTCAATTCCTAATGAATATTATTTTTTACATTACACCTTCTGTTACAATAAAGTGGCTGAGGGCAGTTTCATTCTACATTTTGGGAATACGATTCTACATTCTGTGATTTCAGGAATAAACCTTCATTAAAACAAACAATTGACTTGTTTCTGAAAGCTTGTGATGCTCTGTTACATAATACCGTATATAATATTTTTAAAAGAATATTCATTTATGGCAATTTTATTCACCCAACTATAGAGCTATCTGTTTGAATTACAGTAGCTCAAAATTCCTTTAAGGTTTAATTATTCATATCATAATAGATTAATCTTGGCTCTCAAAACATTTTTGTTGATTGATAAGCACTGACTTTAAACTACAATTCAAATCTTTAAGCTTGCTACCAGCTTTGCTGAAGCACTTCACAACCATGTCTGAAATAAAAAAGCAAATGACTGAGAAAGAATAATAATCCAAGATAAAAATGGCAGATTAATATTATCATCATTGTTTCTAGTTCCCATTCATTTCACTCAGTAAATTCCTTATATGTTCCTTTACTAAGTGAATATGTACCTTGTTCAGAGAGCCATACAGACTTGATGGGCCGAACGGTCTTCTTTGTTGCTGTCATTTTCTATAATCCAAATGAATTCCTGTGGATCCAAAAAAAGTATTTTGTCGGTGATCATCATCTCCTTTCAGTAGGTTCAAGTTACTCAAATACCTACTGGCTAAAGTGAACATCAGTCTCAGTGCCAGAGTGTTGGCAACAAGCCTTCAGATATAAAAAAAAATTATTGGCTGTTTTCGGGACATTACTCTGCATAAATTGGCTACCATGTTTGCTTCCAAATACAATCAATACAATCACTGCACTTTATATACAGTAAAATCCTGTAAAGCACTTTGAGAAGCCTTGATGATAACATAAGGCACTAAAATCAAATGCAAGGACTATGATTACATCAGTGCAGTATTAGGCAATAATTAGGCAATTGTGGAGTCCTGCAGCTCAGTGGTTAGAGCTTGCTTTACAAGCGCGAGACTTGTACTTCGAATCCAGGCCGGTCAGGGCGAAAACCTTGCGCAAGTTTCCTTACTCCGCAAGCCTAATAATAATCCCTCCAAAAAAAACAATGATAAATTGGTCATTTCAAGCCATGACTGTTTGTGGACGCTGTTGTGCACAATTGTTTGCCGCGCTTCACCCACAAGTATATAGTCAAGTCGCTTTACAGCGTATTCTGTGAAGCATTTTGAGATGTCTAGAAGACGTGAAAAGTGCTATATCAAATGCAAGGATTATTATTATTATATTATTATAAAGACCTAAAGGTTGGTGGTTCGATTTCATATCTCTGGTAAGTAAGGAAGTTCATCTCAGGCAGGATAGCTGTTGCCATACTGCAATTTAGCTTGGGACTGAAAGTAGAAAATCAGTCACTATTGAGAATTGACAATTGAAATTTCACATATCTTTTCCATTTTGTCTGCAATAATTAATTAATCAATTAATAAATAAATGAATATATAAATTAATAAACAAATAAATAAATGATTAATCAATCAATTATAAGATGGACAGACGGGCGGGCGGGCAAGTGGGTGGGCAGGCTGGCTGGGCTGGGTGGCGGGCAGGCCGGCAGATAGATGAAGAAACAGACAGATAAATCAATAAATCAAAAAATCAATCAATAAAAACACATTACTGACTGATATCCAAGACTGCTTGTGGAACACTACTGTGCACAATTGGCTGCTGTGTTTTATCCATAAAATATACAGTTAATTCACTTTACAGTATATTCTGTGACCCGCTTTAAGATGCTTCAATGATGTGATTAGGTGCTACATCAAATGCAAGGATTATTATTATTTTTCATATTTTTGATCATTCAAATATTTGGAGAAGACTTAAATTCAATTTGATAGGATCATATAACTTTTCAGTACAGAAGAAGGCAACTTAACCCACTTTATCAATGCTGACTCTTGGCAAGAGCTTACCAGTTTTGACCCAAACCTAAAAATGGGAACTGATTTTCCATAGATGTTAACTAACAATAACAAAATTACATTTGTATAGCACCTTTCATGTGTCCAAAGGCACTGGACAAAGGCACTGGTATTTTGGACGGAGGTGGGGGTAGGGATTGGGGAGGGTGGAGGGCAGTGGGGGATAGAGGTTGATCAAAAGCATGGGCAAACGGGAAGGCTTTGAAGTTGGTATTGAAGGAGGCAATGGATGGGCTAAGGTGGAGGGACTTTGGTATTAAGTTCCAGAGGTGGGTCCCGAGTGGCTGAAGACTGGACTGCCAAAAGTCAGGCAGGCGAGGCATGGGACATGAAGCAGGCTGGAGCTCTTTGAGTGCAGGGTTTGGACAGGTTGGGATGTGGTAAGGAGGTTGCAGAGGTGAAGGGAAGCGAGGCCATGGAAGTTTTTTTGGGTGAGGACCAGGAACCTGGGTTTTTCTGCAGCCTACAGTATGAGACATTGGTAGAGCTGGGCAATGTTGCAGATGTGGGGAAAGGGAGAGCAGGTTGCGGCACGGATTTGGGATAGAAAGGACAGTTCAGGGTCGAACACCAAGGTTGTAGATTGGCTTAGTGACATGGAATGTTAATCCCTGGATGGTGATGCTGTCAGCTCCTCAGATGTGGAGGTGGTAACAGGAGGAACTTGGTATTACTGATGTTCAGCTGAAGAAAGTTAGCTATTATCCAGGACTTGATTTCTGATTGGCATTCTGTCAAGATAGCAGTTGTCCTGGAGTCAAGAGTGGAGGCAGAGATATACAGTTAGGCCTCATCCACATATATGTGGAAATTGATCCATGTCTGCAAATGATGTCACCCAAGAGGGGGCATGTAGTTGAAGAGGAGGGGACCAATGACAGAATGCTGAGGAACATCGTATGAGACTGTTACATAATCTTACATAATCTTAAACCAAGACCCCATCTGCCTGTTCCTTAAAAAATAGACATTAATGGACAGTAAAGATCCGGAGGCAACAACAGCAACAATAAAATTACATTTTATAGTGCCTTTTACATTGGGAGGACAACTCAAGGAACTTCACTATTGAAAAGAAGATCAAAGCTTCTATGAGGCAACATTCCACCATATTACATTCATCATTCACTTAATGGTGGTTTGTATAACATTGCTGTGTACAATTGGCTGCTGTTACACAATCTTTTATTAAAGCACAGTCACTAAATTTTACACTATATCCTGTGAAACGCTTTGGGATGCGCTCTACCAAGGATTGTTATTATCATCAATATCCAGCTTGACTGTGGTGCACAGCATACAACAAGCCCACCAACACTCATGGTCAAGGGTCATACATGACAATAGGCAATAAATACAGTATACAGTACTCAAAACTTGAAGAAAGAGAGAAAAAATTGGAAGGAAAGAAACAAACCATTTATTTTGCAACATTTTCCTAAAATATTTTCAAATTTAACATTCTGTAACATTTCCTTAGAATCTGGGATAGTAAGATCTAATTTGCCACAATTACAACAGAAGAAGCTTGCATTTATACAGCACGATTCACACAGGATAGTGTCTCAGTGTGCTGATTTCTTAGTAAGTTGTGTATAATTATCAAAACATCTTCACCACTTTCAATTGGCGAAACACAACAATAACAACAAATTATATAATAAATTATATAGACCATGTCAAAGCGGATCAATTGAGAACCAGAGTTGGGGGAGAGGTGGGGGCTAAGTGATTGAAAAGATAGGTGTTAGTATCACCAATAACTTTCCACAGGAAGCTCTAAAATAAATGTTTTGTTTGCTAATGTTTTCTCTGTGTTTTTTCACTTGGATGTGACTGTATTGTATCATAATATCAAGTACAGCTTGTTTTGTTGGACATTGCCAACTCTTTTCCACAGCTAAAATGACATATCCAAATATGTCCCTCCACTGACAGCTTGCTCTTACCTGGAAGATTCTTAGAAGTTGGAAAACTCGAATGTGAATATTTCTGTAAATGAATGTTGCCGCGAAAGATTTTGCAAGATGATTCTTCATGTGGAGACTGTGACAAGCCAACATGGCTGAGAATTTCAACTAATTTATCATTCTATTTTCATTCTTCCAAAATGAGATTGCTCACAAATCATCAGATGTTACCTTTTATTGTTTAACTCTACATTGGATTTTGCCAATAATCATTTGTCCAGCAAAGGCAAGTTAGCCTGTGTGTATTTCTTACTTTACTCTAGAATAACATTGCCCAAGGGACCATTGTAATTAGCTAAACAGTTTTAAGTACATTTTAGCATCTCTTGATATTCAGTGACTTGATTGTATGGGAATTCATCTTCCATTGTGGGCCTGGTGTGTAGTTGATTTATTATTAAAAACATTTGTGAATGATGTGAGCTGTAGTCTGATTGCACTTCTAACCATGGAAAGCTCTATTCAAACTTCAATTGTGACTATGTGGAGCCCGGCTTGTTACCTGTCCACAAAATTAAAATTGTATCCTTTAAAAAAAGTGAATCCTTGGAATTTTTTATGAAATTTGTGCCTGCAGAAGATTTTGTATTTCACAGTGTGCCGAAATATGACTAATAATTGCTTGCTATAATGCAAATGATCATTTAGATAGTTTTATGGTTTTAATTAAAATTAAAAGAAGAAAGTAATTAACTATTAATAAAATGTCAGTTAATGGAATATAATGGTGGCAGTGACATTTAATTTTGCCTCCCAGCTGGGAATATTCATGGTATGCGATCTGTGAATTATAGCATCAAGGGATTAACTGAGGTTATTTTATTTATGTCCAATCTGCATTAAAAACCTTCAAACTGGTTTTCTATTGCCAATTATTGATGATTTATAGAATATAGTAGTGTCAGGAACAACAGTGTCATTTTTAGCAGTCTTTAGAAACAAAAACAGCTTACACTTTACACCATCTCCCCTTTTCAAGTGCCGCCTGAAAACAGCAACAACAATATTACATTTGTATAACACCTTCCTCTTCAACTGTGCTGATGACCACGAACCCACAAACCCACCCCTTGAGGGATTATTATCAAATGTGTAGAGTAAAAAAACTTGTCCAATGTTTTGCCCTGCCAGGAATCAAAACCAGATCTCTCACTTCCGAGGTGAGTGCTCTAACCATTGAGCTACAGGACTCCACAATTATAGCGCAATATATGTGCAAGTTGTTTTGTTTTTGTTACAACAGATCTTTAATATCCACTTGAGAAGGCAGACAATCCTTGGTTTAACTTCTCACCCGAAGGGCAGAAACTCCAAAAATGCTGCACACTCCCAACATGGAGTGCATTGGAGTATTAGCTTTAACCATGTGAGTGAGCTCCGTGTCCTTGAACCATGTGCCTTGGGACGTCCTCCCGAAATGAAACGCGTTCTATCAATGTAACTTTGTTGTTGTTGTTGTGTTGAACCCACAACCTTCTGATTCAGCGATGAGCATACTACAAGGATGGAGGTTCTACAATTAGCATTAACAGCTGACTAAAATGGCTGTGTATAGCACATCAGCTGCCTATTTCCCTGCACAAAATACACAGTCACTACACTTTGTAATATATCCTGTGAAGCAAGATAATATTACAATATTTGTAATACATCCTGGGAAAACAGGCAGGCAAAGCTAACAATTATTCTCAATTCACTTTATGAATGTGAGCACAAGTAGATGCTGAACAAACATATGTTTGGCTTTAAATAGATGAATAGTCTCTGCACAGACTAACATATCAACACAGACATTTTGTAACTTAAAGAAATAATTTGTCGTATTATATTGTAATGTCATATTGCAAAACACCTCACAAGTAATCACAATAAATAATGTGAAAAATCCTTGTACAGTATTTGATTTTGCACTTTGGCGTATTGTCATCGTCAATAAGTCTGGAAATGCTTCACGCTACTGTAAAGCATCTTTCACTGTGTATTTTGTGGGTGAACCAATTTACAAACATTAATGTCCCACATGCATCATGCACCGAATGACAAATTTTATTTGTGGGATTTTTTGACCAGGACACTTGGAGAAACTCCTTTTTTTTTTCGAATAGTACTATGGGATTTTAACCTCCACCTGAATAGGCAGTCAGGAAGGTGTTTTATCACCTCATCAATGGATGGTGTTTCCAATTGGAATCAATCTAGATTATGAGATCAAATCCTAAAATAGTCCTTAAATGGACTACCTTATGCCACAGCATTGAAAGTGGTATCATCTGAACTAAACTGATGTCCAAATATTTGGGTTTCCATAGGGTTGCTGCTACCTGGAGAAATATAGCATACATATCTGCCTACAGAATAAATAATGGAAAAAAGCAAACTAATGATACTATTTAAAATAATATATACATGTACATTTAAAATAATAAAGTTTTGAAAAGGGCCTTCAAATTTTCTGCATGATTTTAAAACAGCTGGTAATGCATTCTGAGATGAAATAACATTATACCTGTGCTAATAATAACCCCCAAAATGGCTGAGGCAACTTAAAGTTAAAGTGGACTCATTACTCATTACTTTATAATGTCCTAAATCAGAAACTTAGTACTTTCATTAATTCTGTGATTCTTTCTGCGATCCTCATCCATGCATTAAAGAAACAATAGGGCATTTTGGCACTTGAATATAGAATTTGTTCCATGCGTGAATGAGGATGTTATTGTGCAAGTTTTTAAGGTTGTATTGTATTGCCATATCTGTTTTATAGCCACTTTGAAAATAATAGTAGTGTTTGGGGCTATACTTTAGCAGATAATCTATACATAAAATTAACCTTTTTATTGGATTTTCACACAGCAGCAAAAAAACACACTTCACATCCCATCAATAAGAAGGCAACCTGAAGCTTCAGCTAAATTATACGCAATGCAACCAAGATTGTTCTTGTTACTGCTGTTTTACAAGAACAACAACTTTGATTTATATAGCGCCCTCCACACCGGATGACATCTCAGAGCGTTTCACAATAATGGATCCCTGGACCAGGGCAGGGGTAGAAAGGTAGCCAAAGTCGTGGTCGAAGAGAAAGGTCTTTAACTGAGAAACTGAGAAGAGACGGGGTGATAGGGTCCGTCAATATGGAAATTTTCCGATTAAATATATCGATGGGCTCATATCGAGACATACCGAAATATCTATATTTTCGGGTTTTTCGTACTGCGCATGCACGCACGGCGCGTGCATTCGGAGCGCGCACGCGTTCCGGGTGTGCGCGCATTCCGGGAGCGCGCGTATTTGGTGCCTCTCTCCTCAGGAGGTAAATATCTTTCTCTCTCTGTGTCTCTCACTCTCTCATCTCTGTGTTTTTCTGTCTGTGTGTCTCTGTGTCTCTCTCCCTTTCTCCTCTCTCACATCCCCCCCCATCTCGATCTACCTGTATATTATCACATCCACCCCGTCTCTTCCCCCCTCCCCCACCCCACCATCCCTCTCTCGCACCCCCCACCCCCATCGTCTCTCTCGCCCACCACCCACACAGCTGTCTCTTTCTCCCTCCCCCCCCAGCTGTCTCTCTACCCCCCCAGCCGTCTCTCTCCCCCTCCCCCCAGCCATCTCTCTCCCCCACCACCCAGCCGTCTATCTCCCCCTCTCCTCCCCCCCCAGCCGTCTCTCTCCCCCCCCAAGCCGTCTCTCTCCCCCTCCCCACAGCCGTCTCTTTCCCCCTCCCCCCAGCCGTCTCTCTCCCCGTCCCCCCAGCCGTCTCTCTCCCCCTCCCTACAGCCGTCTCTCTCCCCCTCCCCCCAGCTGTCTCTCTCCCCCTCTCCCCCCCCCAGTCGTCTCTCTCCCCATCTCCCCCTCCCCTGCCATCTCTCTCCTCCTCCCCCCAGCTGTCTCTCTCCCCCTCACCCCCACCCCCACCCAGCCATCTCTCTCCCCCCACAACCCTTGCATACCTGTATATTGTATTCGAGGACTATGAATACAATATGGTGGCTTTGCACCACGGTCTGTGCATTGTGTATAGAGATGAGCATTCTGGGTCTTGTAGTTCAGTGTGCGCATCCCGATTTTTTACCTCGATATATAGATTTTTCGATATATCGATATTTTTGAAATGTCTACATCGGCATATCGATATGAAAATTACATCGGGTGTTAGCGATATATCGATATATCACTGGACCCTAGGGGGTGAGACAAAGGGAGTGAGGAAGGGAACTCCAGAGCCTTGGAGGGTAGTGGCTGAAGGGATGGCCACCAATGGTGGAGCAGAGGATTCGGGGGACACAGAGGAGGCCAGACCCGGTGGAGCAAAGGCAACAGGTGCTAGTTTGAGGAGAGAGAAGGCCGAAGAGGTATTGGGGTACAGAGGAGTGAAGAGATTTGGAAAAAATGGTGAGGATGTTGAATCGATCCTCTCTGGGATAGGGAGCCAGTGAAGTCTGGCAAGGACTGGGGTAATGGGGGAGCGAAGTTTGGTGCGGATGAGAATGCGGGTGGCAGAGATGGATTTCATGGATTGTGGTGGAGGGGAGACCCGCGAGGAGGGCATTGGAATAGTCCAGCCAAGAGGTGACAAACGCACGGACCAGGGTTTCAGCAGCATTTGGGGTGAGCTATTGCCAGAGATGGACAATCCGTGGGAGGTGGAAAAAAGCATTGCTGGTGAGGAACCGAATGTGGGGGAGGAAAGACAGTTGGGGAACTTGACGCCTCGGTTATTCATGGGTTCAGAGGGTTTTAGGGGCAGACCAGGAAGGTTGAGGAGGTGAGAGCCATGTAATTCGAGATGTTGACTAGAGCTAAAGAGTATGGCTTCCTTCTTGTCAACATTTAGCTGCAGGAAGTTCGCGCTCATCCAGCTTCTAAGTCTGACAGGCAGCTGACAGAACATCAGGGGACTGGGGGTCATAAAGTGATGTGGAGAAATATAGTTGGGTGTCATCCGCATACATGTACCCCATGTCTACGGATGACGTCCCCAAGAGGGAGTATATAGATGAGGAAGAGGAGTGGGCCAAGGATGGATCCTTGGGGTACCTCGCAAGTAACTAGGTAAGAGCGGGAGGAAAAGCCATTTGTGGAGATGTACTGCTGGCGGTTTGTGAGGTTGGAGTCGAACCAGGCAAGTGCGGTCCCACTGAGGCGGATGGCGTAGGACAGGCGGTGGAGGAGGATGGCGTGGTCGACTGTGTTGAACGCAGTGGACAGGTCCAGGAGCATAAGGAGGCAGAGGACATAGTTTGTGACTTTCACAAGCGCAGTCTCTGTACTGTGGGCAGGGCGGAGGGGTTCGAAAACGGAGTGGGAGGAGAGGTGGGTGGTAACTGGAGATACTCGAGTTTTATTCCGCCAATGCCTGAACTTTCAGTGCTACTTCCTTCCAATTCTGAGCAGTATTTATTATTTGCCCTCTAACTACCTTCACTTTCAACTATCCTTTCTGTGAGGAGATTCTTTTCCTGCAATGGCTTTTCCTCTAGCCCCTGCACCGTCTCGTGCAGCGTTCCTCAGGGCTCTGTCTTTGGTCCCCTCCTCTTCATCGTCTACATGCTTCCCCTCAGTGATATAATCCGTAGACATGAGGTAAATTTCAACACGTAAACGGATAATATCCAACTCTACCTCACCACTTCCACCCTCAATTCCAGGACTACTGGTGTTTTGACTGCCTGACTGTCTGACATCGAGCCCCAGACAAGAGATAACTTTCTCCAGCTGAATGTCAACAAGACTGAGGCCCTCCTGATTGGCTCGTGTCAGCACCTCAGCACCTTAGGCAGTGGCAGCATCAGCATCCAAGACTGCACTCTCCACCTCTCTATGCCAGTCAGGAACCTGGGCATCTTGTTTGACCATGAACTGTACTTCCTCCCCCACATCTTTCAAGGCCATTTATTTGGCCCCTCCAATTCTCTGACCTGCTGTCCCCTTATGAACCTACCCACCTCTGACTAGCGAGCTCTGGTTTGCTCCATGTCACCTGCCCGACCCGCCCTACCATCGGTGGATGGGCTTTCAGCCTCTCTGCCCCCACACTCTGGAACTTCATCCCACAGACCCTTCAACTCAGTTTCTCCTTTGCCTCCTTCAAGGCTGGTCTGAAGAGGCTCTTTTTGTTAATGGTCTCAAAATCTTGCAGCAAAGTCCCACCAATTGATCTTAAAATGTAACTATTTAGCCAAATTCAATTCATAGATGGTTACTTGCTGCTCGTGATGATAATAACAATTTACTGTATATCTCCATTAATGTAAAATAACATTTAAGAATGCTTCACTATGATAAGGTTGGATGCCAAACAAGGGAGAAGGGGAAATGGGTAGGTGACCAAAATTACTGTCAAATTGATGGGTTTATGGTGGGATTTAAATAAAGATAGTAAGGGTGCATTTGGAAGAATAGAGTCTAGGAGTTCCAGTGTTTAGTGACTGAAGGTGCTCAGCACACCTGTATTAGCTGAATGGAGGGGACCAAGAAAAGTAGTGAGGTATGAAGAGACAGATAACTCAGAACCTCTCATAATTATTGTATGTTACATTTTACACTCCATAGTAATGCACATAAATCTCATCTCACTTCTTTTAAAGTGCATACAACTATGAACCCTAAACATGCTGAATTTTCAAAAATGTTTTGCCTATGGTATAATTTGTAACCTTGTTTTGTATGTAGTAAAAGAAAGCAACTGGCATAAATAATTTTTAAAACCTTTAATATGCTATCTTTAATATACTATCATGCATTAATCATTTTATGCAACTGACAAATTTATTCACAAGAAATGTAGTTTAAAATTTAATAGCTATGTATTTTCCAATGTTTTATGACCCATTAGTTTGTTGAAATGTGTGCGATTGCTATAGTGCTGTCACGTTATCCATTGTCACAACACAATCAATGAATGTATAATTGTAATATTATTCAACTTCCATACTAGAATGGTTTGTAGATTATTCTGCCACTTAATTATCTGCATGGTAATAATTTTGTTTTAATCCATAAGTCTATTTACTGTTATCCCAGCAACCATTTATGAAGATGTTATCATCACTGTTATTTCTTCGCTTTCCACCTTTCGTTGATCAGATGTCCATGGCTACATCAATATCCCTCACTGCCCTTGTTTCCACAGAAGATGCATTGGCCTTACCATGCACAGTGGCTCAATTCTAACTAACAATATTACGTGTCACATTCTTAGTGAGTAATTCCATTGGATATCTATTGATTCTCCAAAACTCCACTCCAGAAGTAGATTGTATCTGAGGATCAGTGTGAAGTACATTCTGTTACCAGAAGCAGTGCCTCCTGATTGTATGACTTATTAAATAATCATTTCTTATTATGGAATGTATTCTATACACCACGAGCATCACATCCTTTCAGCTTCAGAAATAAATGGTTTAATTTTGTAATAGCCCAGCTTGTGTCTCTGTTCGCTTGAGATGCTTACTTATATTTATTGGAGTTCATATTAACATTTATTTTCTTGGTGTATGGTCAATGGTAGTTTGCACTTGAGTTACCTGTTCACCATATTTTCTCTAATACGCATACAAGAGAAGTTTAAAATGCTGAAGTATTGATCGTCTTCATTTCTAATGGCCAATTTATATAGTCTCAGCTTTCTAATATGTGCATTACTTTACTCAGAATTTTATTGGTGATATTAAAATATACATAACACCCATTCCAATGAAAACTTTCCAGATTTGTTCATTCTGGTTGTTTATTATATTCCATACACTTGGAATGACATGGTTTAAATATGTATCCCTCCCTTCCTGGTGAACATCCTCCCAGAGCAATGGCAGTAGTTGGGACATCATGCTGTACAAGTGTAATTTTGTTGTTGTTGGAAGGACGCAGTGAGCAGATCCTTCACTGCACTCTGTCAGGGAGGCAAGTCCGTCTTTTACCAACCTTGTTCTTAACAACCAATCACCTGCTCCTGCCAATGCAGTTAGTGACCACATACACTGTCTCTCAGCCACCCTCTCTCAATTTCCCCATCTCTGTTTCTTTCCCTTCCTCTCTCTCATGCGCACTCCCTCCCAACTCCCACTCTCACTTTCTCTAACACTCATGTTTTCTCACTGCTCTTCCTCTCTCACTTGTGCTTTCTTACCTCACCCACACACTCTCATCTCACCTGCTCCCTCTGCTCTCCCCTTGCCTGTCACCGTCTCCTCTCCCCTGCCTCTACCCACCACTCTCTCTCCCCATCTCTCTCCCACTTTCTCTCCCCTTCTCTCTCTTGCCCCCTTTTCCCCACCCTCTCCAACCCCCCAAACCCTCTGACTCCCCCCCATCTCTCCCCCTCTCTCTCCCTCGCTCTCCACCACCCCAACACTTTCTTTCCTCCCTCTCTTAATCCTCAATTCTCTCTCCGAAGCGAGGGTCACTATCTGCAGCAGCAGTAGCTGGTGGTTGGATGCTAAGGACGTGGTTGGTAAGAGACCAGCTTGTCTTCCTGACAGACTGCAGTAAAGGGCATGCATGCTGCTTCCCCCCAACCACTGACTCCTGTCACTCCCTTGGGAGGACATTCACTGGGGAGGGAGAGAGTGGAAGTTGGATTGGTTGAAATGGTCGCTGGCTGGATAAAATAACTTGCTGGGCCACGAGTGCCGGCTGTTGGACCATGCCGCTATAGGGACTAGAAACAAAGAAAATCAACCCTGATTACAGGCTCCCAGTGTGAATACTCTTAAGAGAAGACAGTAAATGCAATAAATATTCAAAACCCAGGAATATCGGTACTAAGGCTCAATTCCATAGGGACATACATGCACTTCTACCAGGAACATATTATTGTTAAACATTTTCACCCATGATCTTAGTGCAAAGAACTTTCATCTAGCAGTGGGAATACAAGATGCCAATTGTATGATGGCAATGGTTCACAACCATTGCTACTGCATAATCTACAATGTATTACTTTCGATGATAAAATAGGGAACCAGAAACCTTCAGGAAACTTAGCTTTGGCTTGGAAAGTTGTAAGATAAAGCAAAGATCCAGATTTTTTCCTGATCTCACAGGGGAGTGTGGATAGGTCTTCACAATTTAGATGCATTGCTTCACTGGGTTAGTTTCTCAGTCAGCTTGCACAGCTTGGAAGCAGATATGCCCCGGACACCAACTGTTCCTTGACTGAATTCATTGGCAGGTACCATAGACAGATGTACCTGCACGCTTGCCAGGAAATTGTTGGAGAACACCACTAGATTGTGATGTTCCCAAAGAGAACATCACATTTATGGACTTGTTAAAAAAAAACATTTAAAATCCTAAAGGCAAATGCACCCATTTTACATTCTGCCCAAAATAACAGGTTTAGCTCATCTTCGAGCATCTCAAGTAGTTAATAGAAATAAAACAACAACAACAACAAATTGCACTTATAGAGCGCCTTTCACGTTGGGACGACGTCCCAAGGCGCTGCACAGGAGGCGTGTGACCCGATCTGGGAGGGGAGTGCTCGGGAGGGGGTAAGAAACGTAGGGGAGGTTGAAGAATGAGTGGGGGAACAGAAGGCATGGTCGAAAAGGAAAGTCTTCAAACCGGCCTTGAAAGAGGAAAGGGAGGAAACAAGGCGGAGGGATTGGGGGATGGAGTTTCAAAGCGTAGGAGCGGAAAAACTGAAGGCCCAGCCTCTGATGGTGGGGCGGTTCGGGCGGGGTGCTTGGAGCAGGCCAAGTCCTGCTGAACGGAGGGTCCAGGTGGGCTTGTAGGGGGAGAGTAGATTGGAAATTTGGGCGAGGCAAGGCCGTGTAAGGCCTTGAAGGTGAGGACGAGGATCTTGAACTCGATCCTCTGGGGGATAGGGAGCCAATGGAGACGGGCGAGGGTGGGGGTTATGTGGTCGTGGAGGCGGGTGCGGGATAGTACATGGGCTGCAGAGTTTTGGATGATCTGCAGCCTGTGAATGGAGGAGCTGGGGAGGCTGACAAGTAGAGAGTTCCCATAGTCCAGTCGTGAGGTGATGTACGCGTGCACGAGTGTTTCGGCAGCATATAATAATAGTTTTGCAGTAAATGGCAAGACAACAAAGAACACTTGATAGTACTAAAAATAGGGAGTATGAGGACCTGGTTTAGATGTACAGTAAAACCTTTGTTATCCGACACACTTGGGACATGCCTGGTGCCGATTAATCAAATATGCCGGATATTCGAGCGGCGAATTGCCGAAAATCCAGCAAACGCATTTCAATTTAGAAAAGTGTGGGGGAATAAGGAAGTCATATGCACCCTGAAAAAAACCTAAATGGGGTAGAGGATCAAAGATATCTAGGGGTACATATGCACAATTCACTAAAAATAGCAACACGGGTTAATATGGCCATAAAACAGGCAAACCACGAGTTGGGATTCATATCTAGAGAGATAGACATGAAAAGCAGGGAAGTTATGGTAAGCTTAAATAGAACCTTGGTTAGACCACAGTTAGAGTACTGTGTGCAGTTCTGGTCCCCACATTATAGAAAGGATATAGAGGCACTGGAGAAGGTGCAAAGGAGATTCACAAGGTTGATCCCAGAACTTAGAAGTTATACCTATCAGGAAAGGCTAAACAAGCTTGGACTCATTTCTCTTGAAAAGATGAGGGTAAGGGATGACCTGATAGAGCTTCCTAAAAATTATCAAATGTTTTGATAGAGTAGGCATATGGAAGATGCTTCCCCTTGTGGGGGAGACCAAAACCAGGGGCCATCAATATAAAATAGTCACAAATACATCAAATAGGGAAGTTAGAAGAAATTTATTTACATAGAGAATAGTGGGAATGTGGAATTTGCTACCCCAGGGAGATGTTGCAGGAAAATTGCATAGATGTATTTAAGGGGAAGCTAAATAGGTACATGAGAGAGAAAGGAATAGAAGGTTAGGCTTGTAGGCTTAGTTGAGGAAGGGCAGGAAGAGTCTCAAATGGAGCATAAATGTCGGCATAGACCAGTTGGGCTAAATGGCCTGTTTCTTTGCTGTATATTCTAATGTATTCAAATATATTCTTACATATTCATTGATTGTAGTTTGTAAGGAGATTGTTAATTATTGCTTGCTAGTTACACCATGTTTACATGGTTTTCTTCAGATTGTTTTGTTTTATAGGTGTACTATAATTTAATACTATTGAATGAAACACATATAGTAAAAAAAATGCAATTGTAGAATCTTGAAAATAGTTTTCAATTATATTCAACAAAATGACTTTCCTTGAGAGTCAATGTAATTAGCATCTGTTGTAGATTTTGTCTGCAAGATTAAATTAATGTTCTCTTAGATGCTGACAAAAATTCTAATGAAAACGCTTCGTTTTATTAAAAAGGCAAAAAATACACGTAATATTTCTCAAGAATGTTGTTATCTTTTCCTTCAGTGTTGACACATTATTCCTGCATAATCCCAAATGATAGATTGTGATGTAAGTAATATTCTGACACGTTGCAGCAGTTCAATTTCTGAGTGCCTTTATATATTCTTAAATAAGTAAAACTTGTGCATTAATTTGCGGGGATGTGATCCTATATTTAATCAGAAATGTTCATCCACTTACACCAGCTCTGAAAAAAAACATGAAAGTATTGAAATTACATTTTAATGATCCTCTAGCATTAAACTCTACAAAATGCTCATCAACGAAACCCAAGTGAGGAATACTTTCCATAAAGGAAGAATTAGCATTTTTATCAATTCTTGTAGGGAAATGTGCTAGAATTTAACCAAAATTTGCAGTAACAGCTGAAAAGAACAGCTGGTCATTAAATGGCGCGTACTGCAGTTCTACCATCTCTTTGTTTGTCCACACTTTCTCCCACTCGTACTGAATAGTAATAGCTTGATATTGGGATCAACAAGCTATATGTGGAAGAAAATAGAGGAAATTGCAGAGAATGGGAGGACCCAAAGGCACAAAGTCAATATTTACTCTAGCCTACATCAAATATGTTTAAATACACCTTGTGGAGAACTCAGCATATTCTGAAATATATGGTTAACATTTTACAGTAGGATTGTTTTATAATTTTATAATAATAATATTACATTGTTCATGTAATAGCATGTATTACATGAACAATTTATCTATAAGTAAACATATTTTCCTTATAAAGTCCAGCCTATGTTGCAACAGACTGTAACACAAATGTGCAAATGTGGTTTTCATGTTGAATTCTGTGCTGAAGTTGTAAGCTCACCGAAAGTTGACTAATACAGATTTAAATTAATGTGTGCAGAACATAATCCATGAACATGGCTACAGTTGAGCTCTGTTCTGGCAGAAACTATTGCAAATCCACCACTAAATGATTCATGTCAGCTTGGCTCAGATGTCAGTATCGTCACATTTCAGTTACACGGTTGTGGGTTCAAACCCCTCGTTGGGACGCCTGACTGACACTCTATTGCAGTGGGGACACTGGTTGGGTAGAGATGCCATCCTTTGGAAGTGGTACTAAACTGACACTCCATGTGATATTTCAGTTGGATGTTAAATATCAAATAACATTGTTTCAAATGAGAAGGGAACTTCTCAATCTATCATGGATTTCTGTGGAACATTGCCTGCAATGATTGCCTACCATTTAGCTACAAAAAACATCAACAAACACAACAAAATTACATTTGTAGAATGCCTCTCACATCGGGAGGCCATCCCACACAGTCATTACACTTCATTACACTTCATTACACTTCACAGTAATTTATGTGACGGTGTCTTAAGTAAAAAGGCACTACATCTTACGCAAAACTCTGAAATTTACTGCAACTTGAAGCAATTTCTGCTCTTTAATATCTTTAGAAAACTGATTATCATTTGGGGATATTTGAGCAATGGGAACCAGTGGACTGAAGAGATGATTTGGCTACTGAGATAGGAGGTGGCTTCTGAGATAGTGGATGGCATGTTTATAATCTTCCAAAATTCTGTGGATACTGGAAAAGTCCCCATTGATTGGAAGATTGCAAACCTAACTCCACTATTTAAGAAGGGTGGGAAAGAAAATATGGGAAACTATAGACCAGTTAGTCTGACGTCAGTTGTAGGGAAAATTCTTGAGTCCTTAATAAAATACATAGTTATGGGATACCTTGAAGACTACGAAAAGATTAGGCAGAGTCAACATGGCTTTACAAAAGGGACGTCATGCTTGACTAATCTTTTAGAATATTTTGAGGATGTATCCAGCAGGTTGGATAAGGGGAACCAGTAGATGTGGTATATTTGGATTTTAGGTACGCATTTGACAAGGTGCCACACAAAAGGCTGTTACTCAAGATTAAGGCCCACGGGATTAATGGGAACATATTAACATGGATAGAAGAGTGGCTATCAAGTAGAAAGCAGAGAGTAGCGATAAACGGATCATTCTCGAATTGGCAGAATGTAACTAGTGGAGTGCCACAAGGATCAGTGCTTGGGCCTCAGCTATTTACTATTTATATCAATGATCTGGACGAGGACATTGAATGTAATGTGTCTAAATTTGCGGATGACACTAAACTAGGTAGCAGAGTGAGCTCTGAGGATGATGCAAAAAGATTGCAACAAGATATAGATAGGCTAGAAGAGTGGGCAAGTAGGTGGCAGATGGAATTCAATGTTAGCAAGTGTGAAATTATTCACCTAGGTAGCAAGAATAAAAGAATAGATTATTTTCTAGAGGGGGAGAAGTTAGATAGTGTTAGTATTCAAAGGGATTTGGGTGTCCTTGTACACCAGTCCCAAAAAGTTAGTTTGCAGGTGCAGCAAGCAGCTAAGAAAGCGAACGGCATGCTAGCGTTCATTTCAAAAGGTTTAGAGTATAAGAGTATGGAAGTCTTGCTGCAACTGTATAGGGCCCTGGTGAGACCGCACCTAGAGAATTGTGTGCAGTTTTGGTCTCCTTATTTAAAAAGGACATACTTGCCTTAGAGGGGGTGCAGCGTAGATTCTCTAGGTTACTTCCTAGGATGAGGGGATTGACTTATGAGGATAGGTGAATAAACTAGGGCTATATTTCTAGAATACAGAAGAATTAGTGGGGATCTTATTGAAACATATAAGATTCTTAAAGGGCAAGATAAAGTAGACATTGACAGATTGTTTCCACTTGTAGGAAAAATCTATAATTAGGGGGTCACACTCTTAAAATCAAGGGTCAGCCTTTTAGAACAGAGTTGAGGAAACATTTCTTCACTCAGAGGGTAGTGAATTTATGGAATTCATAGATTTTTGAAAAATAGAGGGATTAGGGAATATGGGGATAGGGCAGGTAACTAAAGTTAGGTGAGAAGATCAGCCATGATCTTGTTGAATGGCGGAGCAGGCTCGAGGGGCCGAATGGCCTACTCCTGCTCCTAATTCTTATTTTCTTATGATAATAATAATTATGATAGTAGACTAGGAGCTCTAAGCCTCTGAGATGTTACCCTGTGTGGAGAGAACTCTATAACTACTGTTGTTCTTGTTGTAGTAGTAATTGTAATAACAATCATTGCATTTTATGTAATTCCATTCATAAGAACATAAGAATTAGGAGCAGGAGTAGGCCATTCGGCCCTTCGAGCCTGCTCCGCCATTCAATAAGATCATGGCTGATCTTCTCACCTAACTCTGATTACCTGCCTTATCCCCGTATTCCCTAATCCCTCTATTTTTCAAGAATCTATCAGTCTCAGCCTTGAAAATGTTCAAGGACTGAGCATCTACAGCCTTCTGGGGTAGTGAATTCCATAAATTCACTACCCTCTGAGTGAAGAAATGTTTCCTCAACTCTGTTCTAAAAGGCTGACCCTTAATTTTAAGACTGTGACCCCCTGGTTATAGATTCTCCTACAGGGGAAACAGTCACTCAGTGCCTACTTTATCTAGCCCTTTAAGAATCTTATATGTTTCAATAAGATCCCCCCTAATTCTTCTATACTCTATAGAATACAGCCCTAGTTTATTCTGCCTATCCTCATAGGTCAGTCCCCTCATCCCAGGAACTAACCTAGTGAATCTATGCTGCACCCCCTCTAAGGCAAGTATGTCCTTTTTTAAATAGGGAGACCAAAACTGCACACAACACTCTAGGTGCGGTCTCACCAGGGCCCTATACAGTTGCAGCAAGACTTCCCTACTCTTATACTCTAAACCTTTTGAAGTGAACGCTAGCATGCCGTTTGCCTTCTTATAGTTGCTTGCTGCACCTGCAAACTAACTGTCAGGAGGTTGTCACAAAGCACTTCTTAAGTCACTACAAGTGTAGTGACTATTTTGTAAGTGTTTCTATGATTCTGCTCAATTTACAATACAGAATGTGATGCGAGAATTATCTCATAATACTAATCCTTGCATTTAATACAGTGCCTTATCATGTCTTCACGACATCTCAAAATACTTCACAGAATATAGTGTAAAGTGAATTGACTGTATATGTTGTGGCCACACTTTCAGGCACTGCAGCCTGGAACATTCTTCCTCTATCCCTCCACCTTTCCCGTTCCTGCCCCATTTTCAGGTAGCAGCCGAAGACCATGTTATTCGACCGTGCCTACAGTTACCTCCCTCTCTCCCCAGACTCAGAATAGTGCTTCACCATTGTCAAGCCCTCTGGGATGCTAATCTATGTGATAGGTGCTATGTTCATAGCCCAACTTTTCAACCTGCTGGGAATCAAATCCAGGTCCTGAGCAGAATTTGTTTCAAATAGTAAAATTATGTTTCTGAAGACAAAATATATTTTCAGGAATTATATAGTCTACCAAATTGGAGACTAGCTCATAAAAACTTTGCCATTATGAATTGGAAGTACAGTAATTTGATTTTCCATGTCCAATATACTGTACTTCACAAAGCATTCCTAGTTCATGTCATTGGACAGACTAATCTTGATACTGATCTGTTCTCCAAAAACATGTTAGAATGTTAAGAATTTAAGATAGAAAACTGTTAGAATACAAGGCAGAAAGGAAATTAACAGAGACTGTGAATGATTTCTCAAAACAGTTGAAGCAGTCAGTTGCAATGGACAGAGAGAGTTTAACAACAAACACCGGGAGAAGAAGTCAGCAGTCACGATTGCATCAACTAATCTTATTAAAATTCCTTGAGACGAAGAGAGGCTGCTCTTCTCTAATAACTTTAAAAATTGCATTATTTTAGCATCCCTGACTAAAGAGATCCTGCTCTCTGTAAACTTGTGTCAATCTATCTGATTGTTTGTAGCATTCCTGGGTCAGGCAGTGACCTTGGATGGGAGAAACAAATTGTCCCATGTTGCAGAATAATGGGTGGACTGCTTTATCTCAGAGGCCCCTTACCATCTGTGGGTTTAAGATAAGAAAATAATAAAGAATGCTGCATGGCAGACTCCCGATTGAGGGAATTGAGGGGAGTATACAGAAGGTTAGAAGAGTATAACTGTCCTAGTTTCTGGCAAGAAGAGCAGCAGATCCAGAGGTGGAGAGAAGCGTAGAACTCCTTGCAACTGACTGCTCCAGAACTGGTAGTATACATTTTTGTTACCTGTACTAACATTAGTGTTTTATTGGTTCTGTATATATTACTCTTTTTGATACAAATTCTATTACAACATTATTGGATTGTCAAGTCATTTTTTAAAACCGCGGGCTTGGAAATCCCAACAAAATATAAATTTTGGGTGAAGAAGATCAAATGTATATTTAGGGATCTGATATGATTTGGCATCTACTGTAGATGGGTCAATGAGGGCAACAAGTAGCTTTATCGTATGTTGAAACTGCTGAGGATGAGTACCTGTCAAATGACAATAAAGAGTTGCATGCTGCCATTATACAAACTATAGAGCATTTAATGAAGCATAATTAATGGGGTCCTATTGAGGTTATGGCCTTTCAATAAAAGGAAACCTTTAGTCTAAGTGGCCACAGTTTAAGTGCGCTTGACATTCAGGTGGTGAATTGTGCTACAGTTAGGTAACAAGGAACCACATTAACAACACCATTATTAATGCTCTAGTGAAAACTTAAGCCAACTGAAGAGAATCAATGAGAAGACAGTGAAGCAGATTGCAAGTGCCATTGTTGATGACGTAATGATAGAGCAGGAAAGTAAAGACTTGGATTTCATTTGATACAGCCCCTTACCACCCTTGGTAAGCAAGAGGTTATAACAAGCATAGAGAAGCCAAGAGAAAACTTTGTAAAGAACATAAATACCACATATAACCCCCCAAAATCCTATCATATTACAACAGTAAGAGGGTAGTCATGGAACATGTTAAATAAAACCCTCAAGGATTCAAATGGGGTTGGAGAAGAGAATGAACAAGAGATATCAAGCATTTAAAATATCTGCTTCCTGGAGGTTTCACTATGGAAAGCAATAAAAGCAACTAAAAGCAATCCTCCAACAGCCAACAAACATTGTTTGAGCTGTAGAACTTTAATATACAGGAGGCTGAGATACTGGATAAACTCAAGGGCTCAAAATTATCAAATCTCCTGGAACAGAAGCACTGCAATCCAGTGTGTTTAGGATGACAAAGCAGGACATTTGTGTGGCACTTCCAGACATTATGACGGAGTCAATCTAGACTCTGGGAATACTGGAAGCAAGCAGATCCAGATCCCACTTTCAAAACTAAACCTGACAACTACAGACCAATTAGCCTGACCTGAATAATAGGAAAACAATACGGAGTCAATCATCAGAAAGGATATGGAAATTAATCTAATTAATTGCAGCCAACACAGTTTCATAAAGAGTAGGTCTTGTCTGACTAATCTACCAGATTTTTAAAAACCAAATTGAATGTGGGAATCCATATGATGTACGAGTTTCGCAGATTTCCAAAAGGCACTTCATAAAATGCCAGAGAGAAAGCTAAAATAGATTTGGGATATTAGTTGACTCATCACTCACTGTGTCAAAACAGTGTGAGACTGCAATGAACAAGGCAAACAGGATGCTGGGCTACATTGCTAAATCAGTTCAGTTTAAATCCCTAGACATCATACTCAGGCAGTAGAGTGCACTGGTCAGGCTGTGTATGTTATACTGAATACAACATGCAGTTCTGGTCACTGCAACGTAAGGGAACTGCCAGGGCGATATAGAGGAGAACAACAAGGATGATCCTCAGTGGCAGAGGGATGAGCTATGAGCAACGATTAGACCAGCTAATGCTCTTCAGTCTTTAGCAAAAATGACTCAGGGAGGACCTTTAAAGATAGATGTTCTAGCGGGATGAAATCGGATGGGTTGAAGGGCCTTCGTGATCCAGACCAATAACAATAACAACAACAACAACTTGCACTTATAGAGCACCTTTCACGTCAGGAGGACGTCCCAAGGCGCTGCACAGGAGGCGTGTGACCCGAGCTGGGAGGGGAGTGTTCGGAAGGGGGTAAGAAACATAGGGGAGGTCAAAGAATTATGGGGGGAACAGAAGGCACGGTCGAAAAGGAAAGTCTTCAAACCAGCCTTGAAAGAGGAAAGGGAGGAAACAAGGCGGAGGGATTGGGGGATGGAGTTCCAAAGGGTGGGAGCGGAAAAACTGAAGGCCTGGTTTCCGATGGTGGGGTGGTTCGGGAAGGGGGCTTGGAGCAAGCCAAGTCCTGCTGAGCGGAGGGTCCGGGTGGGCTTGTAGGGGAGAGTAGGTTGGAAAGATAGGGCGGGGCAAGGCCGTGTAAGGCTTTGAAGGTGAGGACGAGGATCTTGAACTCGATCCTCTGGAGGATGGGGAGCTAATGGAGACATGCGAGGGCGGGGAATATGTGGTCGCAGAGGCAGGTGCGGGATAGTACATGGGCTGCAGAGTTTTGCATGATCTGCAGCCTGTGAATGGAGGAGCTGGGGAGGCCAACAAGGAGAGAGTTCCCATAGTCCAGCCGTGAGGTGATGTACGCGTGCATGAGTGTTTTGGCAGCATGGGGAATGAGATAGTTGTGGAGCCTGGCAATGTTGCGCAGGTGGAAATAGGCAGTGCCGGTCAAGGCGCAGATGTGCGGGAGGAAGGAGAGTTGGGGGTCGAACGTGATGCCAAGGTTCCTGACTGGCTTTGTGAGGTGGAGAGTACAGCCTTGGATGTTGCTGCTGGCAGCGTCCGATGTGCGGAGGCGCTGGCTTGAGACAATCAGGAGGGCCTCGGTCTTGCTCACGTTCAATTGGAGGAAATTGTCTCTCATCCAGGACTCAATGTCGGACAATCATGCTGTCAGAACATCGATGGTCTGGGGGTTGAGGGATGAGTCGGAGAGGTGTCGTCCGCATACATGTGGAAATTTACCCCATGTTTGCGGATGACATTGCCCAGAGGAAGCGTGTAAATGGTGTAAAGGAGGGGGCCAAGGACAAAGCCCTGGGCAATGCCATGAGAGACTGTACGGGAGTTTGAGGAAAAATTATTGGAGGATACGAAATGTAGGCGGTGGGTCAGGTAGGAACCATTCAAGGACTGTGATCAATATTCATTCAGGAAATGGGACAACACACTGCACACCAAAGCCATACCTCTGATTTTATTGAAACATTTACTTTCCCTTGAAATCAGTATGATAAGAGCTTGTGTTAATATAAGCAAAGTTTGTCTATTTCACTCAGCATATCTGGATTAATTATATTGTTCTCTGTTGCTGCAATAAACATTTTTTTCAATTACTTACAATAGGGATAACAATTGTGACATTTCATAACAGATTTATTGTGATAATTATCCTTTTAGTTTGCTGTATAGTTGTCAACCAGTGCATAAACAGCTCCTTTTTTAAGGAGTTAATAAACACAGCACAGGTTGTGTTGGAAACAAGTCTCTTCACCACTATGTTACAAATATGTACTGATATTTATTAATTTTCAATTGGGTCCTCTTATTCTGTGCTTAAAGACTATGTTCTGCTAATGTCTACATTATCTATAACCTTTCAGCATTTTAAAGAGAATCATATTATTGTCGTTTTTTTCTCCAACAAAACAAGTATAACTCAGCAAGCCTCTCATTGTAAATCTGAGCTTTAAGTCTTGTGACCATCCTCAATGCTCATCTGTGTTTCTTTCCAACAATTTAATATTTGAAGTTCAGATACTGAAAATTGCATATGTCATCAAATTTGCAATCTGTGCATATACAGGTATCCCTTCCCAACCGTGGGGGATACGTTCCTGAAAATCTCCGTGGTTGGTAAAATCGCGGTTGGAAAATACAGGGCCCAATGGCAAACATGGGGATAAGGGGAGTAAGTTTGCTTTGTTGCAGGTGGAAAATGCAAGGCCCTATGGGAAACATGGAGATACGTTCGTAAGTTCGTGTTTGGTAAAACTAAACACAAAAAAAAACATACAGTTATAACATAAAAGGGGATAGGGGGAGTAGGTTTGGGCACATCTGCAGCAATCCACGAGGCTGTCTGACTGACTGACTGACAGAGAAATCATGGTGGGTGACACAGAGGGTGAGGGGTGGTGGGGTGCAGAAGGTGATGGGGAGGGTGACATGGAGGGTGGGGGGATGGGTGACACAGAGGGTGGGGGGTGGGGGTCGGTGACAAGGAGGGTGGAGGGGGGGGTGCAATCCACGACCACTTATCTACCATATTTTTTGGATACTGCGGTGCACAATTGGCTGTCATGTTTCACCCACAAACTACAACAAAATAGAAACTATACAATCAATTCACTTTAAAGTATATATTGTGTTTATTATTCTTAGTCACGTTTAATGGACGAGACTCTTTGTCCCCTTGTTAAAGTTCAGCCCACCATCACTCCTGAGTTGGATTGCAACTTAACAAGATAATAATAATAATAACAATAATAATAATAATAATAATAATCCTTGCATTTGATATAGCGCTTTTCACATCTTATCGACGTCCCAAAGCGCTTCACAGAATATACTGTAAAGTGAATTGACTGCATATATATTTGTGGGCAAATTGCGGCAGCCAATTGCACACAACAGTGTCCCACAAACAGTCGTGGATTGAAATGACCAATTTTATTATTGTGTGTTTTTTTGGAGGGATTATTATTAAGCGTGTGGAGTAAGGAAACTTGCCCAAGTTTTCCCCCTGATCTGCCTGGATTCGAACACAGGTCTCCCCGGCTTGGTCTCCCCGGCTTGGTCTCCCCAGTTTGCAAAACAAGTTGTTCTAACCACTCAGCCACAGGAGCTCGACTAAAAAAAGATACTTTTTTAAAAGTTTTTTTCATCACTCACTAAAAAGCCAGTTTCCCATGAACTGGTGGTCAAAAACTATAGTAAGCAGGTTCAAAGCTGCGGTTTGGACTTCAGTGACTCCATCATTGAGAACCACCTCAAATTTGTTTTGGACTATTCAATGTGATAAACAACACATTAGCCATGAATTTGATTCTACATTATCAGAATTTGTTCCTTCACTAGTATTCTATGTTGCTTCATTTAGAAACCCTGATTAAATAGATCACACAGTTTGAATTCCACAGCAAAATCTCATAAACAGTGGAAATCTTGGATTCGATGTTTACTATTTGTTTATTGCATTTGCCCATTTTGAACTACACACCTACTCTTTTCATTGGTACAGTATTACTGCACCACCAGTTGCAAACCTGTCAAGTTTTTATTGATGGTTCTGATTGAATTTCTCATTTCATCCCTGAATGCTCTTAAATCTGCCATAAAATGACTGATTTCAGGGACCAGACTTTGATCCATGGCTGAGACAGAGATTGGGAGATTTCACCAGCATTCACCATCTAGAATACCATTGCATTACACACTTTGCACTCTATCATGCTGCCTATATATTTTGTTGTTGCAGGCGTTCGATTGTCAAACTTATAAAAGTTCAAAGCCAATTTGCCACTTTTGTCTTTAGTAATTTTAACTTTGTCTTATTAATGAATGCAGAATCAAATAGGGGAATATTGTAACATGATATCATCAAGATTAAATAAGTACAGTACATTGTTTCATTGAACAATTATTATTCTGGTGGTGCTGCACTAATTGTGACTTCTGATTTGTGCTTAAATGTAACATTTTTCTAACACATTTCCTTATACATTTGGTAAAAACATTACATGATAGATTGGATTTGATAGTGAACGGTACAAAATAGAAAGTACAATGAATGCAATGAATTCTGGTTTGTGAATGATATATTTTAGACCCAGCCTGTAGTTTACTACTGTTAATTTTTCTTTCTCTTCCTCTCTTTTAATATAAATCTATCTTTCCCTCTTTCTATATCTGCACCTGACTGTTAAGTCTTCTGCCCTGTTCTGATTATGTCAGCTTCCCAACGTTCTTCAATTCCAACTTGAGGCATGATTGGAAATGGAGAAGGGGGCAAAGTAAAGATTGAGATCCAGAGTTTTCAGACATGGTGGCTGAAAGCGTGGCCTCTGATGATGGACAATGAGCATGCAGGGGGTCAGAGCAAGTTATGGTGTGGGAAATAAGGTTGAATAGGTGACAAAGATGTGGGCACACATTTTAGCTGCATGGAGTGTGAGGTACAATCGGAAGTGACAAAAGAGGGTTGAAAGGTTTCTTTGGAGTTTTTGCAAATTGCTGCTCATTAAATTATAAAAGATCATGATCATCCATAGCTTCAGTACTCAAATTCACGCCCTGACCCAATCATTAAATCCATCCATTGTCTTGCCCCAGCCTATCTCTGTAACCTTCTTAAACATTACAAACTTACCCATTCCCTTTGCTCAGTCTGCTTCACGTTACCAGGCTCAAAAATACTTGCACAATGGTACACAGAATAGAATAACAACAACAACAACAAATTACATTTATAGAGCGCATTTCACGTCGGGAGGACGTCCCAAGGCGCTGAACAGGAGGCGTGTGACCCGAGCTGAGAGGGGAGTGTTTGGGAAGGGGTGAAACACGAAGGGGAGGTAGAAGAGTTCGGGGTGGAACAAAAGGCACGATCGAAGAGGAAAGTCTTCAAACCGGCCTTGAAGGAGGAAAGTGAAGAAACAAAATGGAGGGATTGAGGGATGGCATTCCATAGGGTGGGAGCGGAGAAACTGAAGGCCCGGCCTCCGATGGTGGGGCGGTTCGGGTGGGGGGCTTGGAGCAGGCCAAGTCCTATTGAACGGAGGGTCCGGGTGGGCGTTTAGGGGGAGAGTAGATCGGTTAAATAGGGCAGGGCAAGGCCGTGTAAGGCCTTGTAGGTGAGGACGAGGATCTTGAACTCGATCCTCTGGAGGATGGGGAGCCAGTGGAGATGGGCGAGTGTGGGGGTTATGTGGTCGCGGAGGCGGGTGCGGGATAGTACATGGGCTGCAGAGTTTTGGATGACCTGCAGCCTGTGAATGGAGGAACTGGGGAGGCCGACGAGGAGAGAGTTTCCGTAGTCCAGCCATGAGGTGATGTATGCGTGCACGAGTGTTTCAGCAGCGCGGGGGGTGAGATAGTTGCGGAGCCTGGCAATGTTGCGCAGGTGGAAATAAGCGGTGCCGGTCAAGGCGCGGATGTGTGGGAGCAAGGAAAGTTTTTGATCGAACATGATGCCGAGGTTCCTGATTGGCTTTGTGAGGTGGAGAGTGCAGCCTTGGATGTTGAGGCTGGCAGCGCCCGATGTGCGGAGGCGGTGGCTTGAGCCAATCAGGAGGGCCTCGGTCTTACTCACGTTCAATTGCAAAAAGTTGTCCCTCGTCCAGGACTCGATGTCGGACAGACATGCTGTCAGAACATCGATCGTCTGGGGGTTGAGGGATGAGGCTGAAAGGTACAACTGGGTGTCGTCTGCATACATGTGGAAATTTACCCCATGTTTGCGGATGACGTCGCCCAGAGGGAGCGTGTAAAGGGTGAAAAGGAGGGTGCCTAAAACAGAGCCCTGAGGAACGCCGTGAAAGACTGTGCGGGGGTTTGAAGAAAAACCGTTGGAAGAAACAAAATGTAAACGGTGGATCAAATAAGAATGGAACCAGTCAAGGACTGTGCCTTGAAGGTTGAGGTGAGAGGAAAGACGTTGAAGGAGGATGGTGTGATCGACTGTGTCAAACGCAGCAGACAGGTCAAGGAGGACGAGGAGGCAAAGGGAGCCCTGGTCACAGGCGATTAGGATGTAATTTGTGACCTTAACCAGGGCAGTTTCTGTGCTGTGGATAGGGCGGAAACCTGATTGGAGGGGTTCAAAAAGTGAGTGAGTTGAAAGAAAAGAGCGGAGCTGGGAGGCAACCACTCTTTCAAGGACCTTGGATAGAAACGGGAGGTTGGAAATGGGTCAATAACTTGATGGTTGCGACGCATCAAGGGAGGGTTTCTTCAGGATAGGGGTGATGGTGGCTGTTTTAAGGGAGGTAGGGACGGTTCCTGAGGAGAGGGAAAGGTTAATGGTGTCAGAAATGAGCGGGGCTGACAAATGGAGCTGGGTGCGGAGGAGGGGGGTGGGGATGGGGTCCAATGAGCACGTGGTGGGTTTCATGGAGGTAATTGTTTTTGTGACTGAAAGCGGGGTGGTGGGGTTGAAAGTGTGAAATGGGGGGTGAGTAGGGGTTGAGGTAGCTGATGAGGGCGCGGAGGTGGAGGAGTGGTGGGGGGAGGAAACCGCAGAGCGGATTTTCTCAATTTTGGACTCGAGGAAGTCCAGCATCTCCTCACATCGAACGTTTGAGGAGAGGATCTGCGAGGTGAGGCGGGGGGGGCGGAGGAGCTGGTTGGTGGTGGCGAAGAGGAGGCGGTGGTTGTCCTTCGCTTCCAGGATTATCCTGGAGTAGAAGGCTGATTTGGCGGTGGCTAGGGCGGAGCAGTAAAATTTGATGCGGTCCAGCCAGGTTTGCCGGTGGACCGTGAGGCCACATTTGAGCCAGGTGCGTCCAACTGCTCTCACTTGGCTTTTGATGGAACAGAGGTGAGTTGTGTACCACAGTGATGATCGGGAATGGGAGATGGTTTTGGATGTGAGGGGGGCCAGGGTGTCGAGGGTAGTGGAGAGGGTGTTGTGGAGGCCGGTGGAGGCGGAGGATGGTTCGGTACAAAAAAGATGCCATTGTGGGAAGAGGTCGGAGGTTTCTAGTGCAGAGGTGAAAGTTTGAGGTGGAATCTTCTTCCAGGGCCGGTAGAAGATGGTGGTGGGTTTGGAGGTCGAGGGGGGAGGGATAGAGGTGTTGCAGGAAATGAAAAAATGGTCAGAAATGGCCTTGTCTGTGATGGTGACGCCAGAGACGTTGAGGCCTCGGGTGATCACCAGATCGAGAGGATGGCCGTAGGATGTTGGTTCTCATAAAAAAGTGACCCAATGTTCCTGTGCATGAATTAGGGTTAATTTTGTAGCTTTTGCAAACAGTGCACTTGCTACAATTCAGTTGTGTTCTCACTTTTGCCTGCATTAATGCTGAGAAACAGGTCAAAATCAGCAATGCTTGTTGTGATTGGAATCCAGAAGTCACATCAATGTCAACTAGGTTTCAATCATTCATTGATCCAAACAATGACTTTCATATTGCATCTAATTCCAGGATTTTATGGGACACCAAGTTTTAAAGCGTTGTTTATGGATAAAATAGTTTATGAGACAAGAGTTATGGATAGCAATTTAAAGAGCGGAAACTATTTTAATTGGGAAAAAAACAATGATTGCAAAAGGGTATATGGTCCAGATATTTAAAACAATAAGAGCCATTGACATCCAAGTTGTAATATAAGCCATTTTAACTTAAACTATGATTGTGGAATTGGAGAATATGTTTCAAGTGTTACTGGAAATGTGAAAAAGTGTGACACAAAAAAAGTGGGTGTAGATTGACTACCAGCATAAATAACTCAATTGTATATTAAAACCTTGATACACATCAGATTAGAAAGATCACTGAATGGTGTAAGAATAATCACATAGCAGGGTCTAATTTGTGTCAGTTGTAAACGGATTTATGAATTTCAAAAACTAACCAGGAATCTGGATATGTTCGAGGATGCGCACACCATTTTTTGATCTACAGTAAAAGCCCATTTATCCTGCACCCAATCAACTGTAACTTCAGTATAACCGGCTTCGCAAAAAAAAGGTACGCATTCGATTAAATAGAATTTATCTGGAAAAATGCATTAAATATATACCGTAAATAGCCGCGTATAAGGTGCACTCGCGTATAAGAAGCACCCCCCACTTTTGACCTTTTCTTAGTGAAAAAAAACCGAAGCATTTTCGATGATATTGCTGGCAGAAGGGAGGGAGGCAGGAGAGACAGGTAGGGAGGGAGAGAGAGAGGGAGGCAGGCAGGCAGGGAGGGAGAGAGGTAGGCAGGCAGACAGACAGACAGGGAGGGAGGCAGGCAGGCAGGGAGGGAGGCAGGAAGGCAGGCAGGGAGGGAGGCAGGCAGGCAGGGAGGGAGGGAGGGAGGGAGGCAGGCAGGCAGGGAGAGAGAGAGGCAGGCAGGGAGGGAGAGAGGGAGGCAGGGAGAGAGAGAGGGAGGGAGGGAGGGAGGGAGGGAGGGAGGGAGGCAGGCAGGGAGGGAGGGAGGGAGAGAGAGGCAGGCAGGCAGGCAGGGAGGGAGGGAGAGAGAGAGGCAGGCAGGGAGGGAGGGAGGGAGAGAGAGAGAGAGAGAAGGAGGCAGGCAGGGAGGGAGGGAGGGAGGCAGGCGAGGGAGGGAGGGAGGGAGGCAGACTGGGTTAGGCAAAAGGCAGGCAGCATGCACAGCACTGTAGTCCGCTACTGCTACCCGGGCGGCCGAGGTCGAAGCCCTGTCACCCGCTCCCCCCAACCCCTGCCGGACACTGACCAAAGCCCGGCTGACAGCGCGCCGGCCAGCCCTCCTGTTTACCATATTTCGTAGGCTCAAAATTTCTTGTACCTGCGTATAGGGCGCACCCCCAACTTTCGATATCTTCCGACGTGAACAAAAGTGCGCCTTATACGTGGCTATTTTCGGTATATATTTTTTTTCTTTGCGTTTTTGACTAAATATCCACCAAATTACTCCACCGGCCGGCCGGCTGCCGGGTCGGGAGGCCCGCAGCCGGGAGGAGGAGCTGACTGACTCCACTGGGTGGAGTCAGTCAACCGACCGACTGACCAACCGACGCAACATTTGCAGGCACCTTTACTCTCTCAGTACAAACTGTTGTAACAGAAATGATTGAACCTCATCTTACAATGCCTACTACAGTGGAGTACCTCAATGTCTGTGTTCCTACCTTCCGTTTCCTACCAACTCTATTGTCAACCCGTTCTGTGAGCTCCACATTAACCTAACAACATCTCCCTAATCCTGCCCCCTTGAAACCTCAGCCTCTGTTCCTAACAACTTCCCGTCTCAACCTACAACGTGATCCAGAGATTGGGTCATATGTGTTCGTATGTTGGACATCCTGCATGGAGTCCACATAGTGTTGGCAAACTTCTGGAGTGTAGAAAAATGCCAAAGAGAGAGAAAAAAAGTGTAATAACTTTAGTTGCCACCATAAGATTTTCACTATTACACTCACCTGATGTTCCACGAATCCCAAGGTGCTAGAAACACAGCGAAAGAAAAATGGCACGAATTTCAGTCGTCAATGTACTGTTCCAACCAGCACAGACTTACCTTGGCTTGATGGCTGAGGTGATGCCCAGAGGTGATCAAGGTCACAGGCATGGACAGGCTCCAGGTCAACTTCTGAATAACTGAGGAGATCCCAGTCAAGCAAGAACCCACAGAAAGGAGCCTCATCTTCAAACCTGCAAATGATGAAATGGGGTGAGAAAAATCATCCATAACTACAACAAATTGTATTGTCTCACAAAGATCAACAACAATTGATCCCATGGGGTTCCCATTATCCAAGGTTCAGATTATTTCCCTTCACCACCACAGAGAAACACCATTGCACATGATTTACAGTCCACCCGAAAAACAATTGCAAACTTTCAACCCTGAGCTGACTCAACCACCCACTCAAGGCAAGGGCCAGAACCAACTCAGCCAAGTTAACAATTCAGCCAAGTCAACAACCCCATCAAATAATACATTAAAATGCAGAAAAGGTAAGATATCTGCAAAACACAAAATACTACAGATGCTGGGAATCTGAAACAAAAACAAAAGTTGCTGGGGAAACTCAACAGGTCAAGCAGCATCCATGGAGAGATGGATGCTGAAAAAGAGTCAAAACATTTACTCTTTCTCCTTTCTCCATGGATGCTGCTTGACCTGCTGAGTTTCCCCAGCAACTTTTGTGTAAGATATCTACATAGTGCAGATGCTAGAAACCTGAAATAGAAACAGAAGTTGCTGGGAACACTCAGCAGGTCAGAACGTATCTATGGAGAGAGGAAATTTAGTTAATGTTTCAGGTCAAGGATCTTCCATTAGAACTCAGCGATCGAAGGTCAGATCAAACATGAACTCACTATCCTATCTCCATAGATGCTGCCTGACCTGCTGACTATTCCCAGCAACTTCTGTTTCTATTTCAGATATAATATGTGGAATTGATTTTGTTTTTCTTTGTTCTTCAAGTTGTGTGTGTGTGTGTGTGTGTGTGAGAACGAAGGGAAGTAGGGAAATCTGGGTAGAAACACAATAGGTCTTCAAGGACTTTATGTTAATAATAATAATCCTTGCATTCGATATACACTTTGCCCTCACTTAACATCGCAGTTCTGTTCGTGACAGAACGCTGCTTTAGGTGAAACAACGTTAAGCGAACCCACGTAAGAATACCAGACATTCAGCGTCTATGTACGCATATGCTACGCAAAGGAGTTTGCTTCCACCCGCGCGAATGAGGTAATAGCGAACGTCGCGACGTTAAATTCATTTATGTTCCCCCTGTGTATCAGCAATATAATAATGAAACAACATTGACCAAAGCAACGTTAAGCAAGGTCTGCCTGTAATGCATTATCATATTGTTGAGATGTCTGAAAGTATTTCACAGAAAATATGTGTATTTTGTGTGCTGAACGCGATAGCGAATTGTGCACAGCAGTGTCCCACAGACAGTTGTGGATTGAGTGACCACATTGTTTTTGAGTAAGGTGATGCACCAAACAATTAACAACTGGGTTATGTTGAGTAAGGACACATGCGCTACCCTGCCCCGGTCCTCTCAATTGCAAGGCCAGCGCATTAACCACTACTCTCTGTCATTATTGGAACAGTGTTCATGTGGAATGTAACCAATTGTTTATAGCCAGGCTATATTTAAAACATTTTAATTAAAAAAATTTAAAAATAACATAGTAATAATAGACTAAATAATAGACTATATATGATAATATAATATATAAATAATAATTATAATCATTTTACACAAAGCGACCAGGCAGTTCAGAGAGATCATTAAACTAGTGCAAAAGTTACACGTATGAATGATACTGTTCTCATTGGGGGCAGAAGAGAGGAAAGGTTATGTTATTGAGAAAGCAGAGAGTGAGCAGCGGCCACTCAATTCAGTTAACTTTCTTTCCAAAAAGTCTTGCGATGCCTCTGTGTGTGAGTGTGTGTGTCTGTGTGTGCAAAATGAACATTGCAGGTTTGAGTCTTTTTTATTAAAATAAAAGCCAACGAATTGATCTGCAAGTTTTGCTAAGGTTGTGTGTTTTGATGTTTTGTGGCTAAATTAAATCTAAATTAATCAATTCACCCCGCTCTGCCTCTCAAAGAATACACTCTGGAGGGTGCATTGCTTTATAGTACCGGCAGCATTCTGAGCTAGCGCTACCATCAGGCACCTAGCAGCAGTATTCCAAAATACTGACGCAACACAAAACACCCAAAAAATGCATTTTTCTGGATAAATTCCGGTTTATCGAATGTGGATTTTTTTTGCGGTGCCGGTTATACGGAAGTTACTGTTGATCTGGTCATAGATAAATGAGCTTCTACTGTAGTAATTTAATAAAATGTCATCAATCTACAGTGTTAAAGTGATTGCAAAGAGATGTTTGATCCTCTCAAAACTTAGCAATAGTATATTTTCCCTGAGGGCATTATTTGTGAAGTTTTATAGCTCAGTGGTTAGAGCACTTGGCTTGCAAGCGAGAGATCTGGGTTGAATTCCAGCCAGGGTTGAAACCTTGGGCAAGTTTCCTTACTCCACAAGCCTAATAATAATCCATCCGAAAAAACAAAACAATAATAATTTGGTCATTTCAATCGATGACTGTTTCTGGGACAGTGCTGGGCACAATTGGCTGCCACATTTTGCCAACAAATACCTGGTTAATTCGCTTTACTGTATATTCTGTGAAGTGCTTTGCGATGTCTAGAATACCTGAAAAGTGACATATCAAATGCATGGATTATTATTATTATTTGTATGTCAAGTGCAACTCGCCCATTATGCTTCAGTGAATATGTGATTTTTCCACATTTAGTAAATTAGCCTCTGAGAAATAAGAGTTTCCAAATCAGAGAAGAATTTGTGACCTTGTTTTAGTTGGAAATATTATCTATTTTGCAAGAACAATTTTGTAAAATTCCTTTCTCAGATCCCCCAAGGTATTTGTTCACAACTGTCTTCCATCATTTGCTATTTTCAGCCTTCTGCTTCAAAATGAACCACAAACCTGTCCTAAAATATGTCAGCACCGTTATGATCTTTTCTGAAACATTCGTAAGGGAATAGATACTCTGTGCAATTATAAGAACTATAAAGGAAGATACCGGCTATAAAAATATAAGCCTATGAGCACATGCATCACAAAGTGAACTCCCTTGCACTATGTAATGAAATGCATATATCATGCCAGAAAGATGTACACCATATAATGGAATGTAATACATTATACAAACTTTCAATGTCAGAAATATTCCAGGACTACACAGTGAGATTAGTCTTTCTGATATTACAGTGACAAAAATAAGAACATTTTAATATTAAAATCTAGTTTTTTTAGAGAAGAATGTGGCATATATTGAAGCTCATGGTCAAGCCCTTTCACTTTGCAGCTTCCTTCAATACTTGAAGAAATAGGAATTTTTTGAATCGTGATCTGGTCATTTCAAAACACATATACAAAACAATAACCCATAAAGATTTGTCCAAAGAGTTTAGATGCTAGCAGAACAGTTTTGAACATTTCTTATCTATAGAATGCCCAATTGTTTTGTTGGCCAGAACACCAGGAAGCAATCTTAAGAAGGACTTTTTTTAACATTATTTTGCCAGTGAAGTAGAAAAACAGAATATTTGCTATTTCATGTACTCTGGATTGTTGCTTGTGGATGAATATATGTTTCCTTGTCAAAAAACCATTTAATTCAGCTGAATTGCTCTGAGTCCACGTCAACATATTTGCTGCATTGAGTGAACAGAGCTGGATAAAGCCATTCTTTTCAAAATTAATAAAATAATTACTCACAAATTGTGTGGATGCTTCCTTAGTGTTGTTCAGTTTGCCTGGAACAAAAAAAATCACGCATGTTTATATCTGTATTAGAAGGAAATTGGTATCATATTGTCATCATGCTTTACCGGGGAAAGTTATTTTATTGCTTAACTATAACTATTATGTAAAATTACATTTTTGACCTTGTGATAATATTAACAATATCAATTCAGGAACTGTGTGATTTTTTAAAACTTGATTTGTTTACTAGTTGTTCTTTCTCGTGGCTTTGAGACACTACCTTACATGAAGGAAGCTATATCAATGCAAGTTGTTGTTGTTGTCGTTGCCTTTGGTTGCAAACATAGAAACAATAATTTAAAAATATATATTTCTTAATAATAACATGATACATTTAGTTTCCCTCTATTATCATTTCATGTGCATTGCATTGCCACTGGCACACTGCCAAGCTGAGGAATTCGATTTATATCATAAGAAAGAGAATTTTCTATAACTCTTTTATTTGATAAAGTACAGCATTAGATAGGAGAAGACTTCATCTTACAAGGTTTTGTGGCTTTGTACACTCTGTAAACCTACCAGCAGCTCTTGTAATGTTGTTGATTTCATTTTCAGAATTGGAAGCTGACACTGGAAATTGAATGTTCTTCCCCTCTACTGATTGCATTTGGACACAATGTAAGTATCAGAAGGCATTGAATCGGCTGCTCTTTTCCAGTTTATTTGTATACTGTGATAGTACTTGTTCTTTTCCATCACAAAATGTTTCTATTCCATGGAATGGAAACATTTTGTGTAATAGTAACCCCCTTCAGAGCCTCCAGGTACACAAAAAAATATTCCAAGTTCCAATAGACAGATATGATCTGAATGTCCAAATATAATGGAGTCTTTTATTTTCATACGTGTTTAATAATTCCACAACATATTGATTAGTCAGATTCTCATTAAACCACGGTAGTGTTCGCTGATCATTGTAAAAGTGTACAAACCTTCTATTTTATTTTTAATTTTACTCATTTTCCATTCACCAATTTTAAATAACCCTGTCTCCACTTTCTCTCCTGAATCTCTTTGAATCTCATTTTACATCCACTGGGCCACCCTTATTGGACACCCTTTGATGCCTCATCCAAGTAGTTTATCATGGAAGTGTTAACCTTTTAACTCAGCTGAAGACCTTTCTTTTTTACCGTGCCTACGGTCACCTTTTTCCACCTCCCCCTGGCTTTGGCCCGGGATCCATTATTGTGAAGCGCTCTGAGATGCCGTCCGGCATGGAGGGCGATCTATAAATGAAACTTGTTGTTGTTGTTGTTTTTAGTATCCTAAATGGTAGTTTGCAGGGAAGTTCAACAACAACAAAAAAATTACATTAAGACACTGACAACTTGTACTAGGTACTTGCACTATGTTTAAAATAGAGAAGAAAAAACATGGGAGAGATATTATTAAAGTGTGCAAGGTCTTTAGGGGATGGATAGATGACCCCTGAATAATAGCCCCTAATAGTCCTGTAGTTCAGTAGTTTGAGCACTCACCTTACAAACAGGAGACATGGGTTCAATTCCAGGCAGCGCAAAACGTTGGGCAAGTTTCCTTATTGCACACACCTAATAATAATCCATCAAAAAAAAGCAATAATAAATTAATCATTTAAATCCATGATTGTTTGTGGGAATCTGCTGTGCGCAATTGGCTGCCGCATTTCACACACATATATACAGTCAATAAGGCAGATCTTCACTTTCATTACTGTTAAGCAGCCTGGTTTTCGTGTGCGAAGATGGTTGCACATCAGTATTTAATCAATGTAAATAATAAGCGAGGATTTGCAAGCTTAATTCAATGAACTGCACTAACTCTGAATGACTAAACGGCTCTCTGTGTCAGGAAAATTTGGTAGAATCTTGAATAAAAACTATAAAGAGCTGTAGCTCTTCAAGATGATTTATTGAAGCTTATAAATTTGTATTAATCCTATGAAGTATGTGTAACTTTTAAAAAGTCTTGTTAGCGTTGACATATTGGTAAAGCCCACATCTATGTTATAGTATGTTAGAGCACTCGCCTTACTAACGTCAGACCTGTGTTCGAATCCAGGCAGATCAGGGCGAAAGCTTGGGCAAGTTTCCTTACTCCATACGCCTAATAATAATCCCTAAAAAAAAACACGATAATAAAAATGGGTCAGTTCAATCCATGACTGTTTGTGGGACACTGCTGTGTGCAATTGGCTGCCACAATTCGCCCACAAATATATACAGTCAATTCACTTTACAGTATATTCCTGTGAAGCGATTTGAGACATTGATAAGTTGTGAAAAGCGCAATATCAAATGCAAGGATTATTATTATTATTATAGATGAATAACAAACAATACTTGGATGGACTAATAGGTTTCTTCAAAACAATGGCTGCAGCCTAATGTATCTCCTCAGTTCTTTTTTGAAGGATTTTCGGAATTATCGCATCTGCACCACACTGATACTTAAGAGATGATATTCATCTTGTGGGCATTGAAACACTAGCACGTAATAATAATAACAATCCCTGCATTTGATGTAGAGCTTTATCATGTATTGAGATGTCCCAAAGCGTTTTAAGTATTGCAATATCAACATGAATCATACTCATGATACACCGCATTCATAGAATATTTTTTTTTTCATAGAATTTTATGGCACAAAAGGAGGCCATTCAGCCCATCTAGTCTGTACCGGCTCTTTGAAAAGAGCGATTCAATCCCACTGCCCTGCCCGCGTCCCCATAGCCTAATAGACCTGTTCTCCCTAAATAAAGATCTAATTCCCTTTTAAAAGTTGTTATCGAATCAGCCTCCACCACCTTTTCAGGCAATGCATTCCAGATTCGAACAACTCGCTGAGTGAAAAAAATTCTCCTCAGCTCCCCTCTACTTCGCTTTGAAACTATTTTAAATCTGTGACCACGAGTCACAGATTCGCCCACGAGTGGAAATAGTTTTTCTCTATTTGCCCTGTCGAAACCCCTCATGATGTTATAAACCTCTATTAGGTCTCCCCTCAATCTTCTCTGTTCCAGAGAGAATAACCCTAGCCTATCTAGCCTCTCCTCATAGCTGAAGTCCCTCAATCCTGGCACCATCCTAGTAAATCTTCTTTGTACCTTTTCCAATGGCTTCACATCCTTTCTGTAGTGTGGTGACCAGAATTGTACACAGTACTCCAGCTGAGGCACTCACCAAAGTTTTATAGAGGTTAGTCAGCACTTCCTGACTTTTGTACTCTATACCCCTATTTATAAAGCCTAGTATCCCATAACAGCCTTGTCTACCTGTCCTGCCACCTTCAACGAGTAACTAACACAAATCCCCAGGTCTCTCTGTTCCTTCACACCATTTAAAATTGTACTATCTAGCCTACATTGCCTCCCTTCATTTTTTCTCCCCAAATGCATCATCTCACACTTCTCTGCATTAAACTTCATCTGCCATGTGTCTGCCCACTTTACCAATTTGTCTATATCTTCTTGCAGATGGTTACTATCCTCCTCACTATTTAATATTCTCCCTAACTTAGTGTCATCTGCAAACTTGGAAACTGTACTCCCTACACCCAAGTCCAGATCATTGATGTAGATTACAAATGGCAATGGTCCCAAAACCGATCCCTGTGGCACACCACTGCTCAATTCCCTCCACTCTGAAAAACAGCCGCTCACTACAACTCTCTGCTTGTGGATCCACTCTGCCACTGTCCCTTTTACGCCGTGGGCCTTTAATTTCCTAATAAGTCTCTCATGTGGCACTTTGTCGAATGACTTTTGAAAGTCCATGTAAACTACATCAACTGCGCTACCATTATCCACCGATTCCGTTACCTCATCAAAAAATTCTATCAGATTTGTAAGGCAAGATTTGCCTTTAACAAATCCATGTTGACTATCCTTTATTAGCCTATATCTTTCTAAGTGAAGATCTATCTTGTCCCTGATTATGGACTCTAGAAGTTTGCCCACTACCGACGTATATTGTCTTCTTCTTTTCTGCATCTTTATTGCATTGAAATTAAGACCCATTAAGTTATTTCATCCTTTCCCAGGACCTCAGCATTCAGGCTTCACCCCTTAGTTAATTATCTTGCAATTGTGCAGAATGCATTCAACAAATATCCTTTTTCAGATCCCTGGGGATTTTGGTGGCATTTTACAAATACATTCAATGACATATATGTTTTTAAATTATACAAATGTTGCTCTATTATCATGTGATCATGTTTGATAAAATAAACAATAGAGTTTTATTTTTTACTATGACCCAAACTCATTGACTAAATGAGTGGAGAATTTCACTAATGTGGCATAAAGTGAGAAATAAGTTAACAGTTAAAAATCCCAATGTTATCATTGCCAGCCGGCTGTTGAAGCGATGCACAGTCTAGCATCATGAACATATCCATTCAAATGGAAAATTATTGGTAAAGTTAACATAACACATTCAGATGCACTTCTAATCAACCAATTTTAAAAAAAACATTGGCTGAGACGCAGGAAAAGATTGCTAGTTACTCTATTGGCCAAAAATGTGTTTTGCAGAAGAGACAAAACATAGCTTAAAACACAAGTTTTACCAAAAGTTACTGCACGAGGTCTTCCCATCTCTGCAATTATCTCTCAGCCCTACAAATATTTTTAATTTACACATTTTCCAATTATGTAATATATATTAGCTTTTAATTTACTTTTAATCAAACTGGAAACTCAACTTTACTGAACTCCTCTAAGTGAAGTTGAAATTATTTCCCTGAAATAGTTACAGCACTTTAGCTTGGCTCAATTGGGAGCAATCTTCTCTATGGATCAGAAGATTGTGGGTTTAAGATTATTGCCCAAACTGATCATCCAATGCAATGCTGGGGGAATGCTACTTTGTCAAAGATCTTTCGATCCTGGTTACCTGTTCAGGTGCACATTTCAGATCCGATGACACTATTTGAAAAGAGAAAGGGAAGGAGTTTCTTCTGGTGACCCACTCAAATGTCACCAACCTGCCCACTCCCTCTGCTTGGTGGGCACTGGGCTACTCCATGTCCTTCACCCTACCTGCCCCACCATTGGTGACAAAGCCTTCAGCCTTTCTGAACCCACTCTCTAGAACCAACCCAGGGTTTCGCTGCCTCTCCCCCTCCTTTGCTCCTCCGAGGCCCAGCTCAAGACATTCCTCTTGACCGTGCCTTCCTCTTGACTGCTCCATCTTCCCTTGAGCCTTGGACTATCCTCCCGGCGTGAAATGCGTTCTATAAAATGTAATTTGGTTGTTGTTTTTGCCCCTCCACCCCTCTTGTCATAGTAAATTGTGAGTTGATTAAAAATGTTAAATCACTATTTCAGATGCAAGGATATGAATATTAGTGTAAACCCTATATGCATGCTAAGTCTAAAACAAATTGATTCTTTGAAACAGTATTAATAGGATTTTTTTTATAGATTGCAGAAATACAGAAGCTGCCTACACAAATATTTCAAATAGGATTGAATAACACACAGTTTATTCAAAGCATGCACCTTTTTTGCAAATGACCTCATACTGTCATGAATCTTAGTAAGTCTTAATAGTACAAGAAATACAATGACAGAAATAATCAAGTAATAAAAAAACTCTATGGTTAGCAGCATTACTGAGAATTATGCTAGGATTGTCTTTTACATAAGGTCAAGCCAAATAATCAAAACTTTTTCTCATATAATATCTCAGTGAATTCGTCATTGGATTATTAAAAATAATTGATGGTATGATATGTTGTGATATCAATTCCCCAAGCAGTATACCTTCTCAGCTGACTTTATTTCAGAAAGTAACAATATCATTTCTCCCTAATGAACTTTTATTAGTAATGATGGAGCAGAAATATTTGAAGAACTCCATGGATACTCAGGAAGTAGATGCTTCTTCTGAACTAATCCTGTAATTATTTATCAATAAGGCAGATCTTCACTTTCATTACTGTTGAATTAAGCAGCCTGGTTCATGTGCGAAGATGGTTGTACATCAGTATTTAATCAATGTAAATAATAAGCGAGGATTTCCAAGCTTAATTCAATGAGCTGCACTAACTCTGAATGACTGAACAGCTCTCTGTGTCAGGAAAATTTGGTAGAATCTTGAATACAAACTATAAAGAGCTGTAGCTCTTCAAGATGATTTATTGAAGCTTATAAATTTGTATTAATCCTATGAAGTATGTGTAACTTTTAAAAAGTCTTGTTCAATGTTCAGAACAATTGTGGGGAAGATTGACACCATGGTACAATTTTGATGACACAATATGCAGCATAACATAGACATAGCTAAATATGGCTACAAAAGGTAAAAGTACATGAAGAGACTCTCAATACATGCCATTTCCTAAATTGAATAATTAAATCTGAGTTCCAGTCATGGCTGGTATCTCTCTTTTGTCTCGGTGATCGATGATGAGATCTTGCTAATCTCACAAACTAGGCAGTCAGAGAGGCCATCATATACAAAGCCTTAATTGACTGCACCACTTCTGACTTGCTGACAAATTCTAGGGAATAACTATATTTTTTCTCCCTGGAATATTTGAGTGTAACAGATCTTATTTTTTAAAATCCCAAAGTTACATTCACTTCATGCCCTGTCTCCCTATCTCTCCGATCTCCTCCTACCTCACTCTATGCTCAACACCTTCAGACTTCCTGCTCACCTCCCACCTTACCCATTTCTCCATTGGCAGCCAAGATTTTCAATTATATGCCCCCAACCTCTGGAATTGTCTCCCTTGACCTTTCTGTCTACTCCTCTCTATCTTTCTTCATGGCCCTCTACTTCCTTTTAACCCCTTAATCTGCTAAGAAGTATCATATTTTTACCCATAAGATTCCAAGCTATTAAAACCACTTTTCTTTCTTTTTTTTGCAAAGAATTCACCTGTCTGTAACTCTTCTCAAGAAATATGTTAAGTAGACCACCCAAGAGCTTTTAAACTTTCAATTTTAAGCTTCAGCACTTTGCTTGGATTTATCTGTATTGTGACCTAAATGGGGATCAAAATCCAATTGATGCTCCTAAAATCATGTATTACATTTTAGCATCCAATGTGGAAAGTACATTAAATCCAGGCTGAATATATGATGTAAAATGGGCATTAAATCATATTATTCTACAGACAATAAGAAACCCCCTCCCAGACCTGTTCTGATAGCCTGTGTTACTCGTAATGACAACCTGAAGGGATTGACTGGACAATTTATATTCTATTCTTGTCACTACACAACTGCCTGACTTCCATTTGTTGTTCTCCTCTAAGTCGTACAAATGAAATTGGAAACTTCTCACACTGAGGAATCAGCAGCATGAAACTGCTTCCTACCATTTGATAGCAAATTAGCTGATTAAACTGTGTCAACAAAGTCACAGGTAATGTTTTTTAATAATCAAATAAACAGTTTCAAAGTCAGTTCAGTCAACAGAAAATGAAAGTGCTGCTTCTTTGTGCTGCAATAGGCATTGACATTAATTGCAAGATTGCCAAGTAATAATTCATAGTAACTGTAAAGATAGGAATCCTTATACCCCCTACTATTTATTCATGCATGGCACTCTTACTTCGTACAATCTATAAAAAGTAAAAGAATAACACACGTCCAACTTTTCAAAATGCTGCTGAAACCACAAAACTGTTTGATTTTGAGCAAACCGACTATTAGTAATTAAAGAACATATTTGACATAAGGATTCAAATGATATCCAGCAGTTTCTGATAAATTAAGACTCAGGTATTTAAAGTGTACTGACAAATTAAATATGTGCTGTTATCTATGTCTTATTATGTAGGAGCCATGTATTATCCAAGTTTTATTATGTAAAACGGGAATAACAGCAGGCAATTAATTTGTCAGTGCACACTTTAAATACCTGAGTGTCTCTTTCTCCCTACTTCAATATTCTACGATTCTAATTTTTGGCAGCTTGTTTAATACTTTGTTTCCATCTATTGGAGTTTTCATCTACTACTGATCCAGGGCACAGTTTAGTCAATTGCATGTTGCGGTCCAATCATTATTTCATTACAGTAAAAGCCCGTTTATCCATGACCCGATCAACCGTAACTTCTGTATAGGAATCCTTATACCCCCCGGCACCTCAAAAAAAAGGTCCCCATTCGATTAACCGGATCTTATCCGGCACATTTGTGGTGGCGCATTTAATGAGTCGATTGTTGCACTAGACTACAGTATGATTAGTTCTGAATGCTGTCGGGAGTGGCATTTCCGGTTTTTCATCTTAAAGGTGCACTGTTTTTTCTCTCCCTCTCTTCTTTTTCTCTCTCTCCCTCTTTTTCTTTGTCTCTCTCCTATGGGGACGGTGGGGACGGTGGGGGGGGGGAGAGAGGGAAAGAGGGGTGCAAGAAAGAGAGAGGAGTGAGAGGGAGAGAGAGTGAGGTGGAGGAGGGGAGAGAGAGTGAGGCGGAGGAGGGGAGAGAGAGAGGGGGGTGAGTTTATTAATTTAGATGAAAAATGAGAGGAGTGGAGAGGGGTTGGGGTTGGAGCCATTGAGATGCCAGACTGACTGAGTGTGTGTGTGAAAGAGAGAGAGGGGGAAGGAGGGAGAGAAAGGAAGAAAAAAAGAGGAAACAAAAGACAGGACAGCTTTAAGTGGAAAAAACTCTTTGGTCCGCCATTGTAGAAGTTAGCTTTCTGATTGTGTGCTATGATTATAAACTGTAATCAATATGTATTGCTTTATTGGTAACTATCCATACAATATTCTGTTTTTATTTAGTCTATTGTTAATATGGTATGTTTAAAAAAAAGCTAATTTTTTTGTGTTGGGTTTTCGGCAACTTGCCACCCGAATATCCAGCATGCCATTTAACTGGCATTGGCCAGGTCCTGAGGGTGCCGAATAAAAGGGCTTTTACTGTACATGTTTTCTCCATTGTGTTCTAATATAGTAAATATATGACTATACCAATATGTAGTCTTTTTTCTTTATTGTGTGAAACAGTAGACTTAGACATAGTATTATAATGTAATGTACACATAATATAGGTTGATTAACAATAGTAACAAAATAATGTCAAGAGAAGCGCCCAGATAAATGCTGGTAGCAGGATCATGCTTGGCCTATCTGGGTTTGTTAGCAGCTAGTCAAGTACTGCTGACTGTGAAAAACAGGCTGGTATGAGTTGGCTGAGATAAGGTATGGACAACATCGACACACATATAATTAACGATCATATGGGAGAGCCAGCGCAAGGTCTGGGAAAAGAAGGGAGGCAAGGACAAGAAAATTAGGAAAGACCATGAGGATAGTAGAAGAGGAGGCAGAGTTTCATGAATCAATTATGTGGAGACCGTCAGAAGAGGTTAGCCAATTAAAGGATGAGGTAAGGAAAGATACAAGGAGGCACGAAACGAAAACAATGTCAGTGAAGTAATGAGGAGGTCAAGAGTTATAGGAGGGAGTTAAAACAAACTTTAACAAGGAAAGTAAGGCAAGGAAAGGAGACGCAGGACACTGACTGGACCCCAATTAGGAGAAATCTGGATATCATTCTAATGCTGATAGATTGGTGTAGAGATAGGAAGGTTCCAGAGAAAAAGATAGAACTCCAAATAAAAAGGAGTGCTAAAGGTCAAGCTAGCAGGACAGAACACAGTGAGGTAGTGATCCAACAGTCAGAAGAGGAAACATCCGCTGTTTAGACGTTGTGTGAGTCAGACTATCAGAGACTTGTGCTACCAAGAGTTCAGCTGCTGTGCGATCAGCTGGTATTGTAGCGTGGGTATCTGCATAACTGTGGGTTAAGAGAGAGGGAGAGCAGAGCCTGGATCTTCTGTGAAGAAGAATGTTGACCCAAGCAGCAAACCCAAACCACAGCCTGGCAGAAAGAGAGAGACCTATGGAAATTGAGTAAAGATCAAGCAGAGCAGAGCAGAGAGTCAAAAAACATATAAGCAGCGGAAAATTGGACCTTGAGGCAATGCTTCTTGACAGACACCCAGAACCCGGTAGTATATTCACACACTCGTGCATCCATACACTGCGGGTGGGAGCAGTACACGTTCCTGTATGCGGAATAGATAAATTACTAATCCTTAGAGTATAAGCGGGTTTATCTTGTGGCACTTTTTTGTGTATCCCATATGATGCAATTTGTTGATTATTATAATTAGCATCCAGTTGTTTGTATCTACCTTTTATGTTAATGTCAATAAAGATAGTTTTAAATTTGACTCAAAATATCTGGCTACCGACTGTTTCTGTATATCCACAAAAAATTACAATGTTGCTTCCAAACACTAACAATAGCTACATGCCATTATCCTCTTTATTATTGCACCTCCCGATTATCCTTCTTATTGCTTAGGTAGCTTGGGTCTCCCATTTCAGATGTTACTGACACCCTACTTTTGATTCCAATTAAATTCAGCTCCCCTTGGTCTGCTTTAATACAGGCAATCTATTGTAGGGTCAAATATAATTCTCCAACTCATATTTATGCTTTCACTAAGGTATTTGAACTTATAGGCATTGTATGGTGGCCAGACCGAACAAATATAAATATTCCTGCTTTACCAATGTCTTGCGAAACATTAATCTTTAAAAATTGCATTCATACCCATAGGTTCTGTTTGCTTTATAAATGGAGCCTTGTAAATATTCTCAGATGGGTACAAACAATTGAAGGACAGAATAAGTTTGTTTTGTAATAGCCTTTCGAGTTTGTATAAAAAGCAAACTGATTTCCTTTTAATGTCATTGATTTACAATGTTTCCTTCTGACCTACCTGAATAATTGCAAGACAAAATGGAAACCTACATCATAAATTTAAACATTGACAACTGAACTAAATAAAAAAGTAGCCTAAGTAGCTTAAAATTTCAAGGGAAAACAGGTCAGGACTGAGCCACCCATACCGGAAAGTACTTTTGTTAGTTGGAGTCTTCTGATAATAAGGTGACGTATAATTGAACTCGTATTGAAGGTGCTCATTATAGTAGTTTGGCCATCAAAGAGATCCACCTCTAAGCCAACCTCCTGGATACATCGTGATAACTCATCAGGCAATCAAGGACTGTATCAGGCCAACTGTATGAGTGTCAGCCCTTTGGATGGACATACCAAATAGCTAACATTGTTTCCTCGTCACCTTCAGCTGACAGCCACTGGCCTGCAGCCACAGCAACATGATTAGGGTTTCAATTACCAAAAAAGGAGACAAATTCTGTCCAAATACTTGTGGAGTCAGTGACAGAATTGGGAGAGTAAAATAGCATAACCCAAATGAAATTACACCCTTTTATTCTACGTTAAAACATTTATTTTATTACTAGGGGAACAAAGCATTACGTGCCTCTCATTAATGGATAAGGTAAAAATGAGGGTTAACTACTCTGTAAACTCCATTCATTTGCACTGTATTAAGATCAACAGTGAATTATTTTTAACAATTGTTGACACTGTTGAGTTCCCTAACTACCTTGAAGAACTTACTCTTCAACCATATCTAGGTCTATCTCTCTGTCACCACTCTCTTCCATGTGGCGATAAGCTCTGCAAATCTGACCACATGCAGCAAAGTACTGAAATAGGTAACTGTCTCTGACAGATATGAATATGTGATTCCTAATCAATAGAGTAATAATAATAAGGATAATAATCATTGCATTCATGTCTTCAAGACATTTTAAAGCACTTCAAAGGATTAACTGTAATTTGAATTGACTGTATATTTGTGGACAAAATGCAGCAGCCAGTTGCACACAGCAGTGTCCCACAAACAGTCGAGGATTGAGTGACCAAATTATTATTGGATATTTTTGAGGAATTATTATCAGCCATGTGGAGTAAGGAAACTCGCCCATGGTTTCGCCCTGCTGGGAGTTGAACCCAGGTCTCTCGCTTATAAGGTGAGAGTAATTTGTATTTATGAGTAGTATCTGGTTCTCAAAATTGGATACACTTAGTCCTCGCTTAACACACACATGAAGGGAATGTCCCTTATTGGTTCAGGTAAGTAAGGAGGCTGGCATAGCTGTAATAACTTTGAAATGCTTCAGTATATGCTCAGTACAGATAATCAAAAGGAACATTTTTGGATCTTTTGTTGTGTAATGAATACCAAGTACTGTATTCAATATGTTCCATGACATTTATTGAGCATCCTCCATAATTTGAGAGAAAAATGAAATTCACCATAGCAGATGTTGGATTATCCTCTATAAATTGCATGGTTTGGTGATATAGGTGGTGCTATTTTGATTTAGGGGGTGTTTTTTTTATCAAAATTCATCCCTGCCGAGTCACCGCTTCCGGTCCGCTAATATTATTGTGATTAGTGACTACAGAAATACAGTGACTATATAAATAATTAATTGCATGAAAGATCTTTTTCCTCCACCTCTATCCCCCAATAATTATTTTGACACTACAACCAGTGTTAAAGGAGTATTTCATCCTAATAAAAATGCAAAGGTGTATTCCAGGTTTCATATAAATTGATGGATTACCCGGAGATTTTACAAACCTGGTGGTGTTTATATTTGTTAACGATTGTATTTTCTTTAAACTAAAAAATAAAGATCCTGGTCTGAAATGTACGCTTTTGAAGATTCTATTTTAAAAACTGTCTAGAGGGGTGTGAAATAATGATGTACAAAAGAGTTTTAAACTGACCGGCAGCCTATATGAATATAAACATCACTAATATAATTGAGGTCATATTTAACACATTAATTACATAATCTTACTGCATCTACATTCAGGAGTAAAGTGTCTTAGTTTACTACATTGATAACACACTTGAAGTGAGTGGAAGCAATGGCACATGAAAGAGCAGGGGATAAGACTAGCATCAAAGTCCAGGTAAGTGTGACAGTTTTGCCACTGGACAAGAGAAACTCATTGCAATTCAGAACTGAATTGATCCTAATGAGTTGGGGGTTGTTATTTTCAGGATAAATTGTGCATTGAAAAACCTTAATTTTCATGCCAATTGATGCCAATTTTAATTTATTAGGCTTATGTACCTTATACTAAATTCAATCAAGCCTTATAAGGTATGTTTATTGCTGTATTAAAAATTGTATGAATTGTTACAATGCCTTTAAAGTTTACATTGTAATTCAAGTACAAAAGTAATACAATTACACAATTTAAAACATGGGATTTCCATGTGGTTCTTACGGGTTATGTTTCTGGAGGAGTAAGAGAAAAATATTGCTTATGTGTTCAGCGCCTATATACAGTCAATTCACTTTATGATATAGTTTGTGAAGCGATTTGAGACATCTAGTAGATGTGAAAAGCACTACATCAAATGCAACGATTATTATTATTTCTCAAATCCAGCATGTGGCCCTCAGCAGCCAAAAGGTTGGATGGCCCTGCTTGACTATCAGTGCTGCCGCTTTGATACTATTTTTGTACTACAGGTTGAGCATCCAAAATCCAGAGTTCTGGAATCCGGAATGTTTCGGAATCCAGACTCCGGGACGATTGGTGGCAGGTTCGTCCAGAATCCGTAAAATGTTCTGGAATCCAGACACCCTGAGAAGAACTACAAGGTGACGTCCAAAAAATGGAAATATCACAACCTGGACCCAGGCATTTCCGGACTCGGGACGCGCTTCCAGCATTCCAAAGTCCGGAAATATCCGAACCTGGGTTCAGGCGTTTCCGGACTTCGGACATCAGAAACACGTTCCGAAGTCTGGAAAAACACGGAAATTGGCTCGGCCTCGGTCCCGAGGTTGCTTGATTCAGGACTCTCAACCTGTATTAGCTCATTGGAATGAGCTTTTGAATTAGAGTCTGAGGACAGTTGGTTTGCCTGACAGCCCCCATATTCTGCCCTAGGAAATCAATTGTAATTAAGATGTTTAAAGAAATAAGATATTAATGGATAATAGTTGTGTCCCTGGAGCTAGATATTACAGAGCTGGCATCAATCAGTCATCTTTCTCATGCGTAGAAATATAATGATCAAATATTGTGTTCAGTCAGCAATAATAAAACAGTCTGTTCTAAACAACAATCACACTTAACAAAATTTTGATTTTCACAAAATTATATTTTCCAAATTAAAGTCACATCTGTGTTCACCACTTTGGAACAGAAGGAAATCTTTACCTATCTACAACATTTCCAATTGATACACCCTGCATTTGCACCTATTTGAAAACAACGTTATCCCACGACAACAATTATATAGTGGTTTTCACAATGGGATTAGATCTCAAAACTATTCTCCCATTTCTGAGATTCAGAGTTTGGAGGGGGGAATGCTGAATTAAATGAGGAGAGTAGCTAAACAAGATGAAAAATATGGTTGAAAAGCTTCAAAGGAGGGAGGGAGAACCAATAACAACAACCTGACTATAGCTAAGTTTCAAAAGTCACTAGCACTGAAACATTTAAATGGATGAATGCTGCAACTCAACAACAGTGAACATCAGTTGTAAGATGTAAGATATCGTAACTAATGATTATACAATTCCACTCTGCAGAAGAAAGAATAAAGAAAGCCAAATAGTAAGAGACATTTATTTTTTAATTATTAATACTGTAATACAATATCAAAATTGAAGATTTGATCTCCTTACAACAGTCTAAAAAAAACGTTTAAAAATCTGTAAAGTAAAAGAAAATCCTGTCCTTGTCTCATTTTGTTTGTTTTTGAGCCACATTCCTCTCATTGACTCTTTTGATTTATTTGAGTTGATTTGAAACCTGCTGGATAGACAGACAAAAGCCAACCATTTTATTTCCATAAATCTCCCTTTATACCTTCCATCTTTATACCTTTGTGATCCTGCAGCTCAGTGGTCAGAGCACTCACCTTACAAGCCTGAGACCTGTGTTCGAATCCAGGCAGATCAGGGTGAAACCTTGGGTGAGTTTCCTTACTCCATACATCTAATAATATCTGTCCAAAAATACCCACAATAATAAAATTGATAATTTCAATCCATCACTGTTTGTGGGACCCTGCTGTGCATCCACAAATATGCAGTCAATTCACTTCGGAGTATATTCTGTGAAGCGCTTTGAGACATCAATAAGATGTGAAAAATGATATATCAAATGCAAGGCTTATTATTATTATTATTATCTCTGATCCCTTAAGGCACAAGTGCACTGGCCAAATGCACCTGAACTAAATCAAACCTAACGTTCCATTGGTAGATGTGACTTGACCGCACTAATACTTACTTTATACCTAACACACTTGTCTCTGCCAAATCATGCGTTTACTTCAGGATAATCATTGGAGGTTTGAGTAGAATACCAGGCTCCTCTTCTTCACCTCTACTGCCTCCTCTCTCATCCTTCCTGCACCATACCCATCTTCTCTTTCAACTCCAACTGAGAGAGTTGGCATGGAGGGCGCTATACAAATCAAAGTTGTTGTTCAAAGTTGTTGAAATATTGGACTTCTCTAAGTCAAAATTAAGAGTATTTGGTTGGCTAACTCTTCCGCGTCCACTGCTACCCACTCGCCACCTCTGCCTCATGCCTGGCTCCCACCCATCCCTCCTTATACAGCTTCAATCCTATCTCATGCTTCCAACACCTCATGTTAGTCCTGGAGTCCGGAGTTGAGTTAGAGAGATAGAGTTGGGTGTCATCTGCAAGCATGTAGAAGTTAATCCCATGTCTGCGATGAAGTCACCAAGTGGGAGCATGTAGATGTTGAAAAGTAAGGGGCCAAGGACAGAGCCCAGGGGGATGCCACAGGTAACAGTGGGGGGGCTGGAAGAAAAACCATTGGTGGTGACAAAGTGTAGGCAGTGAGAGAGATAGGAGTTGAACTAGGAAAGTGCAGGTACACGGAGATTGAGGAGGGAGGAGAAGCGGTGTAGGAGGATGGAATGGTTGACAGTGTCGAAAGAGGCGGAGAGGTCAAGGAGGAAAAGAAGGCAGAGAGAGCCCTGGCCACCTATGTTTAGAACATTATTAGAGACTTTGACAAGGGATATCTCCATGCGGTGGGCAGCATGGAAGCCAGATTGAAGGAGTTCTAGGAGGGAGTGACAGGAGAGAAAGTAGCGAAGCTGGGAAGCAATGACTCATTCCAGGGCCTTGGATAGGAATGGGAGGTTGGAGAATGGGCAATAGCTGGAGAGTGGGGTGGGTCGAGAGAAGGTTTTTTCAAAATGGGGGTGATGACAGCAGTTTTTAGAGGGGTGGGGACAGCACCAGTGGGTAGGGAGAGATTGATGACATCAGTTAGGAGGTGGGGCTAGGGGATGAAGCTGGGAGATGATGAGAGAGGTGGGGATAGGGTCAGGTGGTGGGTTTAAATTTGCGGAGGACAGCAGAGACGTTGTGGATAAGATAGAGTGGATGGTATATAGTCGGTGGGTGGGAGGGAGATGGATCCATGGGGAGAGGTAGTGGTGAGATAGTGGAGGATGGGGTAGAGGAGGCTGAATGCCCTCAATCTTTTATTCGAGGATCTGCTCGCAGTTGGAGTTGGAGGATAGGATGGGTGAGGCATGGGAGGGTGAGTGGATGAGTTGGTTAGTGGTAGAGATAAGGAGCCTGGGATTGTCCTTTGCCTCCAAGATTATTTTGGAGTAATAGGTGGACATGGCGGAGGCTAGGGCAGAGGGGTAGGGCTTTGTATGTTCTAGCCAAATTTGCCGGTCTACCATTAATTTTGATTTGGTCCAGGCTCGTTCGGCAGCTCACTCTTGCGCCTTAAGTGTTCGGAGGTGGAGCCAAGCGATGTTGCCAAGGTAGGGAAAGTCGGAACTGATTATGGCATGCAAATGGGGTATATCCTATGTCCCAAGGAGTTCAGTGTATTAGGACATCCTATCGACATGAAAGGAGTTCTATAAGTGTAATTTTGGTGTTGTTGCTGCTGGGGAATGATGGTCCTCCATTCACAGGCTGCAGATCATCCAAAACTCTGCAGCCCATGTACTATCCCGCACCTGCCTCCGCGACCAAATAACCCCCACCCTCGCCCATCTCCATTGGCTCCCCATCCCCCAAAGGATCGAGTTCAAGATCCTCGTCCTCACATTCAAGGCCTTACACGGCCTTGCCCCGCCCTATCTTTCTGACCTACTCTCTTGGTTTACTCCAAGCCCCCTGCCCGAACCACCCCACCATCGGAGGCCGGGCCTTCAGTTTGTCCGCTCCCACCCTTTGGAACTCCATCCCCCAATCCCTCCGCCTTGTTTCCTCCCTTTCCTCTTTCAAGGCCGGTTTGAAGACTTTTCTTTTTGACAGTGCCTTCTGTTCCCCCCCTAATTCTTCGACCGCCCCTACGTTTCTTACCCACTCCCGAACACGCCCCTCCCAGCTCAGGTCACACGCCTCCTGTGCAGCACCTTGGGACGTCCTCCTGATGTGAAAGGCGCTCTATAAGTGCAATTTGTTGTTGTTGTTGTTGTTGTTGTTGTTGTTGTCCTTTCAGGGTCAAATAGGAAGCCAAGTTTCTTTATTGGCTGCATGAGATGTAGAGTGTGTCCTTGGTATGAGATGCTGTCAGTGCCCAAGTTATAAAGAGTAGGGATAGTTCCAAGGAGTTATTTCGCAGATGGGGGTGATGACAGCTGTTTTTATTGTAGTGTGAACAGTGCCAATGGATAAGGAGAGTGGGATAATGTTAGTTAAAAGTGGGGCCAGGTGCTGGGAAGTGAGAAATGGGGATGGGTTTGAGGGAGCAGGTGGTGGGCTTCATTTTTGAAATTATGGAGGCCTGTCTTGACAGCTTGTATGTGAGACATCAAGTCCTGGATAAGAGCTAACTTTCTACAGCTGAATGTCAACAAGATAGAGGCCATACTGATCGGTTCACACCAGCGCCTTCATGCATCAGGCGCTTGCAGCATCAATCGGCCTTCCAAATTCCCTCCACAGGCTGCAGGTAATCCAAAACTCTGTGGCCCATGTCCTCTACCATTTCAAACTCTGTGACCCCATCTCCCCCATCCTCACCCGACTCCATTGGCTCCCCATTATCCAGAGGATCCAATTCAAGATCTTGGTACTTACGTGTAAAGCCCTCTACGACCTCTCCCACCCTACATCTGTGACCTCCTAAATTAGTAACCTGCCCTCCCACTCCGCTCAACAGCTTCTGGCCTGCTCCATGTCCCCAGACCCACCCTCCCCACCATTGGCAGGTGAACTTTTTGCCAGTCTGCCCCCAATCTCTGGAACTCCATCCCGCAGTCCCTTCGCCTCACCCCCTCCGCCTCCTTCAAGTCTCGCCTCAAGACTCTCATCTTTGATGGATCTGTCAGCAACTCATAATCCCCCCCCAGTCCTCAGCTCAGTTCTGAAGTAGTGACTGTCCAGTGCCTCGGGATTCCTCCTGACGTGAAAGATGCTACATAAATGTAATTTTTTGTTGTTGTTGTCTCACACCACAGATCATTGAGACCCTCATACACACATTGATAACATCCAGCCTTGAATTTTCAAACTCCCTGCTTGTCAGCTCCACCCTCCATAGACTGCCAATCTTGGAGAAGCCTCTCATGCACCACGCTCTGCAACCCTATCACAACTATCCTCACCTGACTCCACTGGCTTCCCATCACAAAAAGGATACAATTCAATATCCTAGACCTCACTTTGAAAGACCTCCATGGCCTTGCTTCCCACTTACGCTGAGACATTCTAACAGCCCCAACCTAGGTCTGAATTGCTTTCGAATGTGCTTCCAATGTGAAAGGTGCTGTACAAATGTAATTATATTGCCTGTTGTAGGAGTTTCCAATGTATCTTCAGCTTAGTGTTTATGCCCTCCACTGACTTGGAATGTGGGCAGCAGTTTGTCGAAAACTACTGTACAAAAAATTGGACAGTCTGATGCACAATAAGTGCTCTCAAATAATCAGAACCATAATTGTTGATAATGCAATGTTTAATTAGCATTTAGGTTAACTGTATACCTTTGTGATAAAGGAACAGTGCAGTGAGCCATACAGTGAACTGAAAGTTATTCTGTGCTGTGCTTTAATGTCCAAAGGCAATTAAGAGCAAAGTGTAGGTACAATTTATTGAAGACCCCTGTGCATCATTTACAGGAGATGTTTGATTGAAATCCTTCCAAGACATTTATTTGTACTTAATTATTAGACAAGACTGTTTTAGTATGTTAATTAAAATAATGTGTACATTTTCATGACATACATTAAAACATTCCAGCTAAATAAATGCAGCATTCTTAAATTGTCATTACATTTGGACAATTTATCTGATCTGAAAAGGCTTTAAGGTAATCTTAGGGATCATTTGGGTTCAAATTTATACAATACAGTATTTACAACACAGAGCATGGAGTGATTGGCTTACATTTGATAACTTGTACTTCATTTTGCAACACTTTTCTATTAAATAGTTGCATGTTGCTTACAATTGCATGGTTACTGAGGCCAAGTGCAGTTATAGTGTATAATACCATTTTGATTTATTTGCTTCTACATGAAAAGGAAGCAGCAGCAGTTTGTATGCCTTTGGGATTGGATTATGTTTCCAATTATTCTTGCGATTAAAATTTTTGGGGTAGAAAATCAATTTGCTTCATAAAAACAGAAACTCTTCTTAGAGTACCTTTGGTTTGCAGGTTTGGCGGTTGAAAGCCATCTTATCTTTGGTTGTTTTATTCCAAGTGTTAGGTGACGGTGGTGGAGGGCTGGGTTAAGCCCCAAAACTTGTTGTTAAGTGCAAGACAGAAACAATCACGTACGGAATCCCCATGTCAAGACTTGGATACTCCGAATGCAGCGCTGCCCGGGGGAGAGGTGGGGGGGAGTGTGGGGATTGCTGTTTTGTTGGAGGTGCCATGCTTTAGAGAAGATATTGAACAAAGGTTCCTTCTATCTGCATAGATGGCATTAAAGAACCCATGAGATTATTTGGAAAGGATTTTTCTCCTAGTATTCTGGCCAACAATGCCCCCAAATAAATTCAGTCATGCACTTAATGGCTGTTTGTGGGACATTGCTGTCCACAATTTGGCTGCTACATTCACCCACAAAACCTATAGCCAATTACACTTTACAGTATAAGCTGTGAAGTGCCTTGGGATACCCAAACAATGTGAAAGGCACTCTAATAAATAACACCAAACTCTTATCATTATTGTTGATTATTATTGTTATGTTGTGTCCTTATGATAAATATCAGGAGTAATAATTATCACATCACATTTTCCTTCCATTATTGTCAACAGTCACATGTTTAATTTCTTTAAGGGATTAATTCTGATTATATTCATTTTGAATGTTCCAAAATGGAACAAATATAATTTGTCAATTGTGTATGCTGTTGCTGCTTGCAGGGCATTGCTGTCAACAAATTGGTTGTTGTGTTTGCCCTCAAAATACACATAATCACATGAGTTTATAGTTTATCCTGTTGAAGTGCCACTTTGAGAAATTTCAATAGCATGATGAGGAGCTAGATCAAATGCAAGAATCCTTATCATTAGTCACTTAGTGCCTTTAAATCCAGTGAATAAAAACATAACATGAAGTTATTGTCACTAAGTGTCTGCATAGTAAACTGCAAAAGTATTTAAAATGTGCGTTTATTAACAAATATAAGATATGTAACCTCCACAGTAAAATACTGTAATTAGTTATGATCTGTTAGATGACAGTGTCACATTGACTCACATAAAGAAGAAATTGATAAATATCTGTTGGGATGTAGAGATAGTCAATTATTAACATGTGAATTTAGTGATCAAGTAGAGCAAAATTAATAGCTTCTGTTAAAAATTTCTGTTAAAATATTGCTCCTCTCATTACGTTAAGTAAACAACATAATTGCAGTTGTGAAAATAATTCAAAATTCCTGTTCTCCACCACCTTCTCTGTGCGCCCCATCAAGCACCCTCAATCCTAACATCAACAACAAAAACTTTGATTAAAATAGTGCCCTCCACACCGGATGGCGTCTCAGAGCGTTTCACAACAACGGATCCCGGGATCGAGCCAGGCGTAGAAAGGTGACCAAAGACGCAGTTGAAGAGAAAGGTCTTTAGCTGGGACCCATTCCTTTTCCATCGCCCACTCCTCCTCCCATGGGTTTTAACACAGGACCCAACCTATACTCCTTTGCTCCCATCTCTTCTTTCACCCTCCCATCCTCTATCACCTGGATGAAACCCACAACCTACTGCCTCAACCCTCTCCTCACTCAGTGGCTCGCCACTTAATTCCTCCTCCTCTGCTCACTGATGACAGAGACAATAAATCAGTCCCTATTCTTAGGTTTAGTCCCACTCCCATTCAAAGCTGTCACCACTCCCCTCCTTAAAAATCTACTCTTGATTCCTTCAGCTTTGTGCACTACCATCACATTTCAAACCTGCCCTTTCTGGCCAAAGCTTTGGAAGGCATTGTTACAAATCAACTTCTCTCATACCTCGCCCTCCACACTACTCAAACCCCTTCAGTCCAGTTTCCACCTAAAGCACAGCTTGTCAAAGTAACAAATTATATGCTCTCTCTCTATAACCAGGACTCCCTCTGCCTCCTGGACCTCTCTGTTGCGCCACCGGGACACTCACCCCCACAGAACTCTGTTCCCCCAATAACTGAATGGATCAATTTCAAGATCCTTGTGCACATTTTCAAATTACCGTAAATACCCGCGTATAAGGCGCACTCACGTATAAGGCACACCCCCCACTTTTGATCTTTTATTGGTGAAAATTGAAGCATTTTCGATGATATTGCCAGCAGAAGGGAGGGAGGCAGGAGAGACAGGGTGGGAGGGAGGCAGGAGAGACAGGTAGGGAAGGAGGCAGGCAGGGAGGGAGGCAGGCAGGGAGGGAGAGAGGGAGGCAGGCAGGCAGGCAGGCACGGAGGGAGAGAGGGAGGCAGGAACCGAGGGAGAGAGGAAGGCAGGCAGGGAGGGAGGGAGGGAGGCAGGGAGAGAGGGAGGGAGGCAGGCAGGGAGAGAGGGAGGCAGGCAGGCAGGCAGGCAGGGAGGGAGGGAGGGAGGCAGGCAGGGAGAGAGGGAAGGAGGCAGGAAGGGAGAGAGGGAGGGAGGCAGGCAGGCAGGGAGAGAGGCAGGCAGGCAGGGAGGGAGGGAGGGAGAGAGGGAGGGAAGGAGGGAGGGAGAGAGGCAGGAAGGCAGGGAGAGAGGCAGGCAGGCAGGGAAGGAGGCAGGGAGGGAGGGAGGCAGGCAGGGAGAGAGGCAGGCAGGCAGGGAGGGAGGGAGGCAGGAGAGGGAGGCAGGCAGACTGGGTTTGGCAGAAAGCAGGCACAGCACTAAAGTCCGCTGCTGCTGCCGCTGCCCGGGCGGCCGAGGCTAAAGCCCTGTCACCTGCTCCCCACAACACCCGCCGGACACAGTGTCTAAAGCCCGGCTGACAGCGCGCAGGCTGCCCCTCCTCATTTCCGAGGCTCAAAATTTCTTGTACCTGCATATAGGGCGCACCCCCAACTTTCAAGATCTTCCGACGTGAAAAAATGTGCGCCGTATACGCGGGTATTTACGGTAGTTAATTCTCTCACACCTGCCTATGTATCAGACTCCCCACTCCACCACCTGCTATCTCCGCTCGGCTAGCTCCTGCCTCATATTTGTCCCTTGTACTCTCCATTCCACAATTGGTGGCCGTGCTTCAGCCACTATGCTCCAAAGCTTTGGATCTCTCTCAATCCTTTTGCCTTTCCCCGTCCTTCAAATCTCTCCTAAATAACTTAATATGTGTTTGTGCTTACTGATCACCTACCCATTCTTCCTCCCACTGCCTCGTTGTCATACTACGCCACTGTGACACACTCCGGGATGCTACCCTGCATGACGGGCACCACATAAATGCAAGTTGTTGTTGTCTTTATTTTGTTCAATGGTCCACACAATCCGTATTGCTGCTATGATCTGCTGCTTTTTAAAACCTGATGAAACTAAATGTTTTTAAGGATATTGGCCCATTCTACTATGTCTTCAACCTGCAAATCGAAGGGGAAAAGAGGTTTCCTAGCTGTGTTTTGTTTCCCTTCATTATCTTTATAATAGAAACAATAATAACTATGAGTAATTTCTTCCTATGCTCTGTCCAATCCACTGAAAGGGATTGCCCACATGTTTTTCTATAAAATACAGTAACCTCTATGCAGAGCCATCGTGTTGGAAAATAATAATAAATAACAATCATCCTTGCATTTTATATCGTGCTTTTCACATCTGATCAACCTCTCAAAGCGCTTCACAGAATATACTGTAAAGTGAATTGACTGTATATTTGTGGGCAAAAGAACAGAAACAGAATGAAATAGATAAAGAAATGCTTAATTGACACCAAAAGTGAGTTTTTTAAAGCTTCCAGATTTGCTGGAACTGCAATCACTTTAGGGATTATTGACGCTATTTTCAGACTGTCAAGCATCATGACATGTTTGACAGTTCATCAGCTGTTCTGTGGTTCCATTATTGCTGAGTCCATTGTGCTGTTTTCAGCAGCACTGGGTTTTGATTTATTGCTGGCAGCAAGTTAACTGCCTAATCAGTAGAGATCAGCAAATAATCATTGTTAAGTATGAGCTGGGCCCCTGTAAGCAGTAACAACTGGTTTGAACATGGTGTGCTTAACCAAATGTTCAGAAAGCCCTTGTGAATAGAATAATTTATGCTTCTGATTCCAATATTCTGCTAGTTGTAGAAAGAACGTGCTCAGGTACAACTCCTTTTTTTGGAATGTGTGTGAATCCACAAACCAAGAGGAAACCTCTGCAAGACATGGTTTTGTCATATGCAAACTCTGGGATGTTTAGGTTTCAGCATGCCTTTGTTGTAGCACTTTTGCTTCTGAATTAGAAGGTTTGGCTATAAGGGCTACATCAGGAATTTGACCTCATGGTCTAAGCTACAACAACAACAAATTTACACTTGTACAGTGCTTTTCACGTCAGGAGGATGTCCCAAGACGCTGGACAATCAAAGCTTCAGAGAGCTGGGGACAGGGATGGGGCAGGGAAGGGTGGGATTACGAGTTGGTCAATCGAAGAGGAGAGTCTTGAGGCGAGACTTGAAGGAGGCTAGGGAGGGGGCGAGGCAAAGGGACTGTGGGATGGAGTTCCAGAGGTTGGGGGCAGAGTGGCTAACGGCTCGCTTGCCAATGGTGGGATTCATAGATTCATAGAATTTTACGGCACAAAAGGAGGCCATTCGGCCCATCTAGTCTGTGACGGCTCTTTGAAAAGAGCGATTCAATCCCACTGCCCTGCCCGCTCCCCATAGCCTAATAGACCTGTTCTCCCTAAATAAAGATCTAATTCCCTTTTAAAAGTTGTTATCGAATCAGCCTCCACCACCTTTTCAGGCAATGCATTCCAGATTCGAACAACTCGCTGAGTGAAAAAAATTCTCCTCAGCTCCCCTCTACTTCGCCTTGAAACTATTTTAAATCTGTGACCACGAGTCACAGATTCACCCACGAGTGGAAATAGTTTTTCTCTATTTGCCCTGTCGAAACCCCTCATGATCTTATAAACCTCTATTAGGTCTCCCCTCAATCTTCTCTGCTCCAGAGAGAATAACCCTAGCCTATCTAGCCTCTCCTCATAGTCCCTCAATCCTGGCACCATCCTAGTAAATCTTTGTTGTACCCTTTCCAATGCCTTCACATCCTTTCTGTAGTGTAGTGACCAGAATTGAACACAGTATTCCAGCTGAGGCCTCACCAAAGTCTTATAGACGTTAGTCAGCACTTCCTGACTTTTGTACTCTATACCCCTATTTATAAAGCCTAGTATCCCATATGCCTTCTTAACAGCCTTGTCTACCTGTCCTGCCACCTTCAACGAGTCACTAACACAAATCCCCAGGTCTCTCTGTTCCTTCACACCATTTAAAATTGTACTATCTAGCCTATATTGCCTCCCTTTATTTCTTCTGCCAAAATGCATCACCTCACACTTCTCTGCATTAAACTTCATCTGCCATGTATCTGCCCACAGGCTCTGGCCTGCTCCACGGCCCTGACCCACCATTGATGGGTGGGTCAGGGCCGTGGAGCAGGCCAGAGCCTGTGGAGCGGAGGGGGAAGGCAGGTAGTTAAAGGAACAGGGGGTCACGTAGGGTGGAGTGAGGTTGTGGAGGGCTTTGAATGTGAAGACCAGGATCTTGAATTGGATCCTCTGGAAAATGGGGAGCCAGTGGAGTTGGGCGAGGATAGGAGAGATGGGGTCACAGAGTTTGGAACGATAGAGGACATGGACCGCAGAGTTCTGGATTATCTGCAGTCTGTAGAGAGGGGAATTGGGAAGGTTGACCAGCAGGGCACTTGCATTGTTGAGCCGGGATGTAATGAAGATGTGAATGATGGTTTCAATGACTTTGTGGGTGAGGTATTGGCAGAGTCGGGCAATATTGCAGAAATGGGGAAAGGCAGAGCAAGTCATTGCTTGGATGTGGGGGAGGAAAGACAGTTGAGGGTCGAACAAGACACTTGGGTTCCCCATTGGCTTGGTGAAGTTGAGTGAGCTTGACTCCAAGGGTAGAGGGTGAGAAATAACTCATCCACATACATGTGGAAGTTAACCCCATGTCTGCGGATATTGTCACCAAGTGGGAGCATGTTGGTGTTGCATAGTAAGGGCCAAGGACAGAGGCTTGGGGGACGTCACAGGTGATGGTACGGGGCTGGAAGAGAAGTTTTTGGTGGCGACAAAATGTAGACGATGAGAGAGGTAGACTATAGTTAGAGTTGAGCCCATACTAACTAAAGAGTTGACACTCTCAGAATAGATTGCAAAGGGAGCTGAGAGGGAAGGCTGAACTTTGTCACAAAAGGATAATAATCTTTTGGAATAAATTACTTGGAAAAGCTATTATGGTGAATGGAGATTATTGATGGGTTCAGGAAGTACTGTATATAATTATTTGTGGAGATAAGGATTTTGTAATATGACAAAAAGGTGAATACGTGGGACTGAGAATCAAGAAGGAACAGATTTACCTGGCTCATGTACTATTGCTGGACTTAAAAAAACAAACACACTTATATAATTATAACTATAATTCTATATGGTTAGTATTATTAATTGATGTTTTATAATGCTGCAATCCATTCCACACATAACTCTCAACAAAGCGACAATAGCATAAGATCTTAGGTGGTTGGCCACCTGTAATTTATAATACACATGTGTTGTTTTGTACTGAATAGACACAAAATTAACAATCAAAAGAAGTACTTGAATATCACAAAGTCTATATTTCCTGGAAGAAAAAGATCTTTCAGAAATTTGTATAAAGCTTATTGATTTTCCATACTTCTGAATTCAGAAGCTTTCTGAGGACAAGGAACTGCCACAAATTCTATGTAAGTGAAACTCACTAAACTGTCCTCCCCCAAACAGAACAAAATCACAGACTAATTGCTTCCATTTATTGACCACAATAATGGCAGCAAGCACAGAAACACTTGAAACACGGGAAGAGATCCTTATTATTAAACAATTTGTTTTTATTACCAAGCAAGAATGGGAGGCAGGGTATCTGTACCTTCAGATATCTGCCTGCAGGGGCAAGATATAGGCCCTGGCTAAATCCAGCACAGAGTAGATCAACAACAAGAACAAAATTATACTTGTATACCACCTTTCATGTCAGGAGAATGTCCCAAGGTGCTGGCCTGTCACTGTTTCAGACCTGAGCTAGGGTCAGGGACAGTGAGGGTGAAGGGAAAAGCAGGGATTTGGGGTGACCGATGGGACCGTCAAAGATTAAAGTTTTTAGGCGGAACTTGAAGGTGGCTAGGGAGGGCGTGAGGCAGAGGGACTGGGGGATGGAGTTCCAGAGCTTGGGGCAGAATGGCTGAAGGCTCGTCTGCCGATGGTGGACTGCAGAACGTGGAGCAGGTCGGAGCCGACTGAGGGGAGGGAGCATACAAGTTGGTAGGGGATTAGGAGGTTGCAGATGTAAGGTGGGGTGAGGTTGTGGACGGCTTTGAATTTAAACCCATTATTAAGCAATTTGTTTTCATTACCAAGCAAGATGTCTTTTTTCAAGGCTGAAAAGTCCTAAATTATCCATTCTTTCCTCTTAGTTTATCATTTTAACAAAGGGGATCAGATGTATTGCTTGTGTAGTTTTCTGATTTGCGAGTTTGCATTGCAGCAATTCTGCATCAGTTATTTCACTGTGATTGCCATGAGAGAGGCGTAAGGGTCCATTTCATAGAGAATCCATCTCAAAATTCATAACCATAAGCAGTAAAATTTCATGAAGTGCAATATATATCATATAATCTTAAAAGTGTTTTCGCCGTAGTAAAACTGTCATTCAATTTCTGAATGATGATGACTGGAATTTTCTAAATCTACTGCTGCATTTTTTAACCTGTTTGGGATTTTTTTTTTCTTTTGTCTCGAAATGCTCCACTTTGATATGATGTTGGAGATTAAATGTGGTCCAGTATGTTTTCATTAATGACATCCACACCTGCATTCAGAGGCTTGAGAAATATTGTTGCATTTGTAACTTTTATTTCTAATTTACTAATCCAATCTCATGTGAGCATTCGCTCACAAAACACACAGTCACTGCACTTAACAGTGTGATCCACTACTATGTTGTAACTTGAAGTGAGAGATCAGAGTTTCTGTTTAGTTTGCTCTTGGAGCGTTAAGTATGTATTGTTTTCAGTTTAATACTTATTTTCTGTGCTGTATATTTTGTTGAATTGATTGTGTTCTCTGATTGTGAGAATCTTGATTATTTTCAAAACAATGCTGTTTTACCATGGAACTTGGTCCTTGTGCCTAAACTAGTTGTTTGAAGACAAAATATAACTTAAATTAGTAAAATAAAAAAGTAATAGTTCAAGCAGGGGCGAGGGGGAGGATAAGCTGCAGTGCACTGGCAACTGCGGATCAATCGGATTTATTATGAGATAAAAATGCTAACCTCCCACGAAGCATTGTTAGTTTCAGATACTAAGTTAAATAAAGCTTTTAGGAATCCATCAATTTTATTTTATTACTCCATCAATAGAACCAAATGATTTGCATAAAACCGTCATAAAACCGTCTACCTGTCAAGTAAACGTGAAAGATCCCATGGCACGATTCGAAAGAATGGAATCTTCTCTCAGTGTTCTGCCCACCAGATACTCAAAGTAAACGTATATTCATTCACTTCAGGGCTGTTTGTGGGACATTGTTGTATGCAAGTTGGGTGTAGCCTACAAATACACAGTCACTAGACTTTACGAAAAACAATTGTGAAGTGTTTTGAGATTTTTCAACATTCTAAGGTGCTATATTGCAACAAATGCAAGAACTATAATTACTTTTTATTCTAGTGTGGTCATGCTGATCTGACGCATACTGGGAGGATTTTTTTTCTAAGAACCCGTTAGATATTCAACAACAACAACAACTTCAATTTATATAGCGCCCTCCATGCCGGACGGCATCTCAGAGCGCTTGAACCACCAATCATCCTTCCCTTGTACAAGCAGAATAATTCTGGAAAAACAATTTCCTTTTTGAAATTTGAAAAATTGCATTTGTTTATGCAGTTCATTTTCATTGTGTCCTACTTACATATAATCTTTCACCTACATTTTAATTTCACTCCAGTCATCTTAATCCTTGTTTCACAGCCATCGAATTTATGTGCGACATTTGAATCAGTTTCACACACATTGTATCTGTTTAATATGCATTGCATTATTTACTTTTAACTATCTGTTACTTAGACTGAGCTTTCACAAGCCACTGACTTAATGAGTCTTCCTCCACTTAGCACTATTGCTCATCCAATTCCCATTGATCTAGTCTTTGGTGTGAAAAAAAACATGCTAATGTTTGTTTCACGTAAGGGGCAGTTGTAATAAATGAAGATTGATAGCATTTTCACTGCATGCTAAGAAGTCTTAACGGCAATAATGTCCCTTCTACATGATTTCCAATATTGCTGCACTCTGGCAGATATTTATGTATGATAATGAAAATCAGCAGTTCACTGTTTATGGAATTAAGCTTGTTTCACATAAATTCAGGGATTCAACTTGTCACAAAGCCATCTGCACGGCATGGAACATGATACCTTAGAGCCTGAATTTGTCATACCACAGATATGAATGAATGGAATGATATTTGAATGGTATATTGCTGCTTTTCCGTAAGCTATGGATATGGAAATTTAGAAGCTTCGTGAAAAACAGCAGAATATTATGAGCAAGGGTGACATAGATTACAAAGCCTTCAATGCGTTTCTAATATTTCTAGATTGTTTCAGCCACTTCTGATTAGATTCTTCCATTTCTTTTACCTGCAAGCTAAATAATTTACACATTTGACTGACATAAACGCAGGTTTCACTCTGGTGATTCCACTCTGTATAATTTTTAGCATGCAATAAAACTGAAAACAATATTTTTACAATTTAATAACTTTTTAATAAGAACTTTTGCTATGAGAATTCCAGTGCCTTATCAAGTATTCAAGATGTTTCAAAGTGCTTCACATAATATATTGTAAAGTGAACTGACTATTTTGGGGGCGAAACGTGGCAGCCAATTACTCATAACAGTGTCACACAAACAGTCGTACCTTGAAAGATTATCATCAACCATGTGCAGTATGGAAACTTGCCAAAGGCCTCGCCCCATCATGAATTGAACCCAGGTCTCTCGCTTGAGAGGTGAGTGCTCTAACTACTGAGCTACAGGATTTGTATCAAGCAGGATATTCTTCTAAATGATATGCTCTTTAACACTGCTTCACGTGATATACTATGAAATGCAATGATTGTGCATTTGTACATAAATGCAGCAGCCAATTTGTGATAGCAAAGTTCCACAAACAGGCAAGAAGCGAATGATCAATTTTATCTGGGTGATTGTTGACCAGAAGACTAAGAGAAGCTCTGTTCCCTTTTTAAATAGTGTCCATCAGATCTTTGAAATGTACCTGAACATGCATAAGGGATATTGGTTTAATGTCTTATCCAAATGACAGCATCTCCAAAAATGTTACACTCCCCTTGCTCTACACTGGAATGTCAGAATAGACAGTGTGAGTTAGCACTAACAACCTTCGGCTTCAGAGGCTAGAGTGGTACCAACTAAGCCAGGCTGACATTATACTCTTTAGTATATCGTGAGAAGTACCTTGAGACATTTAATTACATGATAAGGCTATATTTCAAATCAAGGAATATTATTGTGATGAACAACAACTTAGATTTATATAGTGCCATCCACGCGGAACAGCATTCTAGAGCGCTTCGAATAATTTACATACATTTATGGTGTTTAGAAATAGAGTTCATTATCACGCATACTGTATGAAATACTGCCATCCAACCTATGCAACTCCATCCCACATTTCCTTTGTCTCGCTCTTTCCCATGTCTCCTTCAAGGTGTATGTCAAAAACCTCCTCTTCGACCAAGCCTTCAGCCACTCTCCTGTCCTCCCTGCCCTCCACTCTCCCTGAGCCTGACCCTCAGATCGAGTCCAAATTCCTGACAGTACAACGCCTTAAGACTTCTTACCAATATGAAAGGTGTTATACAAATGTAATCTTGCATTGTATTGTGTTGTGATGCAGTACAAACTTTCAGAATCTGGAATAACTTTATTTAATGATCCTTTGGAATAAAAATACTAGAGGTTGACATGGCTTCAGATCTTGAGTGAAAATGAAAAGTTAATGGCTTTGTCAATGATCCTGGCTTGTCACCAAGTGAATGTTGTATAACAACAATGAACAACAACAACAAAATTACATTTGGATAGGCTTTACTGGGGAGCAACATGACTTCCAACAAAACCTCCAGGCTCTTTCAGGTGACAGAGGCAATTTTCAAACTGGTTTTCGTTATAATTATAGTAATTATTTTCAACAACTATGGAACCATAGACTTCAGACTTCAAATGGATGTTTCAGAAATTAACTCACTTAAGTGAGTTTGTCACGGTAGAGAAATTAACAAATATATAAATCTAAGTACGTTTGGATTTTTGTAAGGCAAACACATTAAGAATGTTCAATATATTTATGTTTTTCATTTGAAATTATTAATGAGCACCTTAATTACATAATTATTTTTGGACGTCAGTCCATTTATCCTCACCAACCAATTTTGTGCAAGGCTCCAAATCACCCTGAAGATGCAGGTATCTATTATGAATGGGAGATTATTGTTCTGTATATAATTTAGTATAGAAATGGTACAAAATAGCAGTTTAGAAATGTAATGTGTTTACAAAGCCATAGAGTATAATAATGGTTGCTTATGCATGGCATATAAAACAAATATCTGAACTTGCAAAGCTGGTGTTTCTGTTGCTAATGTCACTAGAATAGAAACCTCAAAGATACGAGAATCAGGACTGAGTGAATTCCCGTCCATGCTGAGTAAATTAATGTAGTCATGGTGACAATAAGGTAGCTACTGTTGACATGAAAGCCCTTGAACTAAGATGTGACACTGTTGATTGTTACCCAGTAGCTGAAAATTGCAGTTGTGTGGACATCAGGCAGATGTGAACAGGATGAGGCTCAGCTACAACTCTGCCAACATTGATAGATCCTGCCGACATTCATCCAATTTTGTGCACAGAAAATATCAATTTTGTAAGAGTTAATTAAATTTATGACCCTGTGGTGAAGTAAGGATCAAAAAAATCTTCAATCAATTGAAATTTTTTTATTCAAATTAGTTTTAAAAAAAGCTTATCAAAGTTATATGTTTCATTCAATCAAATTAATGCTCATGACAGGTTAATAAAGTTCACCAAACTGTTGCTCAAATCAATACAGTGACGTTGATGTGGGAATTGGTCCGTTGTTGATTGTAGTACAGTAAAATCTCGTTTATCTGGCACCCGATCAACCGCAACTTCAGTATAACCGGCATCGCAAAAAATGGTCCACATTCGATTAACCGGAATTTATCCGGAAAAATGCATTGATTTTTTTTTAAAAAAAATTCGGGGGAGGGTCGTTTTCAGCACATGCTTTAACCGGCATTGGCCAGGTCCTGAAGGTGCCAGGTAAATGGGCTTTTACTGTATATCCCTCTTTCTTCAACATTGCTTTGATCTGATCAACTAATTTTGGCTTACTCGCATCCCTCACATCCTCCGCTCCGCCATTGGAGGTCGCACTTTTAGTCATCACACTTGCATTTGTACAGATCCCTCCAATAGGCTACCATCTCAGAGCACTTATCAGTGGTAGAGCCTGACTCCAAGTTAGGGAAGTATGGAAGTGGTCATAAGCATGGTCAAAGAGGAAAGTTTTCAGGCAGAACTTGAAAGAGGGGAGAGTGTGGGCAAGCCAGAGGAATTTAGTGAGTGTTCCAGAGTTTTGGTGTGTAGTAGCTGAAAGCGCGACCTCCGATGGTGGATTGGAGGGTGTGAGTACACTTGCTTGTTCTGATAACCAGTTGTTGTCAGTGATTATATAATGAGAGTGTTCATTAATGGAGGATGTAATGATTTTACTATAGCTTTTGGTTCTCTGAATACAAATTCATTATATAATATTGAACACTGTTGTGCCTTTGAACTGAATCACTGTCGTTGAAATGAGTGTCAGCGGTTCAGTACAAGGCACAATGAAGTTCAATACAATCTAACATGCACACTACCAGAAGCTATTTGTAATGACATTAAGAACACTTTCCAATGATGCATTATACTAGAGGAAGGTTCAAGGCCTAAGGATGTATAAAATCCAAACGGCTGATATCATCATGAGAGCGATCTCAGGGCTGCTCGATATTTCCGAGCAATAGCCTGCCATGGCCAGATGACTCAACCTGTGGCTTAACAACGTGTTGACACCATTAAAAGCTTGCCATTTAACCCTTTCTGTAATCAAATTGCAATTCACTGTCAGCACAGTTATTTAATGTGTGCTGACTGTGTATGTTTCACATACAGGTTGAACAAGCAGGTCGTCCTATTCAAAAAACAAATAGACTGGCCCTGGAACTTCGAATGGACAACTAAAAACATTTCAACCCTGAGGAGACATAATCTGATCTTTAGAAACTATGCACAATAGCAACTCAGATATAGACTCAAACAAAAATGAAACAATTTTCACGTATCAATATCTTAATTTAAGCACCAGCATTAAGGTAACAATCAGAACCAATTTGGCATTATTGCTAGTCTATTGCCACAATGAGGCCCAGAAATATTGTAAGACATTTTAATGATGCAAATTAAGTTGATTTCATGCGCTGGAGACAATGACTGTCTCACCTTTTCCAGTCTGAGCTTTCTATTTTGACAAATGTGACAATGCTATCGACATCAGAAGCAAGGACAAATGCAAGGACAAGTAGAGAGAAAAGAAGCGAGCAAATTATCCAGGCTTGGTTGAACTGCAAATGTTTCTCAGAAAAAGAATCAATGACCTGAAACAACTTGTGGGGGGAAAGAATTGAGTATGATGTTTGAAGATGATGCATTTCCCTCCACAAAATATATCATCAATTTAATGCACAGTATATTCTGTGAAGTGCTTGGAGATGTCTCAAAGATGTAATTAGGCTCTATATCAAATGTAAGGATTATTATTATGTATAAAAAAAACAAAATTTGCAGATCTTTGTAGAATTTGTAAACAAGGCAAAATGTTAGGCACAATATTTTGCCCTGTTTACAAAAGCCACAAGCCTCTGTATAACTAACAGTAAGAGAAACCAGGTTGTTAGCCAATTGCCGAATTGCTTTTCCAGGGACAATATTCCTTCAAAATAATAAGAAGAATTTGGGCACTCAATCCACAAATGTTTGTGACACTGCTGTGCACAATTAACTGTGATGTTTCACCCACAAAATATAGTCAATTCATTTTACAGTACCATCTGATAAAGGGTCATGGGATGTCTTCCCAACATGAAAGGCACTATATAAATGTAATTTTGTTGTTGTTGTGGATCCAAAACGTTGACTCACATTCCTTTCTCCATAGATGTTGGTTGACCTGCTGAGTGTTCCCACTGAATAAACAGAACTCAGAATATCCAAAATTTATGGAATTCTCTACATCAGAAGGCTGAGAAGTCCTTGAACATATTCAAGGATATGGGGATAGGGCAGGTTAATGGAATTAGGTTAGAAGATCAGCCATGATGTTATTAAATGGCATGGCAGGCTCGATGGGTCGACCGGCCTTCTCCTGCTCCTATTTCTTATGTTCTGAAAACTACTCTCTAATATATATAAATATCTTTCTGAAGTACAATAGCTCTTGCTTGCATTTTACCTGCTTTTGTGATTTATTTTTGCAGAATGACATCTGTAGCTGTTACCTCTTCAGTTACACAAACAAATAATTTTATTTTAATAGATATAATGCTTTTCGCTTCAGGAGGATATCACAAATATTTCACAGGATTTATTACAGTTTGGTGACTGTACCTTGTAGATGAAGAGTGGCAATCAATTTGTGCACAGCAATAATCCTTGCATTTGCATGTTGATGTAGCGCTTTCACGTCTTCTAGATATCTCAAAGCACTTCACAAAATATACTGCAAAATGAATTGACAGTCTATACAACAACAACAAACATCAAAATTACATTTATAAAATGCCTTTCACATTGGGAAGACATCCCAAGTCGCTGAACAGTCAGGGGTCGGACCTGAATATGGGGAGGGGCAGGGGAGGGCAGGAGAGAGGTGGGAGGGCGGCTAAAAGCATGAACGAAAAGGAGCGTCAAGACCAGCCTTCAAGCAGGCAAGAGAGGAAGAGAGATGAAGGAACTGTGGGATGGAGTTCCAGAGTGTGGGGGCAGAGAGGCTGAAAGTCCGTACACCGATGGTAGGGCGGCTCGGGCTGGGGACATGGAGCAGACCAAAGCCCGCTGAATGCAGGGGGCAGGCAGATTGGTAGGGAGTCAGCAGGTTGAAGAGATAGGAAGGGACAAGGCCATGGATGGCCTTGTGATGGCCCTACATCTGTGGGTGAAATGCGACAGCCAATTGCGCACAGCAATGTCCAACAAACAGTCATCAGTTGAAATGACCAAATGAATATACTTTTTTTTAGGCATTATTATTAGGTGTGTGGAGTAATGAAACTTGCCCTATGCTTCACCCTGTTTTGAATGGAACCCAGGTCTCTTGCTTCTAAGGTGAGTGCTCTAACCACTGAGCTGCAGGACTCCACAGTGTCCCACAAACAGCCCTGAAGTGAATGGCCTTTATTGAAGGATTGTTTGTGAGGACACTGCCTTCTCTTTTCAAATAGTGGCATGAGATCTTTAATTTCCCCCCTCACAGGCAGATGGACCTCAGTTTAAGATTGGTAATGACACCTCTGACAATGCAGCACTCCTCAATACTGTCCCACATGGGGCTTGACCTTCCAAGTTAGATGCAAAAGTGTGACTAATTGAGCCAGAGTGAAACTTGATTATATTAAAGCACATGTGCATAAAATTAGCCATTTTATTTGCTGTTATGTTCAAGCTAATGTTACATGTGCATCAATTCTCTAAGCGTGCAATGTATAATGAGTTACTAGCACATAATGCTGTGTTCCACCAATTCCCTATCTCCTTTCATGCATCAGTAGAGGGATTTGACTGTTTATCTTTACTCATTCCCATGAGTGTGCATAGCAATGAACACTATTTTTCATAGCACTGATGGTTGTTAAATTAAGACCTTGATGAAGCATGACTGGAAAAAAAAGTCTAAATAAATCTAGTGGATCAGGTTTGATTAATTCTTTGGCTGAACCAACTATTAAACCAAACAAGTTTTACAATGGTACCACTCTGTTAATTCTATTCTGTCAAAGGGAAACTATTGTTGTTAACACTTAGAGTAACTGCTATTCTATACCTTGATGAACTACATCTGTATGGAAGACAGATTACTATAAAAGCAACACTTTTGTATTTTCTGCAACCTGAGATTCTTTCCTCTGCTCTACATATGATAATGATACTATGTCACTATTATCCAGAGGTTGTGACTTAAAAGAGGTGCAGAATAGCTAATATGGGAAAAAAGGAAGAATTACAATTAGCATTGTCCTCAAACCTTATGAAATGTATACAGATTTGTCAGATTGGAAGAGCATTGGATTGATACAAGCTTAAGAACAGCGTTAAGAGAATGGGAATGAGCAGCAATGGGAGTTTCTTAACATAATCCTAAAGGGCTCATATATATAACAATAGAAACATAGAAATCTACAGTGTTAAAGGAGGACATTCAGCTCATTGATCTCAGCTCAAGGAGATTAATTCAATCTCAACACCCTGCCTTATTTGCATACCAATTCAAGCCCCTTTCTTTCATATACCTCCCTACTTTCCTCTTGAATTCAAGATCCTCGTCGTCACCTTCAAGGCCATTCATGGCCTTGCAACCGCCTATCTCTCCGACCTGCTGTTTCCCTATCAGCCCGCCCATCTCCTCCGTTCAGCAGGCTCTGGGCTGCTCCACGTCCACCACCCTAACCGTCCCACCATCGGTGGCCGGTCTTTCAGCCTCCCTGCTCCCACACTGTGGAACTTCATCCTGCAATCCCTGTGCCTCACTTCCTTTCTTTCCTCCTTCAAGGCCAGTCTCAAGACCTTCCTCTTCGACTGTGCCTTCTGCTCCCCTCCTAACTCTTCTCTGTCTCCTACTCTCCTTGCCATTCTCCCTATCCCGACCCTTTCCCACCTGCTCGGGTCCCGACCTGATTGTTCAGCGGCTTCGGACGTCCTCCCACGTGAAAGGCGCGCTATAAATGTAATTTTGTTGTTGTTGAAAGCTGCAATGATATCCACCACCAATATACTGGACATCCCAACCACACTCTGAGTGAAAAAATCCTACTAATTCTTCTTCCACTGTTCTTGTGGCTATGCTATAACCAAGTCACACCGTCAATGACTTCCCTTTGAATGGAAAAACTTCTCCCTATTTACCTTGTCAAAACCCTTCATAATTTTGTACATCTCGATCAGCTTTCCTCAACATTCTCTGCTCCAATAAAAGCAGTCCCAGCTTCTCCTTATTATTGTAGCTCTTCATCCCTGCAATCATTCTGCCAATCTGGGAGCATACGTTTGCAACCAAATCAAACATATGTCTTTCATTTGTTCTCAATCTCTTGCATATAAAACCCAGCATGCTGTTGGATTTATGTACACTACAGCTTTCAGCCTTTCTGCCCCACCCTTTGGAATTCTATCCCAATAATAATAAATTAATCATTTCAATCCATGACTGTTTGTGGGACACTGCAGTTTGCAATTGGCTGCCAACAAATATACGTTCAATTCACTTTACATTATATACTGTGAAGCACTTTGAGATGTCTAAAAGATGTGAAGAGGCGTTATGTCAAATGTAAGGATTATGTATTATCCCATAGAGCCCTTTGCTTTGCTCCCTTTCTTGCCTCCTTCAAGGCACATATAAAGACCCTCCTCTACGACCGCACTTTCTGCCACCATCCCATCCCTACCCACCTTCCACCCCTCGTTACCCTAACCTCCTGCTCAAATCCAAATTCCTTACTGTCCAGGGCCTTGGGATGTCCTCCCCACCTGAAACACATTGTACAAATGTAATTGGTTGTTGTTGTCACTGTCAATGTCTTACGCGCCTACACCCCAAATCCCTTTTTCTGTTCAGTTCCTTGCAAAATATTGTAATTCAATATATACTCCCCTCATTTTATTTTACCAAAATGAATCACCTCACATTGTGCTTCATTAAACTTCATTTCCTGTAGATATTTAGATAGAAAAGATTATCGTCACATAGAGTTGAGTTGCTAATTTAGAATTTCAAATTGCCAGATTTGTAATATCGTGGATCATGAATCTCAAATGAGGAAAATAAAGAAAAAGTGTGGCGAGAGGGTAGCAGTTAATGCTGAAGTGAAACATATTTATTTGAAATCCATTCTATGTACACTTACTGTAGTATATTATATATGCTACATAACATGTATGTACTCTGCTACATAGATTTTGCAGTCTAATTTTGTTGTGTGCAACTGTCACATTGGAGAATAAAATACTGACTCCAAAGATGATTATCAAGCAAACCTTACTGGAATCTTCACTCTGGGATTTGAGAATTTATATTCTGTACGAACGTCAGTTTTTTCTGCTGACTTTTCCTTATGAAGGTAATGGCACTGCAGCTTTTAACGCAACCTACTTGTGGGTAAAGTAGCAAAATCTGTTCAATCAAATATTGTGTTATTATAGTGAACTAAAGCCACCAATTGAACTGACTGTACAGTAGGGTCCGTCGATATGGAAATTTTCCGATTTAGATATATCGATGGGCTCATATCGAGATTTACCGAAATATTGATATTTTTCAGGTTTTTCGTACTATGCATGCAGTATCTCCTCAGGAGGTAAATATCTTTCTCTCTCTGTGTCTCTCACTCTCTCCATCTCTGTGTTTTTCTGTCTGTGTCTCTGTGTCTCTCTCACATCCCCCCCATCTCTATCTATCTGTATATTATCACATAAACCCCGTCTCTCCCCCACCCCCCTCCCCGCCGTCTCTCTCCCACCCACCCCCGCCGTCTCTCTCCCCCCCCACCCCCCCAGCCATCTCTTTCCCCCCACCCACCCCCAGCCGTCTCTCTCCCACGCCACCCCACACCCCCCACAGCTGTCTCTCTCCCCCCCACAGCCGTCTCTCCACCCCCCCAGCCGTTTCTCTCCCCCTCCCCTCCCCCCAGCGTTCTCTCCCACCCCCACCTGTATATTGTATTCGAGGACTATGAATACAATATGGTGGCTTTGCACCACAGTCTGTGCATTGTGTATAGAGATAAGCATTCTGGGTCTTGTAGTTCAGTGTGCGCGCATTCCGATTTTTTACCTCGATATATCGATTTTTCTATATAACGATATTTTTGAAATGCCTATATCGGCGTATCGATATGAAAATTGTATCGGGTTTTAGTGATATATCGATATATCGCCGGACCCTACTATACAGATTTGGGCATATCTGACTAATTTAAACCATTGCTCCAGATTTTAATACAATGTATGCCTCCAGCATTATAATTCTGCCTCCAGCTTTATAATTCACATTCAGATCAGGTATAAGGTGCATTAATCTATTAAACTCAATTCATTGCTTTTGATATATGACTGAATCTGCAATGAAAATGAAAATATGCCTACCATACCAATACATGTCAACGCATCACAGCCAGAGTGATACCATTCAAAAAGAGAAGGAAGTTTCCAGTGTTCTGGCCATACAATCCCACAGATACGATTGGTCATTCACTTCATGGTTGTTTGTGTGATATTGCTGATATGTATGTCACGTCGTCAATGATTTCCCTTTGAATGGAAAAACTTCTTCCTATTTACCTTGTCAAAACCCTTCATAATTTTGTACATCTCTATCAGCAAATTGGACAACTGCATTTGCCTACATCTACACAATCTGCACACATTTCAGTGTATCTCGTGAAACACTTTGAGACAACCTAATAAGGCTTTATATTAAATTCAAAGGTTTTAATATTATTTTGATGATGCATCTACAAATGACTCAATAGCATTTCATTTGCTGGTTGATCACACAAGAAAATAATATTATAATAATCCTCACAATTAGTAGTGAGGTTTACAGGTTGGTGGAAATCTCAAATGCAATACAATATAATACAAAATTACATGTTTATAGGACTCTACATATGTAGTCCTGATGCCCAGCGCCAGCAAGGCGCTGAGCATCAGGGATTTGGACCCAAGCAGGGGAGGAGGGTTGTGCTAATGGAGGGTGGAGGCCAGGGAGGCTAGTCAAAGGCACAATAGAAAATAAGGCTTTTGAGATATGCCTTGAAGGAGGCAAGGGCCAGTGGGGAGTGGGTGGGGGGGAATGTGGGATGAAGTTCCAAAGGATGTTGGCAGAGAGGATGAAAGCTTGAAATTGATTCACAAGGTATGCTGTAAAGTGTAGTGGCTGTGCATTTTTTGGGCAAAACCCAGCAGCTAAATTGGATACAGCAAATTAATTTTCTCATAATTTCATAATGGGTTGCCTTTTATTACTGGATTTTTTTTCTGTGATTAGCTTGCAATTCATTGCGGTTATACTAGCTGAGCACTGACAAATTCTTATGTTGAGAGCTCACTTCAAACCAAAGTGTTCACAAGGACATGCCACACACTGCACTTCTGTCACCACTGATCTTGACGTCATGTAAATTAGAAGGAAGAGAAGAAAGAAAACACTTTCTTCTTGATTTATGCTGAGTCTAAGGCACCTTTTAAGGTGTGATCACAACACTACCTTTGTCAGAATCACCGCAAATGTGAAGAACATAAATTTATTTTCAGGACATGTGACTGGACCTGCTTTGCAGCCAGATGGCACTCTACCTATATTTCACAGCCCAGCAGCTCCAGATTGGCAATTGGTGACAATGCCATATTATCCCCGCTGGAGTCAGTAACAAACCAGATTAGCTAGCAAGTAATGGGAACGGAGGTCAAAAGATGAAGCTGCAAGTCAGTGGCCTAACTGTCTGTTCTTTGCTACATTATTTAACTCTATTTGAGTTCCATATGTGTCACAACGTATTACTATACATGCACAATGTGCATTCGATGATTATGTCACTTAGCTAGGATACAAAACATTGAAATGGATTTGTTCCTGCTCCTTTTCACTTTCAGAGTTCATGAGGCCTGGATATTTATTTAAGCAGATATTAGTTCTGAATAATTCAGGTGAGATAATGACTTCACTGACAATAAATACAAATACTTTCTTTTATATTACATTGACATATATACCGTAGGAAGGTTGGAAGCCTAACCATAATCCACAACAAGGGTTCTGAATTCTGTGTGACTTGTTGCTGACATTTTCACATAACTAGCTATACGCCATGTAACATACATGGCCAAGTGTTTTTGAACACGTTTATTCATATATTTCAAAACTTTTTAAAAATAACCTATTTGTTGTTTACATAAAAGGGTGAGCTTTAATCACTGGGTTGTTTTTCTGTGTTGTTGTTTTTTGTTGATTTTTAAGCTGTATTGGTTTTTGTTTTCCTTTTAGAAGTTCATTGTTACAATTGTAGAAACATACCTAAGGCTTTTATATATATAGAGAAGATAGATTTGACACAGCGCCATCCACGTCAGGAGGACACAATTGCAGAAACATACCTATGGCTTTTATATACAGTATATAGATTACTGACCATCTAGGCTGCATAAAATGTTTTTTTTAATGAAAGTCGTATTAAAAACAGGAATTTGCATCGGTAGCAAGCAAAACATAATGTAATGGCTCATGAGTTTCTGTATTTATTGAATATGTTGAATAAAGGCTCAAAAATAATTTTGCTTCACTTAGAAAAACTATTTTAGCCAATCAGTGCAAGAAGCTTCAAATGCTGTTATCACCAGGTACTAGGGTCCATCGATATGGAAATTTTCCGATTTAGATATATCGATGGGCTCATATCGAGATATACCGAAATATCGATATTTTCGGGCTTTTCGTACTGCGCATGTGCGTGTGGCGCATGCGTTCCGGGTGCACGCGCATTCCGGGTGAGCGCGCATTTGGGGCCTATCTCCTCAGGAGGTAAATATCTTTCTCTCTCTGTGTCTCTCACTCTCTCCATCTCTGTGTTTTTCTGTCTGTGTCTCTGTGTCTCTCTCCTCTCTCACATCACCCCATCTCTATCTATCTGTATATTATCACATCCACCCCGTCTCTCCACCCCCACCTCCCACCCGCCGCCATCCCTCTCTCTCTCCTCCCGTCGCCGTCCCTCTCTCGCACCCCCCACCCCCGTCGTCTGTCTTTCCACCTCCCCCCCACCAGCCATCTCTCTCCCCTCCCCCCAGGCGTCTCTCCCGCCCTCCCCCCAGCCGTCTCTCTCCCCCTCCTCCCAGCCGTCTCTCTCCCCCTCGCTCCCCCCAGCCGTCTCTCCCCCCCTCGCTCCCCCCAGCCGTCTCTCTCCCCCTCGCTCCCCCCAGCCGTCTCTCTCCCACTCGCTCCCCCCAGCCGTCTCTCCCCCACCCCCCAACACCCCTTGCATAGCTGTGTATTGTATTCGAGGACTATGAATACAATATGGCGGCTTTGTACCTCGGTCTGTGCACTGTGTATAGAGATGAGCATTCTGGGTCTCGTAGTTCAGTGTGCGCGCATTCCGATTTTTTGCCTCGTATCGACTTTTCGATATATCGATATTTTTGAAATGCCTAGATCGGCGTATCGATATGAAAATTATATCGGGTTTTAGTGATATATCGGTATATCGTCGGACCCCACCAGGTACCATGATTTAAATGCAGTGAGTGTACAACAGTGAGCAAATAAACCTTTTTTGGTGCATTTTATGCATGACTATTCAGTATTGTTAAATAGCAACAATGTTTTTTTCAGAATTGCCAGTCTGAGGTGATGATTGCCTGATGATGTAGGCCCTATGTCTAGAATTCATGGGAATAATGTGTTGTACTTCTTCAGTTTTCTTTAAAGTATTTAAGCACTCTGGGTCACTACCTGCTTAAAGGGCACTATATAAATGCAAGTTGTTGTTGTTGTTGTTTAAATGAGCATCATCACTCATTACTTGATTTGTTTTGCAATTAATATTGAGGGTTTACACTTTCCTCTTTTAAATCCCTGATTGGCTACTGGGCACCAAGATCACTCCCCTCCCAAATGTTGCAACCTCATTCTCAATTGCCATGTTTCAGTATTTGAAATGATAGGTGAGTTTTTTTGGTTTTAGGTCTTTAGAGAGTGTCAAATATTTCTGTTAAGTTTTAAGTTATTTTCTGAGCTGGGTATTTAACATTTCCCAGGATGGGAAAACTATCTTCCCATTCCCGGAAATGTCATGTATGAAATAAGATTCCTATTTTGCAACATATCTTAATGGGATTCTTTAACCAGGAAATCACATCATGGTGGGATTGCTGTAACCAATGATAAATCATGCCAACTTGCAAGAGATCCACTCTTTATCTACTTATGGAGCAGAATTAAGTTGGTATTCCAGAAATTGGTACTTTTACACCTTGTTCTGTGGGATGGCAAGTCCATCAGAGGCCACAGGAGACTTCAATAACAACACTGAAACTTTGTATAACTCATTGTGGAATTCAGTAACCTTTTTTGCTCAGGTCAGTACTGTATCTGACATATGTGGAAACCCATCATCATGCTTAAGAACATCAAAACCAAATGGAGGGTATCATGTATGCTATCCACACGTGGGAATTCATGAGCTTGTAAAGGAATGCACACACTCTCCCTAGAGGTTTGCATCTTGCTTACCTAATTGCAGAGAGTATTCTACACATGTCAGCAAAAAACAAGGCTTGGGAACTGGCCTGTGTATCCTGTTAGCAAATGGACAACACATTTCCAACTGAATTAACAGAAGACATACTTCTGGTAAAATCAAGCATTTTTTGTGCAGTAAAACATCTCATTGTTGATCTTCTTCATTTGCAATATAAAATTTCACTTCCTGGGGCTCTGCTTTTAAATGAACCAGTGGTAGTGAAGAGTTCTCCAACATTATTATAATAATAATAATATCCTTGTATTTGATATAGAGCTTTATCACATTGTTGAGACATCTCAATCCACTTCACAGAATACACTGCAGTGACTGCACATTGTGGGAAAGAATGTTAATATGAGTCAACAATTTCTGAAACTGGTATCGGACTATGATAAGTTAAACAATTTCAGACTCTACGATGGAATGTAGTTCTGTGCCATTGAATTAAGGATAAGAGGACAATTACTTGACCTACTTATCTTGAATTCCCAGGATGTGGTACTCATGACCATCCATTAAACTCAGGCAAATATGAATCACCTACTGGCATCCTCATTGTAAGATTTTCATTTGCAATACAGTATCTGTTATAAGATATGTGAAACGGTGAAAAAAGATCGGGGTCCATCCAGTTTGCCATCCACCATCCTGGCAGTCGTTTGACATGTCATGTCTCAAACTGTGTAAGTGTATTACATTCTGGCTCTCATTTCTTCTTCATCATCACCTTTACATGTTGCTGTAGGAAATTCTAGATAACACCCTCCTCATTGTAACGCTTGATTCCATATGAGTGTGGTGGATTTTAACCTTACTTTGTCAATCGAAGGGTGATGGAATAAGCTCTTAGATGTGTTTCAGTTAGCCCTGTACAAGGAATGTTATAAGTAATTAATCCCAAATTGTTTTTTAACATAACCTAATATATTTATCTATCTCTGTTGAACTGCAATTATCTCACACTCATCTTGTTCAGGGATTGTCATCCAGATGTGAAAACACTATGACTCGTTGATATGATTGAGTACAATTACTTACATGTCGGCTGCAAATAGGACATTTTTATCACCCGCTACCGACTGAGGTAAATTTAGTTAAAATGTAACATGTAACAATCACTGTCATTGATAAATGAAAAATGATTCGCTAAAGAAAACACTGAACAAATTCCATTCCTTTCCTGAATTAAGCAAGTCTCCCAGAGGGTCGAATTCAAGATCGTTATCCTTACTTTCAAGGCCATTCACAGCCTTGCCACCGCCTATATGTCCGACCTGCTGTTTCCCTATCAGCCAGCCCATCCTCTCCATTCAGCGAGCTCTGGCCTGCTCCATGTTACGCGCCCAAACCACCCTACCATCGGTAGCCGGGCTTTCAGCCTCTCTGCCCCCACACTCAATCCCGTAATCCCTTCACCTCACTTCCTGCCTTTCCTCCTTTAAGGCTGGTCTCAAGACCTTCCTCTTCGACTAAGCCTTCTGCTCCCCCCTTAACTCTCCCCCCTCTCCTACTCTCCTTCCCCCTATCCCAACCCCTGCTCGGGTCCAGACCTAACTGTTCAATGTCTTGGGACGTCCTCCCGATGTGAAAGTTGCTCTACAAATGTAAATTTGCTGTTGTTCTTGTGATAGAAATGGCAATTATCTTACTTACCTTTGTACAAATATTGTTTAAAACTATTGATTTGAATGTATAACAAGAGCACAAACCATGAAGAAGGATGTAAATCAGAAAGAAAGATAACAAACACAATGTTGGGATTCTAATTTAGATCAGATGATGCTGATTCTATGACCGTCTTCTCAGGAACCTGTCCTGTACTCTTCAATTTATCATGTAAAATTGGACAACATGCAAGCTAATATCCTATTGCTAGTAGCAAACTTTCAAATGGAAATTTATGTATAATATCTGATAAAGTGTCAGTTTACCTCTGTTTTCCATGGGAGGATTATAATATAAGCAATGGAATATATTGATTGGTTGTCTGTAAATGCGGATAGCTCAGCCCTGTGGTTTGCAGGTTTGAAATCAGTTCCGATTGCATTATTCTAAGCCATATGCCGTGCCAAATATGCTGTTGTCTTCCACTATTATCATTTCCTCAGTCTTGCATTTATATTCCATTGCATTCAGACATTCCATCTGTCACTGAATTTTAACATATTTGAATTTTTGCATTAAATTGGAAATTGCTTCAGCTAAGGCACACGAGCATCAGATATGAGCTGTCAAAAATTTCTCAACTCTACGAATGTTACAGAATAAATTGAATTTTTAACAATCAAGCAAACATTAAAGCAACAAACCAGTCAATTTCTTTTTTTTTCCGTAAGCTGCTGCTGCAATGTAAAATGGATATGAGCTGCTCTCAATTTGACCGCTTCTCAGTTCGAAAACCTATTAGGACACCCTCCAAAGTTCAACAGTACCATATCGTCTTCTGTGATTTTGTGTAATACAGGGCTAATAATCAATGTGTACCCCTACAGATGTGGTCTATAAAACCCTATTTGCCACTAATCAGCATTCAAATGCTGAAACCATTGAGACAGTGCTGGAACACTGCAGTACAGGCATCTCTAGTTTCATTACTGATAACAGTGCCAAGGAGATATGCCTCCAGCAATAAGTTAAACATTACATGGACTCCAAATTTCACCCCAATCATCCAAATGTAGCCTCGCTGCCTCTTTGCTTTTTTGGGGGGGTTCTGCTGAATATCTGACACATTTAGAAACCGATCACCATTCATAACAAAATACAAATCAAACAGAGCATTCCATGCATGTCAACTACACATGGAAATAACAATGTTTAGAATAGAATGCACATTCTCTCAGTTGGGACTCAACCTGCTTACCTAATTCTACAGAGTATTAGGTGCAGAATGGCAAGCGCCAATGCTTGGGGATCCCAGAGTTTGGATTGAGGCATTACTAGAGTTTAACCAAACAAAACTGTATAGCTTGTGTTTGTTACTGAGGTCTGGCAAGCTTTGTCAACAACAACAAAATTATACTTGTATAGCAACTCTCACGTCAAGAGGACGTCCCAAAGCACTGGACAGACATTGTTTCAGACCTGAGCAAGGGTTGAGGATGGGGAGGGTGGAGGGAAAGAGGGGGATTTGGGTTGACCGACGCGACTGTCAAAGAGGAGGGTTTTGAGTCATGACTTGAAGGAGGCCAGGGAGGGGGCAAGCGGAGGGACTGCAGGATGGAGTTCCAGAGATTGGAGGCAGAGTGGCTGAAGGTTCACCCACCAATGGTGGGACGGGTAGGTCGGGGTATGTGGAGCAGGCTGAGCGGAGTGGGCTAGCAGGTTGGTAGGGGGTTAGGAGGTTGCAGAGGTAGAGTTGGGAGAGACTGTGGAGGGTTTTGAATGTGGTGTCGGGGCTGTGGAGGGTTTTGTTTGTCTAACTAGAACCACCTTACCAATTTGGACTTTGTCTTGTAAGGTTAACAGAAACTGAGTGGGACAACTTGCCAAGTCCCACTAATGAGCTACCTGGCCTACTGCCAGACAGGCCCTGGAGTAAACAGTACAATCTGTTTAAACTAAGAAGCTTACTATGCAAATGACAGCATAGTAGAAGGCCATTTATCACATTACTTGGAAGTCACTTGTTTCATCTAATAGTCCAATGCCTAAAAGATCCGATTTTGTCTTTGGTTAGTGTTGGTGACAACAGCTTTACATTGTTTGGAAAACCTCAGCCAATGATCACATCATGGGTCAGAATCATTTTCCTTTATTTCCATTATTAATACTACTTAATTATGAATACAAATTTACTTTTTCTCACTCCCAAGATTTTGCCTCTGAATTGATCTACATTAACATTCATCTGCTGCTTTTAGGTCAGTTTGGTATGTTAAAATCTGCTGAAATAATTCACCTGCTTCCCTGTAGTTTGGTATAATCAGTGTACTGTTTTATAATAGTACAGGTCATTTTGTCTTCCAAGTGATGCATAAGAATATCAGATGACCCATAACAAACCCTCTGCAATTCCAACATTTTTTTGGGAAAAAGTAATGTGTGTTTCTAGTGGTATCAGTCAAACTGACTTGCACAAGTATATGTTAATGTCCAACAATACCAGTCACAAGATGAAAGAGCTTATGATAAAAAATAACTCCTGAAAATGTGCTTTTAAAATTGTTTGTGAAATAGGAATGGATTGGCAGCTTGGATGAGAAAAATAAAAGGCAGTGGGAATAGAATGAAAAGAATGCTTTTCGATTTGCACCATAATGAGAAAAGGGCATTCAACCCTTCCAGCTGAGTCTGTCATTAAGGTTGACATACCTGCTTGAACATTTTGTATCCTTTCTCTGGTTTGAATCAGTATCATGCAGCACTGAACCTTTCAACATCTAATTTTCCTGATAGCTATGCACAGGTTTTTGTGTGTGTGTGTTTGTGTGTAACAACTACAAACCCGTCATGTGTGAAATTTGAATGGTGGTCATTTTAAATTAGAGTTTACGCTGAGTATCTCAACTTTTTTATGATTATAAATGAAAATGGGAGGATGAACAACTCTATAAAGGTTAGTGAAACAGGATCTCAATATGGCACTGCAGTTTGAGTAAGACTGTTTCAGATAGCTGAATATATATTTTTTAAAATGCTGCGGTCTTAAGGGATATGTATTTATGCTTATGAAATACTGGAAACTTGTGCTATCGTTTTGACTTTTGGTAGTTTGACGTTCAGTCTTCAAACCTTATTTTATTGTGTTCTCATCCATTGGTAAGACCTTTACTTAGTCTACCGTATTTTAAGACCCATTTCATGCTGCAATGACCATTGCAATCTGCAGTCCAGTTGCATTATTAAGCTCTATATTGAGCATTAAAGGCAACACAGCTGGGAGCTGAACATAAAATACAATCACATTTTGTTAAGTGGTTTACTCTTAACATAGCAATTGTTCTGACACTGAAGCTAATTTCACCATAGTTCTTTCAGAATCTAGACATCACATAAAAACTAACGGTTGTATTGTGGAAATTTAAAAATCATGTGCAAAACTGTATTTCCAGGGTCATATTCAGCAAGAGAAAAACAAAGTACACTCACTCGCATACATATTTTAATCAGATGATTGTTACATCCTGAGAGATACATTTGCAAACAAACAATTATAATTATTCATAACTATATATAACTAATTGATAGAAATCAAATGATCGTATTTTAAACCTGATTAAAAAAGATTAATGCAGAAACACTATGAATAATAGAAATATTTGTACTTGTAGCAGGTGATCACCTTCATTTTTCTTTTCTAAGTTTGTCTTTCTCAGTATCTGATTCATTGTCCAGGAAGCCTTTGCATTGATTTTCATCAAAAGAGGGGAAGCCAAGGTTCTGAACCAAGGTTCATAACCCCAAAAAAGCTTTGTGATTGAACGCACATCCCAGATTTGCTGACTCTATAATGAATGTATATGTTGCTCTTCAATGTTATGTTGTGTAGCCCAATCATCTCATAAACCAACATTGGGCAAGTGCCAGTTGAGAAGAATCCACGTTGTCTTCTGTTAAGAAATCAGCATATGTGTTATCTTTAGTTTGCTTCTTTCTCCAGCGCTGCAAGTCAAGCATTACAATGGTCGCAAATTCTGTGTCATATCAAGAAGCATGCACAGAACCACACTCCACTTATAAGCCTAAGAACATCAATGTAAGTTTACTACTCCTTGGTATTCTTTAACGATTATAAAGGGTGTGCACATTTTCGTTACAGCTTTCAACTTTTTAATTTGGTTTGAATATTAGGATTTCCAGAAACACAGGTATCTCACCAACCTTCCACACACAAACACAAGCAGGAGAAATTATTTACGCTTGGCCTATTTGGCCTTACAAAAGAATAAATAAAGTTGTGAACTATGTGACACACACATAGCTACATAGACAAATACTGCTGAGCAGCACTTTAAGTAAGACAACTCAACCAGTTTTCAAGTTCAACTACATCATTTATTTCTAACAGGCAATTTTGTTGCCAATCCACAGTTACTTACAAGAGAATGGCTGACAGTCTTCGAAGCCAACAGCATGTATGGGTTAGTCAGTTTCAATGATCTGACTGGTTGTGTGATATGTGCTGTCTATGATACGTCTGAAATTCAGCTTTCATATGATATTATCTTTCTCAGTTGCGGAATAAGGTTTTTGTATTGGGAATAAATTCATACTTCAGATTGACTGTTCAAACATGACTACTATCGACTCTTAGCTTCACATTATCCTAGGTTGATTGATCCTGTGGCTGAGATTGATCCAAAGGATGAATATGGATCAACGTATCCAGTCAGACAAATATAAAATAATGCGCATACACTGCTTTGTAGCATGAAAACATGACATATTTTCTTTCCTTGTGCTAGTGAAATGTCAATTAGTCTTAGTTTGTAAAATAAATTTCGTTCAGAAAAATCCTCAAATTTAATTTGGAACATTTCCACATCTTTGTGCCGATAGTGTGGATTATGTATAGTTTTTCATTTTTTAAGTTTTATACTTTAGATGTTGTTTGAAGGTATTGATGGTATGGGTGAACAAGGTGAGTCAATTTACCCACTACATGGCTGTATGTGGGACAATGCTGTGTGTAAATTGGCTGCCACTTTAGCCTAGATATTACATTCACTACACTTGACAATATATCCTGTGAAGTACTTTAAGACATCTCCCCACATGAAAATTGCTACATCAAAGCATGGATTCTTAAATGCATATTATATTATTAGAGTTCTAATTGGAAAATTAAATGTTACTGTTAAATATCAATATGAAATTTGCATATCTATAACACTATAAAGCCTTACCATGTACAATGAAAAATGGTAATTGGGTAAAAGAAGCAACTAAGCATTCATGAAAATCCAAACAATATTGCACAATCTTCAAAATTTTATTTTGCTTATTTATTTTGAAGAAATGTGGACCTGTATTAATTTGATGGTCCCAAGACAGGTCACTGGAACTGAGGAATTGGTAAGGATGACAAATAATAAAACATATTAAAAGAGTTTCCTGTATGCAGTGTAAATTTCATTGCTCTGCTCGTCCTATCGGAAGCAAAACCTATTTCACCTTATAGCAATGTGGAATGGGAAATTTGATTTATACCTCTCACTCCTCATTAACTGGGGTTTGGGCCACAATATTTTTTGGACTCTGAGATGGTCACAGATTTCCAGATCAGGAGTTCATTTGTCAATGTTATGAAACTGTGAGCCACACAGCTGGCTCTGTATTGACATTGAAACAGTTTGTTAAACTTCGCTAGGCAGCTCGGTGGACTGAATGACAGATTTCAACAGACCATAAGGGAGCAAGCCCAGTTTAATTTGTAACAGATATGTTCACATTGTGCACAAATGAATCCCACTGTTCTGGAAACCAACTCCAGGTCAGTTTCAGGACTCCAGTAAAAGTGTTCACAAAATGTGTTGCCCCTTGTTTTTTTTCTTACAATTAATTTTATTTTCTGTTGCAGCAGAGTTGAGTGTAACAGTGTCTGATACCAGTAACTTCCTCATCACTCCATACGTATTATGGAAGATATTATATCGAGCATGATGATGAATCATTAACGATCACGCTCACACACAGCGTGATCCTCTGGACATCTAAATACAGTTAAACACATACTGAACACAATCATGTATTTTGAAATATGTATTTAAAAATACAATTATCATAATTCTTCCACCTGTTTCAGTTGTTGGTCAGCACTCCGTGTAAAAAAAACAAAATGGGGTAACAGGACTTTGTGAGCATCCTGCAAAATTAAAACTGCATCAACCTCCATTTATACTGGATGTTTGCCACAAAGTCACCACACTCAATAATAAATGGATGTATTGAAAATGTGATAAGGGCCTGCACCAAATCAAGGTTTATTTTAATTAAACGTTACCTTGAAGAAAAGTTTGCTAAAGAAGGTAGTTTTTAAATAAATATAAAATCAAAATAGACCTTTGAAGAGAAATACATACTAAGTCATATTAACTGCTGATAACTTAAGTAATTCAATTTACTCAGGATCTGTAAGTGAGATATAGTGTACAATGGATACAATCAATCTAAAATAATTCAAACAACAAAGTAGATGGAGTTTTATATGATATTAAAATGGTAGTTTTGCACAAATACACCCCAAGTTTTAGTTTAATAAATTACCTTCTATTTACAAAATATATTTCTGCCATGAATTGATTTTGAAATGGAATATTGAATTTCATAGTCACACAATTAGATTGAAGTATTTGTTCCTTTCATTTTCCCTCTCATAAATTTCTGAAGGCTTTAAATGTGCTTTGCTATTTTTCAAAGGCAAGCTCTGACAGTGATTGTTGGCAGACTATTCAGGGAGTGGTTGTTTGACTGGAATTGTTACAGCCAAGTTCAATCCATCCTTACCTGACATCAGGATTTCAGGAATGCTATTAGGATTTCAATCCATTGTAATTCTGCGTTCTGAGTACCTGTGCATTTATAGAGTTCTGTAGCTCAGTGGTTGGAGCACTGTAAAAATATAGCGATGTTTACTGATTTCATATCATTATAATCCTTGCATTTGATTTTGCACTGTTCAAGGCTGAACAAGTTTGGGCTCTTATCTCTTGAAAAGAGCAATGTAAAGGTGACCTGATAGATGTCTTTAAAATCATGAGATGTTTTGATAGGATAGACATAGGGAAATTTATTCCACTTGTGGAGGAGACCAAAACCAGGGGCCATCAATATAATAGTCATAAATTGATCAAATACAGAAGTTAGAAATAATTTATTTATGCATAGAGTAATGGAAATGTGGAACTTGCTACCACAGAGAGCTGTTGAGGCAAGTAGCATGGATATATTTAAGGGGAAGCTAGATAGCTGCATGAGGGAAAAAGGAATAAAAGGTTAGTAGGCTTAGTTGAGCAAGGGCAGGAGGAGGCTCATGTGGAGCGTAAACACCAGCATAGAACATTTGGGCCAAATAGCCTATTTCTGTGCTGTATATTCTAATGTATTGTAATGTATATCAGGAGGACATCTCAAAGCACTTGATAATAAAGTGTATTGATTTTATATTTTTGTAAGTGAATATGAAAGTCAATTTGCGCACAGCACCATCTCACAAACAGCCATGAAATGAAGGATCAATTTTTCTCAGGGTTTATTGGCAAAGTCACTGGAAGAAAATTTCTTGTGTCATTATATCATTAGAGTCCACCTGAACTGGCAAGCAGGACCTCAATTCCAAAATTATTTTCCAAAAGTGGCATCACCAACTGTTTAAAGTCCTGATTTTCGTTTTGAACCTAGCCTTCTTACTCAGAGGTGAGCAAACTGCCAACTGACCTAGTGGGACATATATGGGATGAACTATTGTGGTGCATTTTTTCAGTAAACAGTCCTAGACTGTATCTAGGAATTATTGAAATAGCTCCTGTAGCTCAGTGGTTAGAGCACTATTCTTTCAAGCGTAAGATCTGTGTTTGAATCCAGGCAGATCAGGGTGAAACCTTGGGCAAGTTTCCTTACTCTACACACCTGATAATAATCCGTCCAAAAAAAACCACAACAATAAAAATTGGTCATTTCAATCCACAACTGTTTGTGAGACACTGTTGTGTGCAATTGACTGCTGTGTTGGCCAACAAATATACAGTCAATTCACTTTACAGTATATTCTGTGAAGTGCTTTGAGATGTCAATAAGATGTGAAAAGCACTATATGAAATGCAAGGATTATTATTATTATAAATATGTTATATATTAAGGTACTATTTTGAATGAAGAAATAACATGGAAAGTGACAATAACATTTCTCATTGGCTACAGGATGCTATGTAAAACAGGCATCATGAAAGAATTAAGATGTTGAATGTCAAGTTAAGAAAAATATTTATTTCAAACAACATTCCAAATGAATCGATTGATGGCATTCTTTAGATTTATGAATTTAATTATGTATATTTAACAAAAATTGTACACAATTCTTCTTCATCCCCTGAGACATTAATTCAAGGATGCAACCTTATATGCCTATTATTTATATGAATTAATTATTTACCTGCTAGGGCCATTAGGAAATGAGTGATGATAGGCAACAACAAAAATAACTTGCATTTATCAAGTGTCCTTAATGTGGGGTAATATCTAGGTATGCTGAACAACAGTGTAGTTTTATACAGGGGAGAAAGAGAATGGTGCCATAGGCACAGTTGAAGCAGAAAGTCTTGAAGTGAAATCTGAAGATGGGCAAAGAGGGAGCAGTGTGAAGAGATTGGGCAGGGAATTGCAGAGATTTGGATTGTAATGGCCGAAGGCATGATTACCAATGGCAGACGCATCTTTCCATGTGTTTTGAGCACAAACATAGTTTTTATAGTTCAAGTTCTTAACTGCTATTTTACATGACTTTACACATTTCCTTATGGAAAAAATTTCTAAGTAGCTTTTTCATCCAGTAGAAGGTTTTGCTGACTGGCAGTAAAAGAAGCATACAGCAATTGCAATGATGCAGTTAATTCAATTATACAGGTACTCATAAAACTCTATCACATTTATGTGTTCAAACAAAAATATACTTTACAATATGCAGTTGGAATTTTCTCATAGAATTATCAGCATTTTTTTTCTCTCCAGCAGTTAGCATCTATTGGGATGGAAGAAAAACAATCAAGAGCAAATTGTGTTCCTTGGTTAACTTGTTTGACTCTGACATTGCATATTAATACTGATAAATGATCCTGTCATCTTGCACTGGGGTGAAACATAAAATGTGTGATGAGACAGTTTGTACCTGTTGTGATTATCAAATCATCAAACATTGAGGTTGATTTATAATAATAATAGTCCGCGCATATGATATTGTGCTTACATCTTCCACATCTCAAAGCACTTCACAATGTATACTGTAAAGTGAATTGACTGTATATTTGTAGGTGAAACGTGGCAGCCAATTGCGAGCAGGAGTGTCCCACACGTAGTCATGGATTGAAGTGACCAATCTTATTATTGATTTTTTCCTGAGGGATTATTATCAGGCATGTAGAGTACGAAAACTCGGCCAAGGTTTCACCCTGCCGGGAATTAAACCCAACTCATTCGCTGGGAGAGTAATTTAACCACTAAACTCCAGAGCTCCTGTATTTAATCAAGGTTTGAACAATAATTAAAGACTGATTGCAGGATTAGCTCTCTCCCCCAACTTCTGTGCAATAGTGGGATCCATAACACCCCCAAGGGCCATTGAAATTGCTGGTTCATCAGGGTGACATATGAAAGTTACGTTATGGGATATGACTTTAGATAAGAGTAATATATGTGAAAGATATAGGGAATTAGGATGGTAAGAGGTCAATTGAACTATCAACACTGGCATGCACTAGATTCCTGTGTTAATTGCCTGTTTCATTGCTGTACATGTCACCTGGTCCGGATGGGATGCACCCTAGGTTACTAAGTGAGGCACGGGAGCAAATAGCAGGGACTCTGGCCACAATCTTTCAATCTTCCTTGGACACAGGGGTCGTGCCAGAGGACTGGAGGATAGCTAATATTACTCCCTTGTATAAAAAGGGGCAGAAGGACAAGCCTGGTAACTACAGACCAGTCAGTCTAACGTCGGTAGTGGGCAAACTTCTAGAGTCCATAATCAGGGACAAGGTAGATCTTCACTTAGAAAGATATAGGCTAATAAAGGACAGTCAACATGAATTTGTTAAAGGCAAATCTTGCCTTACAAATCTGATAGAATTTTTTGATGAGGTAACGGAATGGGTGGATAATGGTAGCGCAGTTGATGTAGTTTACATGGACTTTCAAAAGGCATTTGACAAAGTGCCACATGAGAGACTTATTATGAAATTAAAGGCCCATGGCGTAAAAGGGACAGTGGCAGCGTGGATCCACAACTGGCTGCGAGACAGAAAGCAGAGAGTTGTAGTGAGCGGCTGTTTTTCAGATTGGAGGGAAGTGAGCAGTGGTGTGCCACAGGGATCGGTTTTGGGACCATTGCTGTTTGTAATCTACATCAATGATCTGGACTTGGGTGTACGGAGTACAGTTTCCAAGTTTGCAGATGACACTAAGTTAGGGAGAATAGTAAACAGTGAAGAGGATTGTAGCCATCTGCAAGAGGATATAGACAAATTGGTAAAGTGGGCAGACACATGGCAGATGAAGTTTAATGCAGAGAAGTGTGAGGTGATGCATTTTGGGAGAAGAAATGAAGGGAGGCAATATAGGCTAGATAGTACAATTTTAAATGGTGTAAAGGAACAGAGAGTCCTGGGGATTTGTGTTAGTGACTCGTTGAAGGTGGCAGGACAGGTAGACAAGGCTGTTAAGAAGGCATATGGGATACTAGGCTTTATAAATAGGGGTATAGAGTACAAAAGTCAGGAAATGCTGACTAACCTCTATAGGACTTTGGTGAGGCCTCAGCTGGAATACTGTGTTCAATTCTGGGCACCACACTACAGAAAGGATGTGAAGGCATTGGAAAGGGTACAACGAAGATTTACTAGGATGGTGCCAGGATTGAGGGACTTCAGCTATGAGGAGAGGCTAGATAGGCTAGGGTTATTCTCTCTGGAGCAGAGAAGATTGAGGGGAGACCTAATAGAGGTTTATAAGATCATGAGGGGTTTCGACAGGGCAAATAGAGAAAAACTATTTCCACTCGTGGGTGAATCTGTGACTCGTGGTCACAGATTTAAAATAGTTTCAAGGCGAAGTAGAGGGGAGCTGAGGAGAATTTTTTTCACTCAGCGAGTTGTTCGAATCTGGAATGCATTGCCTGAAAAGGTGGTGGAGGCTGATTCGATAACAACTTTTAAAAGGGAATTAGATCTTTATTTAGGGAGAACAGGTCTATTAGGCTATGGGGAGCGGGCAGGGCAGTGGGATTGAATCGCTCTTTTCAAAGAGCCGGCACAGACTAGATGGGCCGAATGGCCTCCTTTTGTGCCGTAAAATTCTATGATTCTATGTATGTAATTCTATGCCGCTAACACATGGAATTTTCACTGTGTTTTGAATGGAATGTATGTTCTATCGCTGAAGGTACACATTCTGGTGACCTAATTCTGAACAGTATTGGATGCAGATCAGAGAGAACTAAGGCTTGAGGACCCCAAAGTGTGCACTAGGGTACTGCTGGAGGCTTACCAGCTAACAACAATAACAAAGTTACACTTGTATAGTGCCTTTCAAGTCTGGAGGATGTCCCAAGGCGCTGAACAGTCACTGTATCAGACCCGAGCTAAAACCCTACAGCTTGCCTTTGAGAACACTGCCTGGTACACTTCCCACTGCTTGTCCAGCGTGCCCCACTCTACCGTTACACTGGCTTGCAGGGTAAACAGGAGTCAGATGGGAAAGATGCTGCTCCTCATGATCAGTCTGCCCCTCCAAGTCCTACTAATGAGTCAGTGATGGGTCAGTCTCTAATGACACCATTACAAAGTGTTTTGTTTGTTTTCCGATATTTCAAGTGGGTCACCTTCTATTTACAAAATCTATTTCTGCTCTGAATCGATTTTGAAATGGAATACTGGGGTGTCACCTTCTAGCTATTTCATGGCCAAGGAGACCCAAATGAACTCCCCTCCAAGAAAGATAATCATTAGATGGTCACTAAAAAATCTTTATTTTCAAGTGAACTATTATGCCACATCCATAGAACGTGACTCTTTCATTTCCAAAGCTGTAATTTATATAAAATTATACACTTCTGTAATTTGAATCCTGCATATTGAAATAACTATGAGGATTGCTCCTGATCATTACTTATCACTCTGAATATTTAGTTTAGTAGTCTTGCCATGAATAGCCACCAACCTATAGACACCATCTGATTGACAGAATGTCCATGCATCTCTACGTGGCCTTCCACACCCAGTATTTTCAGAAAAGTTGCAATAGCTTAAAATCTGCTCTGTTTAATCAGCCATTTCTCCTCACGTTTGTGAAAACTAAGGAACCTTACAGCCCTTCTGAAGCATTGCATCTGTTACCTTCTGAGTAGGCAGATGGATGTGATCCCTTAAGCAATACCATTGTAATCTCCTTCTGGTGCCTCTAAGGACTTTTTGTAGCAAAAAAAAAGGATTGATGTGTCCATTTTTTATTCAACAAGACGTTGGAGTTACTGAGTAACCTCCAGATTCTGAAACTGGTATTTGACGTGTATCTAGCTGGCCTAAAAGAACCCCTTCACATGTCTCTTAGGTCAATGGCTGAAAATTCTGTGTGAATACCTCTTCACAAGAGCACCAGATTGGTCGGGGTAAAGAAAGTTGGTTTAACTATCTGATATCCTAAATAGGTCCAGTGTCCTAGTCTTTACAAGTTTCTTCATCACCTTCTCACTTATCATGGACAATGTGTTGATTGAAGCAAAATTATCCTAACTGAACCCTATGAAGACATTACAATACAAATAAAATGCTTGGGCATCAAATCAGGGTTAAACACATTTAAATATTGGCACATAATGTTTACATATTAGTTACAGCTGCATTTTTCATAAAGAATCCATAAAATCAACTTTTTTTCCTCCTACTGTAGTACTCCAACACTAGTGCAAATATTATCCAATTATCCTTATGCATAAAGCTTCCATTCATCATACCGAGATAGTTAATGTGAACAAAAGATGCAAATCAGAACATGACTACTCAATTTGCCAAATGCAACATTCCTTAAATAAGCTCTAATCTACAAAGCAACTTTCTGGTAATGTTCCAGCATACAGAGACAACAACAACAACAACAAAAGTACACTTATATAGCACCTCTCACATCAGGAGGACATTCCAAGGCACTGGACAGTCATTGTTTCAGACCCAAGCTGGGGACAGGGGGGTGGAGGGAAGTGGGGGTTAGGATTTGGCAATTAGCCGATGTGTCCATCAAAGAGGAGAGTCTTGAGGTGAAACTTGAAGGAGGCCAGGGTGGGGGTGAGGCAGAGGGACTGTGGGATGGAGTTCCAGAGGTTGGGGGCAGAGTGGCTAAAGGTTTGCCCACCAATGATTGGGCGAGTGGGTTGGGGGACGAGGAGCAGGCCAGAGCTTGCTGAGCGGAGTGGGCTGGCAGGTTGGTAAGGATTAGTAGGTCAAGGATGTAGGGTGGGGCGAGGTTGTGCAGGGCTTTAAATATGAGGAGCAGGATTTTGATAATGGGGGCGGAGAGAGTCGGCTGGGGGAGAGAGACGGGGGTGGGAGAGAGACGGTGGGGGGAGAGAGATGGGGGGGGAGAGAGATGGGGGGTAGAGATGGCAGGGGTGGGAGAGACAGCAGGGGGGGGAGAGACGGCGGGGGCGGGGAGAGAGACGGGGAGAGAGACGGGGAGAGAGATGGAGGGGGGGGAGAGAGGCTAGTGGGGAGAGATGACGGGGGAGGAGAGACGGCGGTGGGGGGAAGAAACGGCAGGTGGGGGAAGAAACTGCGGTGGGGGAGAGACGGCGGGTGGGGGAGAGAGACGGGGAGAGAGATGGTGGGGGGGGAAAGAGACTGGGGGGAGAGAGACGGGGGGGAGATGGGGGGGGAGAGAGACGGGGGGGAGATGGGGGGGGAGAGAGACGGGCGGGGGAGAGAGACAGGGGGGGAGAGACAGCAGTGGGGGGGGTGAGACGACGGCGGTGGGAGAGAGACGGCGGGGAGGGCTGAGAAACGGCGGGGTGGAGCGAGAGATGGCAGGGGTGTGGAGGGAGACGGGGAGAGAGACAGGGGATGGGGGAGAGAGACGGTGGGGGAGGGCCGGGGAGGAGGGGGGAGAGATGGGGAGGAGGGGGGAGAGCCGGGGTGGGGGAGAGGATGGGGGGAGAGACGGGGGTGGGAGAGAGACTGGGGGGGGGAAAGAGACGGGGTGGAGAGAGATGGGGGTGTAGAGACGGCAGGGGTGTGAGAGATGGCGGGGAGTGGGGAGAGACAGCGGGGGGGAGAGAGACGGCGGGGGCGGGGAGAGAGACAGGGTGAGAGAAGGAGTGGGGGGGAGAGAGACAGGGTGGGAGAGACAGCGGGGGAGGGAGAGACGGCGGTGGGGGGAAGAAACGGCGGGTGGGGGGAGAGACGGCGGTGGGGGAGAGACGGCGGTGGGGGAGAGACGGCGGGGTGGGGAGAGAGATGGGGAGAGAGATGGAGGTGGGGGTGGAGAGAGACGGGGGGGAAGAGAGACGGGGGGAAGAGAGACAGGGGGGAAGAGAGACGGGGGGGAGACGGAGGGGAGAGAGAGATGGGCGGGGGAGAGAGACGGGGCTGGAGAGATGGCGGGGTGGGGGGAGAGATGGCGTTGGGGGGGAGACGGCCGGGTGGGGGCGAGAAATGGCGGGGGGGTGCAAGAGACGGCAGTGGTGTGGAGGGAGATGGGGAGAGAGACAGGGGGTGGGGGAAAGAGATGGTGGGGGAGAGACGGGGAGGAGGGGGTAGAGACAGGGTGGGGGAGAGAGTGGGGGGAGAGAAGGGTGGGGGGGGAGATGGGCATGTGATAATATACAGACAGACAGGCAGGCAGGCAGGCAGGCAGACAGACAGACAGACAGACAGAGACAGAGAGAGAGAGAGAGAGAGAGATGGGTGGGATGTGAGAGAGGAGAGGGACACAGAGACACAGACAGAAAAACATAGAGATGGAGAGAGTGAGTGTGAGAGACACAGAGAGAAAGAGATATTTACCTCCTGAGGAGATAGGCCCCGAATGCGCGCGAACCTCCGAATGCGAGTGCGAATGCGCAGTACGAAAATATTGATATATCGGTATATCTCAGTATGAGCCCATTGATATATCAAAATCGGAAAATTTCCATATCAACGGACCCTACTGTGCCGGATAATCCGGCGGCAAGTTGCCGAAAATCCAACACAAAAAATGTATGTATTTTAATACATACTATATTAATAATATACAAAATAGTAACAGAATATTGTATAGCTACTTACTAATAAAGATAAAGTTTGTAAGTTTAATAAGTGCGCATGCGCACGCATTGCACGCATGTGCAAATTGAGCATACTCGCAATTGCTGGAATGGGGAATTGCCCCTGGAGGGGGTTGAACAATCCGGTTAATCAGGTCATGGATAAGTGGGCTTCCACTGTAGTTAACTATCACTTCTAACAGGTTCCAATAGATGCTGTGCTTTCTGTACACAGCAACTGCATAGTCGATCTGTGAGCTTAGATAATGCAGTGAGTCTTGTATTTCTTCAATTGCCAGTCTCCTCAAATTAACCATTTACCCCATTTGATCCTAAATTCTAGCCCGCATATTTTCACCCATACCAAATACTGCATCCGCATCACTCTAGGCCTTTCCATGCTCCACTAAGTCCCCTTTGTGGCTTAGATCAATTTGAAAATCCTCATACTTAATAACAATTTATTTCATGCTCTGGGAGCTCCCTACCTCTCAACCTACTTAACTCCCACTTCTCTACCCTCACACATACACTGCACTCAGCTCGTTCCAACTTTCTACACCTCCTTTTTTCCCTCTGCTCCACAATGGATGGTTGTGCTTTCAGTATCAATGCCTGAGCCTCTAAAATTCCCAGCCTTATTCCCTCCACCTCATTTATTCTTTACCCGTCATCTTGAGATAGTCCTTGAAGGAGGCAAGGTTGGGGGGCAAGGTGGAGGGGCTCCATGGTGGATTTCTCAATAGGAAGAGCAGGAAGGCCCAATTGTTGTTGGTCTGGGTTTGGCAGGCGGGGCACATGGAGCAATGCCACATGAGTATTGACTGTTGCATAAGATGGCCTATTGCAGATTCCCTCCTAAAGGAAGCCTTAATGGTACTACCGTAGAAGTCTGTTTATCCGGCACACTTGGGACCTGTCCAGTGCCGGTTAAAGCGCCTGCCAAATATTCGGCAGAAAACCCAACAAAAATTATTATTTTTTAAATATAGTTTTTTAAACATAGCATATTAATAATAGACTAAATAATATTTTATATGATAATATATAAATAATAATTATAATAATTTTACACACAGCAACCAGGCAGTTCAGAGAGATCTTTAAACTAGTGCAAAAGTTACATGTTTAAATGACACAGTTCTCATTGGGGGCAGAAGAGAGGAAAACTCATGTTATTGAGAAAGCAGAGAGTGAGCGGCGGCCACTCAGTTCAGTTAACTTTCTTTCCAAAAAGCCTTGCGATGCCTGTGTGTGTGTGTATGTGCACTAACTTGAAACACTGCACTCTGTAAAACGAGCATTGCAGGGATGAGTCTTTTTTATTAAAATAAAAGCCAATTAATTGATCTGCAAGCTTTGCTCAAGGTGGGTGTGTGTTTTGCTGTTTTGTGGCTAAATTAAATCTAAATTAATCGACTCACCCCGCTCTGCCTCTCAAAGAGTATACTCCGGAGAGTGCATTGCTTTACAGTATAGGCAGCATTCCGAGCTAGCGCCACCATCAGGCACCTAGTAGCAGCATTCCAAAATATTGATGCACACAAAACACCAAAATAATGCATTTTTTTCTGGATAAATTCCAGTTTATCAAATGCGGACGTTTGTTTTTGCGGTGCCGGTTATACGGAAGTTACGGTTGATCGGGTCACGGATAAACGGGCTTCTACTGTACAATGTTAGGGACTTACTTGTCTTACTGGGACTGAAAAAACTGATCCCACATATTGATGAAAGATTGAAATGCAAAATAGTACCAGAACTCGTTTTTATTGGCAGAAACCAACACAAGTTCCTATTTTCTGTTCCTCAAATATGCCGGCTAGTGGCAAAGAAAATTTAATAATCCTGTTGTGCAGACTGGGGCAATTTCTTTCATTTAATCTTTTCAGCAATGTAATTTACAGAGGCAACATTCTACCCTGTGTTGTTCAAAACTACACATTATGCTATGTCAGCTTTTTCTAGTTCCCATGTTTTAGGAGACTGCAGAGTCATTAATAAACGGGCTGCTAAACTTTCATTTTACTTCCACATTGATGCTTCCTGTTTCCTGACTCATTAATTTAGCTTGTGCTGAATTATTTATTAATTTGGTTTGAATTTCATGGATTTTGGTGCTAATGATTATTGTGGCTCTAGCAATATTTTGTCTTTAACTCATTCAGTTAGGTTTGGCATAACAGCAGTCTCTGCATTTCAAAGCAACTCTCAGTGCGAAGCCCATTGAGATATTGCGGCATGTGCAGTTTCAAATGTAAATATATTCATTGTAACAAACAGAAATAACCACAAATTTATATTATTCAGAAAATTAGTAAATCCTTCTTAGCAAGAAAATTAAATGTTTCACATTGTTTTCATTGAGGAAGGGGAGACGTGTTATGTTTATGACAAATAAACTCAATAATAATATTCCTTTCATTTCATAGGGAGCCTTAGCACATTACTGAAATGTCTCAAATTGGATTATTACCTCCGTAAAGCGATCCACCAATTCACTAGCTATTGGGTTGCTACTTACTGCTGGATAAATAGAGGAGTTAGAGCATGAAAAATTGCCTTCCAATTTTCCTGAAATTGCCTTCCAATTTTCCTGCCTGGGAATCAGTCTGGGTCCACTCACTTGCTCCTCCGGCCTGCTCCACATTCCCTACTCGTTCCACCCACCATCAATGGTCGGGCCTTCAGCCTCTCTGCCCTACCTTTGGAATGGCATCCAACAGTCCCTTCACCTTGCTCCTTCCTTTGCCTTCTTCAAAGCACATCTCAAGGCCCTGCTCTTCGACCTCCCTTCCTGCCCTATACACCCACTGATCCCAACCACCAGCTCGGGTCCAAATCCCCACCTGTCCAGCATCTTGGGTTGTCTTCCCAAGGTGAAAGGCACTGTACAAATGTAATTTGTTGTTGTTGATTTTGCTGTGATAGTCATTCAATAAAATTTTAATTGGGTCTAAAATGTGGAGTTTATTTTTGTAGAAATTTGTTCATGGATGGGGGTGAACATTGATGGAGGGAACATTTTAGAAATCGCACTTCAGACTAAATTGTTTTATTGCAGTCAGCGTAAGTAGCATTTCAACTTCCATGACCAGTCCTTAGAAATTGAAGGAAAAATGCGACATTTCACAATAGATTTGATGTGATAATAATAGTTTTACATCACAATAATGTATTAAGGCAAGACATCAGTAAAACCTGAAAGTAAGCACAATGTCCTCTCTGAAAATCACACTGCTCAAGAAATTCTTTCAATAGAGGTGAATATATCTTCTATATAATGGGAAACCGTTTCCATCTTACTTTGGAGCTCTTTGTAGGTGATCAAGCAATTGACACATAACTTTGAAGCAGTCATAGAGCAGTTGGATTCAGTGTAGCGTAAAGGTTTCTGGGAGCCACACAACAAAGAGTTCATTCTTGTGGAAAATCCTAAGCAATGCTTCACGATTATATTTCATGTGAAAATTAAATAGTTAAATCATCAATTACAGATCAACATCTTAAAGCATCTTTGAACTATTGGCAAGGGGCAACTATTTTTAAATCAGCGAATGATTGTAATATCAGTGGGTTTACTAGAGATACCAGTGAAGAGATTATCAAAATTAACTTATTTTATTTGTATAGCATAGGCTTGATTTCTGTTAAACTGTTACATTTCATTCACCTTCAGATCTAATCTGTAAATAGTCCTGTGGATTCATCCCATAATAATATGGAAAATGATAATCATCACACAAGCTTCAAGAGAAGCTTGTGTGTTTGGTGTTTTATAATAATAATCCTTGAAATTGATGTAGCATTTTTTCACGTATTCTAGATGTCGCCATGCGCTTTACAGAATATACTGTTAAGAAAATTGACTGTATTTGTGGGTGAAATGCGCAAGCCATTTGTGCACAGTAATATCCCACAAATGGTCATAGATTGAAATGATCAATTTATTACTGTACAGTATTGTGTTTTTTTAAAGGATTAGTATTAGTCGTGTGGAGTAAGGAAGCTTGCCCAAGGTTTCACCCTGCCTTGAATTGAATCCAGATCTCTCACTTTCAAGACTAGTGTGCTATAACTACTGAGCTACAGGACTCCACATTTATTTCACCATACTGTTGGGAAATAATTTACTTTTTGATGCTAAGATTATGATGATTATTTGATTTTATTTGCAATTGATTTTGTTACTAAACGTGTTTCCTTACCTGATATAATCAGACTGATGTCCTATTTTCTCGGTGCAAAATACATTCATGTTCCTCATTTATATTGGCTCAGTATTTACATAGATTCTACAGCATTGATACAGACCATTCAGCTCAATTAGTCTGTGATAATGGTAGTACTCCGCATGAGCTTCCACCATCCCCTCCGCCTTTCTTAGTCTCCACACATTCCCGTAAATACCCATCTATTTCGTTCTGTACTTTCATCTGATAGGTTTGAATTTCCTCTTAAATGCTTTGCTGATTTCTACTTTAAGTAAATCTTCTTGGAGTGAATTGCACTCTCAGCACCTTGTGTTTAGAAGCGTTTCCCCAGATTTACAACACAAAAAATCTGCATTTTGAACTTTGAGGTATTTTACATTTATGGTCTCCTATGATGGATTTCCAACAAATGGAAGTATATTATTTAGGTTCACCTTTCACAATAATTATCCTTGCTTTTGACATAGCACATTATCATGTCTTTGAGATGTCACAAAGTGCTTCACAGTATGTATATACTGTAAATTGAATTGACTGTATATTTTGTGGGTGAAATGCGGGAGCCAATTGCACACAGCAGTGTCCTACAAACAGTCGTGGATTGAATGACTAAATTATATATATATTTTAAGGAAGTATTACCCCCGGAAAAGTGATCCACCAATCGACTGGAACTGTTATCAAATCCTTTCATGATTTTACGTACCTCCAATGGATCCCTTCTTAATCATCTCCATAGAGAAAGCTAACCTATCCAGTCTTTTCTAATCATTACTTCCTGTCATTCTTGGTCACATCACAGTAAATCTAAGCTCCACTCTCTCCACTTCCATAATATCTTTCTTTTAGTTTGATGACCCGTACTGTACACAGTACTCTAAATGTAATTTAACCAAGGTTTGATGTAAGTTCGACATTGGTTCGTTACTTTTGTTTTCTACTGCCACTTGGATCCACCCTCTGGAATTCCATTCCACAGTCCCTCCGCCTTTCCCTATCCGCTGCTTACTTCAAAGCCCATCTAAAAACCATTCTCTTCGTCGTGCTTTCGGTCACCCTCAATCCACCCCCATTCCAGCCCTTTGTGCTCCTCGATCCAGACCCTGCCACCACCCCCCACCCAGTACCATTCCGACACACTGGTTGTCCAGCCTCTTGAAATGTCCTCTTGATGTGAAAGGCGCTATACAAATGTAACTTTTGTTGTTGTACTCTTCCAGACATAAAGCTGATGAGTATTTTTATGATCTTATCCATTTATTTAGCTAATTTTAAAGATGTATTAATCTGATTCCCCAGATCGCTTGCTCCTCTCCCTCTCTTAGGGTTCTTACTTACAGTGCAATCTATTGTATTAATCTATTGCAGCTTGATTCCACATTATCAGGATTAGATCTGGGAAGATTCTCCTATTGTCAGTCAACAACCTTGAAAGTGGTAAGTTATAATGGGTTTTCCTATTATAAACCCAAACTGTCAAGGCCCTTATATGTTCTGATCTGTAGAAAACTAGGTGTGCTCATTCACCACAGCCATTTTATTCCCAGAACGTGGTTCTCCTGACCAGAGTAATGCCTTGAGAAACCTTTTACTGCACACTATTCAGCAGAGCTGTGTTTTAGTCTTCAGTGAAATTTGTATTTCCTGCTTTTCAATTCATGCCTACACAGTTTAAATATTCGTAAATATTCCTTAGATTTCTAGCTTTATTTATGATTGTGAGCATTATTATTATGTTAACACATTTCTGTGTAATTTTATGAAATACTGTGTACAGTACTGGTCACCATACTAAAAGAAGGATATCACTGAAGTGGAGTTAGCCGATTCATATTAAAGACATTCATTCTATTTGCCTTGATTTATTAAAATTATTTTTTATCAATAATAATTATATAATTGTTTTGGCTAATAGAATTAAACATATTCGAATACACCTTTTCAAATTTACTGATATCTTTAAAGGAGAACTAATAATAATCAGTGCTTTTAAAGTAGCATCTTATCATGTTGCTGAGACATATCAAAACACTTCACACAATATATTACAAAGTAGATTTGTTGTGTATGTTTTGTGGGTGAATATGGCAGCCACTTTGTGCATAGCTGAACATCAATTATTTAATTGTTTATACTTACATGTGAGAAACTCCCTTCTCTTTTCAAATTGTGCCCTGGGATCTTTAACATGCACTAGGTCAGGCAGATTGCACTTTGGTTTATTTTCTCTTCTGAAAGCTAACTCCTCCCACAATGCGAAATGTTTTCAACAACAAAAACACAATTACATTTATATAGTGCCTTTCACGTTCAGAAGACATCTCTAGACGCTGGACAGTCAGGGTTGTGGAGCTGAGCTGGGTATTGGGTTTGAACAGCATGGAGGAAAGAGGGGGAAGGAGTCTAGTCTAGTCTTCCAGTCAAAGAGGAAGGTCTTGCAATGGGACTTGAAGGAGTCAAGGGTGGGGGCAAGACAGTGGGAATGTGGGATGGAGTTACAGAGGTTGGGGGCAGAGGCGGGGATGTGATGCAGTCTGGAGCATGCTGAGCAAAGGGAGCAGGCGGGTTGGTTGTGTGTTAGGAGGTCGTAGAGGTAGTGGGGAAAGTGGCCATGGAAGGCTTTGATGGTGAGGACCAGGATCTTGAACTGTATCCTCTGTCTGATGGGAAGCCTGTGAAGTGGGATGAGGATGGGGTTGATACGGTCATGGAGCCGTGTTCTGGAAGATCTGGAGCCTATGAAGGGAAGAGATGGGAGGGCAACAAGAAGGGAGTTTGCATAGTCAAACCTGCATGTTATGATTGTGTGTATGTCTTGGCGGCCTGTTGTGTGAGACTGGTGGAGTTTGGGGATATTGCTGAGGTGGGGAGGTAGAGCGGTTATGGCATGGAGAAAGGAGGTAGAAAGGAGAGTTGAAGAGCAAAAAAGACACCAAAGTTTTGGACTGGCTCAATAAGGTGGACTATGCATTCATGGATGGTGATGTTGTCAGAGCCTGAGGTGGGAGGTGCTGGCTGGAGCCAATCAGTATTTTATTGGAGCATCAGTCTAGACTATATGGGTTGCAAGTAATGGCTTGGGGCTTAAACCCATAACCTTCTGACTGTGAGGTGATTGTGCTATCGACTGAGCCTGTCTGACATCAGATTGCATTAAGTCAGTTTATTTGCCTGAAGGCTTATATTCAATGCTTGTATTACATACACAATATTTAGTCAATTCACTTTACACTACACTACATGAAGTGCTTTGAGATGTCTCACAGATATGATAAAGTGTAATATCAAATGTAAGGCTTATAAATATTGATGCTTAAAATATATTCTGTCACACAGTTTTGTTTTACTAATATCTTTAAAGGAGAAATAAAGTTTGGGAGAGGGTACCTTCTGTTCAAAGTGCAGCCGGTGCAAATAGAAAATAACATACTGAATCATTATAAAGCTACATTTCGTTGTTACAGCAACATTCAGGATGGAGAGACTATGAGAAGGCATAGGTTGAAAGGGTATAACAGTTTCAAGGACACTAGGGTCCGTCGATATGGAAATTTTCCGATTTAGATATATCGACAGGCTTATATCGAGATATACTGAAATATCGATATTTTTGGTTTTTTTGTACTGCGCATGCGCGCACGTGGCACACGCATTCGGAGTTGCGTGCGCATTTGGAGATGCGCGCGCATTCGGAGGTGCGCGCGCATTCGGGGCCTATCTTCTCAGGAGGTAAATATATTTCTCTCTCTGTGTCTCTCACTCTCTCCATCTCTGTGTTTTTCTGTCTGTGTCTCTGTGTCTCTCTCCTCTCTCACATCCCCCACATCTCTATCTATCTATATTATCACATCCACCCCATCTCTCCCCCCACCCCACACCCCCGGCTGCCGTCCCTCTCTCCCCCCCCCCACCGCTGCCGTCCCTCTCTCCCACCCCCACCCCACTGTCACTCTCCCCCACCACACCCCCCAGCCGTCTATCTCCTCCTTTCCCCCCCCCCCCGCCGTCTCTCTCTCCCTCCCCCCCCCAGCCGTCTCTCTCCCCCTCCCCCCCAGCCATCTCTCTCCCCCTCCCCACCCCACAGCCATCTCTCTCCCCCTCCCCATCCCACCAGCTGTCTCTCCCCCTCCACCCCCCTCCACCCCTTGCATACCTGTATATTGCAGGGTCCGTCAATATGGACATTGTCCGATTTAGATATATCGATCGGCTCATATTGAGATATACCGAAATATCGATATTTTCTGGTTTTTCGTACTGCACATGTGCGCGCGGTGCGCGCATTCCGGGTGCGCGCGCATTCGGGGCCTATCTTCTCAGGAGGTAAATATCTTTCTCTCTCTGTGTCTCTCACTCTAGCCATCTCTGTGTTTTTCTGTCTGTGTGTCTCTGTGTCTCTCTCCTCTCTCACATTCCCCCCCATCTCTATCTATCTGTATATTATCACATCCACCCCGTCTCTCCCCCCCCCGCCGTCCCTCTCTCGTACCCCCCACCCCTGTCGTCTCTCTCCCCCACCACCCCACCACCCCACCAGCCGTCTCTCTCTCCCCCCACCCCTTGCATACCTGTGTATTGTATTCGAGGATTGTGAATATAATATAGCGGCTTTGCACCTCGGTCTGTGCATTGTGTATAGAGATGAGCATTCTTGGTCTTGTAGTTCAGTGTGCGGCATCCCGATTTTTTACCTCGATATATCGATTTTTCAACATCGATTTTTTTGAAATGTTTATATCGGCGTATCGATATGAAAATTATATCGGGTTTTAGCGATATATCGCCGGACCCTAGTATATTGTATTCGAGGACTATGAATACAATATGGCAGCTTTGTACCTCGGTCTGTGCATTGTGTATAGAGATGAGCATTCTGGGTCTTGTAGTTCAGTGTGCGCACATTCCGATTTTTTACCTCGATATATCGATTTTTTAAATATATCGATATTTTTGAAATGCCTATATCGGCATATCGATATGAAAATTATATTGGGTTTTAGCGATATATTGCCGGACCTTAAAGGACACTTTCACTGAATTGTTTTTGTATATTGGTTATACATTATGCTTTCTGTAAATACACTGCTTCTCTTCTGTGTAGAAAGCTGCTTATTTTATTTTCAGGCATCATAACAGGTTAACAATTAACATGATCAGAGCAATGGTATTAGATTAAGCACAATCTCCATTTACATTATTTGACCTACTTTGTAAGGCATATAAAACTACTAGACTGCAACCAAAAGATAACTTTATATTTAGTTGCCAAACTGAATAGGATTATACATCGAAAACCAAGCTACTATTAATTAAGCACAAAAGTAAATACTACCGTTGAATTAGGAATATAATTTATTCAAAATTTCAGAATCCATTATATTTTCCTCCTGTCTTACTGAGTGATAATTGCAATGTATTAACATACAGCCAGTAGATGTGTTAATTATTCAAGTGGCCCGCTTAACCATTTATAATGCAACTCATGGATGGCAACATTAGAATGCCAGTTAGCGTATTGCTGACTTTACTGGTTAGTATCTCACAGGTGCAATTGACATATCACAAATCCAAACACTTACACCCACACATGCTGTTATTTGAAATAAAGTAAGCCCTCCACATATCCAGAATCCAGAATTCAATCGAACAGGACCAGGAATGGATTACATTTAAAAAAACTACCTGTCATGGCTGTTTGTGGAACATTGCTGTGTACAAACTGGCTTCCATACTCACCTACACAGGCCGATACATGTATTATACATACACAGTATGTCACAGTAATGACGAGTTGATAAGGCAAAAATTATAAGATTACAATTATTATTGTAATACTTACAGAACTATGAGTCACCAGCTGAAACCATTAGGCTGAAGGGATATTAATCTTGCATCTTATATTAACGATACAATGAAACTGTTCATTATCTTGAAGTCAGCCATTTTAGAGGAAAAACCAGCCAGCTCATAAAACAATATAGATCAGCTAGGAACATATGTAGTGAACGACCTCCATGCTGAAATTACTTTATATCCAAATTTGAGCTAAAGAAAATGTGTTGGTATGGACAGTGTGAAAGGCTCTGACAGGACAAGACAGGACAACAATTTTGCATGGGGTGTCCGGGTCACAGACTAAGAGGATTTCAATGCAACCTTTGACCAAGGCTGTCTCAGTACTATGGACAGGAGGAAAGCCAGATTTGAGTGTCTTAAGAAACAACACATGTTTTGCCCTATGGTTTATCAAGGAAGATAAACCAAATTCTTATATAAGAAATTAACATTAACCTAAACCATTAATTCCAATGGTTGAAGCAGCACAATGAATGTGGAAGATAGTATAAATCTGTGGAAGTTTAACCACATTAAAACATATGGTAGTGATTGTGCTTGTCTTTTGGGGGTTGCTGTGCCTGGATTGTAATGATTTATTTAATGGCAGTGTGCAGGAATTGTGTGGTTTAATGGAACCATTGTGATAGATTTGATATGAATGTAACAGGGCTTGTAATAAATTTAAAAGGAAAGTAATTGTACACATTTTTTTGTTGGGACTATGTTGACAAGGTGAGTTATGAAACTCTCCTGGAGCAGAAGGTTTCTTGTGCGATAACAATAAATTATGATTCTAAATAATAATATTTTGATCACACTGCTGTTCCACTGGTGTGATTTTGAAGGTACTACACAGACCTTGTTCAAATAGTTATAGTTTGAATGGAAGCTACAGAACTACAGCTTTGTATCATCTCAATGAACAAAGTCAACTGGATGCTTTTAAGTGTGTGTGTGAGAGCAGCAGGAAACTCAGTGAAGAGTCCAGCAGATGATCACAGTAAAGCCTAAATAGCTTAAAATCATTGTTTGAGCCATGAAGAGAGATTACAACCATATGGCCAAACGTACTGCAGGAATCATCACTAATAAACAACAACTTATATTTATATAGTGCCCTTCATGCAGGTAGATTCTCTGAGCTCTTAACATCAGTGTGGTTTGATGCTCAGCTAGAAAGAGTGGAGCGGTGACTGAAGGCATGGCAGAAAGGAAAGTCTTCAGGTGTAATTTGAAGATGGGCAAAGAGAGGAAAAATAGAGTGACTGAGGCAGGAAGTTCCAGGACATCTTGAATGAATGTGACTGGTAATGGAGTGAAATGTGAGAACATCCAAGAAGTTGGGAAGTGACAGGGTGTGAAGTGATTTGAACCCGAATGAGATTACCTTGAAAACAATCCATTCTGCAACAGGGAGCCAATGGAGCCTGAGAAGAACTGGGGTGATAATAATAATAACAACGATAATAAAAAATAGTAATCCTTGCATTTGATATTGTGCGTTTCACATCTTCTAGACGAATTAAAGCGCTTCACAGAAAACACTGTAAAGTGAATTGACTGTATGTTTGTGAACGAAACATGGCAGCCAATTGCACACAGCAGTGTCCCGCAAACAGTCGTGGGTTGAAAAGACCAATTTATTATAGCTTTCTTTTGAGGTTTTATTGTTAGGCATGTGGAGAAAGGAAACTTGCCCAAGGTTTTGCCCTGCCCTACCTGGATTTGAACACAGGTCTCAAGCTTGTAAGGTGAGTGCTCCATGCCTGGTCCATGCCTTTGTCACCTCACGGTTGGACTATTCAAATACCCTCCTCGCCGGTCTCCACTCCATCACAATCCATAAAAAACAATTTATCCAAAACTCTGCCGCCCGCATACTCACCTGCACCAAACTTCACTCCCCCATTACTCCAGTCCTTGCCAGACTTCACTATCACCGAGAGGATCAACTTCAAGATCCTCACCCTTGATTTCAAATCCCTCCACTCCTCTGCACCCCCCTACCTCTCTGACTCCCTCTCTCCTCAATCCAGCTCCCTTTGCCTTCGCTCCACCGCGTCTGGCCTCCTCCATGTTCCCTGAATCCTCCGCTCCCCCCTCAGCAGCCGGGCCTTCAGCCACTGTGCTCAGAGGCTCTGGATTTCCCTTCCTCACTACCTTCGTCTTGCCCCCTCTTTTCTCAGTTTCAGGCCCCAGCTAAAGACCTTTCTCTTCAACCACGCCTTTTGTCACCTTTCTACCCCTACCCCTGGCTCAGTCCCACGATCCGCTATTGTGAAGCGCTCTGAGACACCGTCCGGCGTGGAGGGCACTATATAAATCTAAGTTGTTGTTGCTCTATCCATTGAGCTACAGGACTCCACATGATGGGGTGCAGAGCCTTGTAAGGGGGAGGACATGGGTGGCAGAGTATTGTATCATTTCCACCTGATGACAGCGGAGCTGAGAAGACTGTGGAGAAGTGCATTGGAAAAAATCAAGATGGGAGATAACAATAAAATCAATGGGAATTTAGCAGCGTTTCAAGTGAGACAGGGGCAAAAGCAAGCAATGTGGTGGAGGTTGAGGATGTTTTGACAACAATAAAGCAAAATTCATGTGTGTTACATGAGTTAAGTAATGTTTCTCATTGGATGTTATTTACATAATGAAGAGCATTTATAATTCCCTCTGTCAAAGGCACTTGCTCAGGTCCAATAATGAACCACAGTACTCTAACACATTTACATACAATCATATCTCAGAATGCTTTACATATAGATGCTCCCAGATGTTGAGGAGAGGGTATGGGGTGGGAAAGCATTGTGGAAGGAGTTGACAATGAGCATTATCAAAGAGGGTTTTAGGCAGTTTGTAGTGATGGATAGGGGAAGGGGTGACAGATAGGTTGAAGGAAATAATTCCTGAGGGAGTGGCTAGGTTGGGACAATACAAACTTGGCCTGTGTGTTGGTAACAACATGATAAAGTAAAACATTTCTGCTACTCCAGTAAGAGTTTACATCAAACATACAAAGATTCATAAAGAATGTACAACATGGAAACAACCAGTCCATGGCAATGTTTATACTCCACATCAGTCTCCACTTCTCCATACTCCTTCACATAATAATGGTTGCCCTTTGCATCTGAAGATGGCTGTTCACACAATGTGGACACAGCCTATTTATGTGCTTTATCAAATGTAATGATTATTATATTATAAAATTGTTGGTTCAAACCCTATGTCGGATTCTTTGGTGCTTGTCAGTGTGGAGATGCCATCCTTTGGATTAATTTTTTAATCAAGGCCAGTCTGTTCAGGTTGATGTTGAAGATGCCAAGACACTAGTCAAAAAGAGAAACGCGTTTCTCTCAGTGTCCTGGCAAAAAATTGAGACATTATACTTTACAGAAAAATCTCATGAAACACTTCAAGTCTTTCTTCTGATGTAAATGGCACCTCATCAAATAATTATTGATGTTATTATTATTAATATGGCTATGTTGAAGGTGTGATTTCTCAGATGAATGATTGACTTGGATCCCAGCGAGCCACCCCTGGTAGATTTCCCTCATTTAAATCCAACAAATAAACAAATCAATTTAAACATTCATTGTTACCAGCGTATGTGCAACACAATACTGAGGTAAAACCAGATTGCCTGCATTTAAAACAACAACAACTTGCATTTTTATAGTGCCCTCCAAGGCAGGTGGCATTTCAGACAGTTTCAAATGGTGGAGCCCAAGGCAAAGCTGGGTGGGTGGGGGAAAGTGAACATGAGTGCAGTTGAAGAGGAAGATCTCCAGGCATGACCTGAAGGTGGAAAAGGAGGGGGGTGAGACAAAGGGGTTGCGGGAGGAGTTCCAATGTTTTGTGGATTAGTGGCTTAAAGAATGGCCGCCAAATGTGGAGCAGAAGATTCGGGGGACAAAGAGGAGGCCGGACCCAGTAGAGTTGAGGCAGCAGATACTGCTGTGAGGAGAGAGGAGGTTAGAGAGATAGGGGGGTATAGAGGAGTGGAGGGATTTAAAAATAGGGGTGAGGATGTTGATCGCTCTGTGACAGGGAGCCAGTGGAGTTTGGCAAGGACTGGGATAATCGGGGTGTGGAGTTTGGTGCAGGTGAGAATGTGGGCGGAGTTTTGTATGAACTGAATTTTGTGGATGGTGGAGGAGGTGAGACCTCGAGGAGGGCATTAGAGTATTCCAGCCGAGAGATGACAAAACCATGGACCAGGGTTTCAGCAGCTGGCGGAGTGAGGTATTGGCCAAGACGGGCAATTTGGCGGAGATGGAAGAAAGCAGTGCTGGTGAGGGACCGGATGTGAGGAAGAAGAATAACTGGGAATCAAAACTGATGCCTGATTTGTAGATGGATTTGGAGAGTTTAAGGACGGCAAAGAAAGTGGAAGCAAATGTGATCTGGTCAAGTAATATGTCATGACATTTCAGTCTGATACTGTGCTATATAAACTGAAAGTGTCATACCTTTCAAACCATTTATTTTACTTTTAGAACACAATATAGTAAGTGTCTTCTGCAGCATTATAAAATCATTAACATTGATGGTTATATCTGATTCTCCGCCCTTTAGTTACTGGGTGAAATGTTAGCCCATGGTCACATCTGCATTTTGGGTGAATGTTAAAGATTCCAATGGCACCATTTGAAAAAGTAAAGGATACTGCTTTAAAGTGACTTAGCCCAGAATCCTCCAGTTTAAATAAATGATTATTCATGGCTGTTTGTGGGATATTGCTCTCCATAAATTAGTTGCCACATTAGCCAATAGATATACAGCTTCAACACTGCACAGAAAACTGTGCAATTGCAAGCATTACTGTTATCGTAATTGTAATGTAATATCCATGCTGTTATTATAATTACAATGAACTATTCGTTCAAGTGTTCCATGTACATTGTGTCATAAAACACAATACACCCTCACATCCATAGCTTTAGAACCTTGCAATATATGTTTGCAGAGCAATGGTAAGGTATCTGAATCACAGCACATTGGGTCAAAATGTTGCTCATTGAGATATTTGAATTCATATGTAACAACTGGTATTGTAGATTGATGAACCCAGCAGAATGTGTGCAAAACAGCATGGCAGATTTGTAATAATCACTGTCCTTGTTATAGTAAATTGATCACCTCCTGAAAGGTTCTTTGTTTGAATCCAAGAATCCCATCTTTCTTTACCTAGTTTGAGATGCACAAATACATTTGCTGTTAATTATCCTTTAGCTTCCATTGAATCCTGTGCAAAGAAGTCAAAACACAATTATTTCTACTTACTGGCACCTCCAATTCTACTACTGATTCATTGAAATTATATTGTTTTTTCCACCTATTGTTTTCCATTAGGACTCTCTACGTGGGATTCCCAATTTGGTGTCTAATCCTTGACGTTTTAATATTTAAATGAAATCTGATAAAAACCCATTTCATTTAAAATCCTTATCATGAGCAAAGAGAAGAGATGTTGCCACAAAGTCTACAGTTAGTTAACATACGGAACTTGTTAAGGAGTAATAACAAGAATAGTAACAAAATTACAGTTGTATAGCACCTTTCACAACAGGAGGACGTCCTAATAAGTCTGGCAAGCTTTCCCGCTTCTTTTCCAGCTAGGACCACCCTACCTGTTAGGGTTTTGGGCTTAACAGAAGGATTAACAGACACTGAGTGGAATGACTCCCTCCCCATCATGATTGGTCTGCTCTTCCAGGTCTCCCCCTCTCCCCCCGCCCCACACCATCCCACACATTAAGGAGGATAGTCACAAATCTCTCTTAAAGAATAACACAAATCCTAGGCTCTAAGTGAAGGAGTGTGTGCTCACCCATTGAGTATCTATATTCTTTGTGGATTTTCTTTTCAGTGAGAATGTAAAGTCTCGTCGGTCCGGCGTGGAAGGCACTATATAAATTGAAATTGTTGTTGTTGTTAAAATCCTGAAAACACATGTAAAATAACATATGTATTTTCTTTGCTGTTTGAGCTTAAATACTGGAAACAGTTTGTGTTTCCTATAGCAGTGGCACCAGTTATAGATAGTGATGAGTTCCAGAGGAAAAAATCCTCCAGCTCTGCTGGTAAATTTATTCTCCTTATCTCCGATGGACTGCATTTTAAAGCTTTGATTTTTAAAAAATTAATTGATCCTCGCATTCATGGTTTTATATAATAAATTCCTCAAACATTTAATAATTTTAGGTTAAAAGAGCTAGCCGTGTTTTTTTTATTGTACGGAAGTGAAATATCAGAATGGACCTCTAACTTCCTGCATATTCAGCATTATTCATTTTTATAAAGAAAATCAATCAGAATGTCATTCTCAACCTCGAGTGAAGGTTGTGTTGGACACAATAATTACTTCAGGAAAAGAAACACTTATGTTGAGATGAATAAGAAAAATATCGACTGTCTTTCTAAAAAGTGAATGCTTACATTTGTCCCCACATAACATCAGATACTATCACAATATTATTTTATATTTACTGAATTCTTGTGCGTACCTTGCTGTTTCAACAATTTCACATTGGGCAGTCTGACTTCAAACTTCACATTACAACTGTGGGCACATAATCTGGACAGACATTCTATTGTATTAATAATATAATATTAATCTGGCATCTTATCCTAATGGTCAATACATCCCCAAATGCTTCACTTTACACTGTAAAGTGATTTGACTGTGTGGTTATTCACCTCATGGATATTGAGATTATACCTCCTTCCTCCCCCGAGCTATGCCCTCTTCTCAGGGAACACTGCCCTACTCCATGTACCACATCTGCCACACTGTTAGTGGGTAAACCTTGAGACTTTCTGCCCATGCTCGCTGGAACTCCATCCCAGAGTCCCGTTGCCTCAATTCTTCCTTCTCTCCTTCTCTTTAAGCTCATAATGAGATCTTGCTTTGCCACTACACTTTTGGTCACATCTCCCCAATCTCCTTCTGGAGCTCATGCTGCCACGCCACCAGCTTCAGCTCCCATTAGCTTCTGTGTGGTATTTTGAGATGTCCCCTGCACGTGAAAAGTGGTATTTAAATGTTGAAGTTTAGACCTTCTGTCGCTGTAGGCATTAACCTAACTTTCTCATGTTTACTTAGCGTAACAATTAAACTTTACTCTGTGATCAGGTAATGTTGAATTAGAAGTAATGTCAGAATCAGAAGAATACTGGAGCAGTCCAAGCTGAGAGGATTTGTTTATGGCTGAACAATAACACTGCCTTGAGCTGCATTGCTGACTCAGCCAGAGTGGAGTTCAAAACACAACTTTCTTATTCTATTAGAATCTTTTATCTGTGTATGAATAAAAATGACATGATTATTTTGTTTTGAAACAAAAAAAATGACATCTTAAAATTCAGTTTTACTGGACTAGTTCTCTTTCATATAAATGGAATGGAACACGGAAGTGCTTCATTGAAAAGCCCCGAAATAATAATAATAATAAGAAGAATCATCTATCAATAATAGTAATAATAATCCTTACATTTGATACAATGTTTTTTCACATCTTCTAGATGTCTCAAAGTGCTTCACAAAATATACTGTGAATATGAATTTACTGTATACTTGTGGGCGAAACCCAGGAAGCCAATTGTGCACAACAGTATCCCACAAACAGTTGTGCTTTGAGTGCCAACATTTTTTTTAAGGATTATTATTCGGCGTGCAGAGTAAGTAAACTTGCCCAAGGTTTCACTCTGCTGGGTATCGAACAGTGCTCTAACCACTGAGTTACAGGCCTCCGTGATAATTATGATAACCAAGATAAGAATCATGCTGTATCTCCTCTATAGTCAGGCATAACACCAACATAAAAATAAGAGGTTTTTTGTAAGGAAAGAGAGGCTTAAGTGAAAGCAAATTACTGTACCATGCTTTGTCATGGACACTTGTAAAACTTTATTTCATCGATTCATATAAATTTACAATGCAGGACATTATTCAGCCCTGCAAGACTGCACTGACACTTAGAGCAAGCTATTCTTTCAATCTCACTGCTTGGCTCTTCTTCCAAATACCTTCAAGTTTCATCTTTGATATACTACATTACTTCCCTCTTGAAACTCACGTAGAATTCTGCCATTCTGAGGCATACCTAAGAATAACAAGGCATTCCACATCTTAACTACCCTTGAATGAAAAAAATAACCTGAAACCTCCTTTTACTCTTCTTGTTATCTTAAATCCTTGTTCTCTTTTCTCTGACTCCCCTAAAAGTCATAGAAAGACAAGTATTCGTTTTTTTCTTGTAATCACTTCTCCTATAGGTGCTGACTTATGTTAGGTAGTTTTATGGTCCCCAGATGCTCATTGAACCGTTGTTATTCATGTGCGTCTCTGGACAGCAACTGTTGACAAACTACATGACCATGAGGGTATCATAACTGACCCAATGCTGCCTTTGTCTAAATATCTGTGAGTACTTTCCTCCAATTGTCATCGTTGAGAATCTAGAATGGTTTTGTTACCCTCGCTCAGCCCGGGACATTTAAGTGAATTTTAGTTGTCTAACTTGGCTGAGATTCATATAAAATTCCAATATTGTTCCTAATATGATTTTATTCTCTAGTGCATCCCAAAGTATTGTTTTGGATGTACTCCCTGAATCCCAATTATGATTTTCTTCTCTTCCACTCCTGGTTTCTCACCATTGGCACCTGGAGAAATGTATAGATGTAGAACAAGAGAACAAAGGTTTAGAGTTTCAGGGGATAATTTCAGGACAGACAACAAGACATTTTTTCCTACCCATTAGGTAATTAATGGGTTATTAGAAAATATGATTTAAGTGAGGACACTGGACTCATTCGAAATGCAGGCTGGTATTGGGTTGGGTGTATGGGAGGGTAGTTATTCTAGAGGGATGAGATCAGATGGGCCGAAGGACCTTCTTCACCCAAACTGATCTTATGATTTTTGGCTTCAAGTCATTTCCATTTATTCGGTGCCATGCCTATGGGGGTAAGGAAAATCTTTCCCAATCTTTCACCAAATCTGAAATAAGATATAAAAAATCTTCCTTTACCCTTCTTAAAACAGTTTCCAAATTGGCCTCTAGTGTTTATGGTAGACATTGCTGCAATATATTAATAATAACTTGTTATAATTCAACTAATAGATCCAGTACTTTATTTTTAAGTGTTGCTTTCCTACTTAGTCTGCCTGCAAGCATGCATTCCCCCCTGGACTGTCAATGTTGCTGCACAATCAACCAGCAGGAGGTGTAGTTTATCTGAGAAAGTTAATTCCACTCTGTCCTCAGGACTCCTGTGAATGGATATTATTGGATTTATAACCCCATCTGAGGATTGATGGCACAAACTCCAGGGGACAAAAGTGATTTTTATAAGACAAACAGCCAAGGGACTTGAACTCAGTGCCTTCCAATAAACAGTAAAGTGCTTAACTATCTTACGACAGCTTGAACCATCAGACTGCCCTTCAACTGACATTCTTGACTAATCCACATCAAAATATCTACCAACACATTTAATTACTTTCTGTAACATTTACTTTGCAATGCAACTTGTAGAAATATCAATTTAAGTTAACTGTTTAGTAAGCAGAATGGCATTTTGCGAAAACAAATTCTTGTTCCATTCATATTTGTCACTTTATGAACTAATTATTGGTAACTCTTTGAGTACTAAAGTGATTTAATACTCTAGGCTGATACTCCCATGGAGTGCAGGTGCTGTCTTTCAAATTAGATGTTAAACTGACTTTCTTATTGCATGCCAAGGTGAATGTCAACGATCCTATGGCACTTACGGAAAAGAGAGGTAAATTTTCTTGGTATTCTGATTAACAATGCCCCTAATAAATTGGTTATTCACTTAATGGCTGTTTGTTTGATGTTATCATGCAGTGCTTTAAGATGTCTACAAGATGTGCAAAAGCACTGTACCAAATGCAAGGATTAATTATCTACTGCAGGGACTCTTGGTGGGATATAATTCCATAGGCTTCAACCAGGCCGGTATTACTCACCACAAATCAATATTTCTCATGTAATAATGTGTACCACCAAACCCAAACTTCACTTAATCCAGCAGCCTCACAGGCACTCTTTGCGTCAGGAAACTCATTCGAAACTCCACCTACTTCTCTGAACTCACCAACCGAAGGACATAGAGACTGGCTGGTGCATTTCTACCACTGCTGAACGGGTATGCCAGTCATTTTTTTCTCTCAATATCCCAATGTTACTCATTCATAACCCTGTTAGGACTGCTAGCAGGTAGGATAAGCAACAAATTACAAGTTATCAAAGAATACATATATTTTATTTCTGGGACTTGAAAAATGGCAATAAAAAGTGATATGCTATCATAGAATCATATAATGTTACAGCACAAAAGGAGGCCATTCAGCTCATTGAGTCTATGCAGGCTCTTTGAAAAGCACTAATGAAAATCAATCCCACTCCGCAGCTCTCTTCCCATAACCCCGCAAACCCATCCTACCCAAATAACCATCCACCTCTTTTTTAATAGTTGTTATCGAATCGACCTCCACCAGCCTTTCAAGCAATGCATTCCAGAATCGAGCAACTTGCTCGTGAAAAATTTCTCCTCAACTCGCCTCTTCTTCTTTTAGAAACTATGTTAAATCTGTGACCTTGAGTCACTGACACACTGACCAGTGGAAACAGTTTTTCCCTGTTTACCCTATTGAATCCCCTCATGATTTTGAAAACCTCTATTAGATCACCTCGTAACCTTATCTACTCCAATGAGAATAATCCTAGGCTCTCTCCAGCCTTTTCTCATGTTCCCTCATTCCTGGTCCCATCCTGGTAAATTTCCTCTGTACCCCTTCCAATGCCTTAACATCCTAAAGTGTGGTTCCCTGAACTCAAACAATATTTCAGCTGAGGCCTAACCAATGTTTTATACAGGTTAATCTTAACTGCCCGATTGTTGTACTCTATGTCCCTATTTATAAAGCCTAGTATCCCATATGCTTTTTTTTTTTAGCAGCTTTATCTACCTCTTGTGCTACCTTCAAAGATTTACTTACATGAACCCCCATGTCTTTCTGTTCCCTCACCCTCCTTAAGATTGTACTATCTAGCCTATATTGCCTCTACTCATTCTTCCTCCCAAAATGCATCACCTCACATTTCTCCACATTAAACTTCATCTGCCATGTGTTTCCCCATTTTACCATTCTGTCTATATTCTCTTGCAATCTGCTACTATCCTGCTCACTATTTACTACTTTTCCTAAGTTGATATCATGCTACTTTTGGAATTTATCTTCCAACATTTCATCTTTAATTGTATGCCCAAGGAGCTTTTTGTTAGTATGTGTGTGTGTGGTGAAGAACTCTATTATTATAATAATAGGCGTGGCACCTGAGGTCTTGTAATCATAAAAGTCTAATTCTCTGCTGAGCAAATTTGGCCTGTGGTAACTGTAATAAGTGTAATTTAGCTGCAAGCCAGAATATTATCAAAGAGCTGTGATTGATGGAAGGACATTAGGTTAATTTGGGGGCAAATCATTACCAGGCTGATACCACTGGCTCTTTTCCTTTTGTTAAAGTTGTTACTGGTGCATTCCAAGTGTGAGATCAGTTATGTTCTCAGGAGAAAAGGAAATAAATTTGCTGGAATAGTAAGATGAAAACATTTAGATGAGAAACTGGTTTGAAATCAATTTGCAATGTATCACAAATATTTACTCAGAAAATTATAATTTTAACTTGGAGAGAATGTTCAGTTTTTGTTTCATATTTCAACTTCAGTTTTTATCAAATTTGGATATTTCCAGCCTCAAATTCCAATTCTGGTCTGTTTTAAGATTTGCCTAGCAAGATTACTTAAGAACATGGACAGATGCTCTAAAGCATCCTGCTATGATGCTTATACATACTTACTGTATACAATCACAGTATAGGGATTGACAAGGAGCAAATGCAAAGATGAATTATTATAAGGATAATTATTACTATGTACTTAGAATCTACAGGATTGAATCAGGCAATTCAACCCATCTAGTTCATACCAGTGTTTGTGATTTATTGCTGCTTCACTGAACATATAGGTGTTATTTTTGACAAACACATGTATCAATGTCACCTAGACTAAAGCGGGAGGAATATCCCCAATCAATATTTTAGTTTGTAGCCATAAACTTAGTGCATAAATTAAGTTGAACAGTTTTCCTCAGTAATGTACACCAGTCCCAAAATGTTAGTTTGCAGGTGCAGCAAGCAACTAAGAAGGCAAACGGCATGCTAGCGTTCATTTCAAAAGGTTTAGAGTATAAAAGTAGAGAAGTCTTGCTGCAACTGTATAGGGCTCTGGTGAGACCGCACCTAGAGTATTGTGTGCAGTTTTGGTCTCCTTATTTAAAAAAGGACATACTTGCCTTAGAGGGGGTGCAGCATAGATTCACTAGGTTAGTTCCTGGGATGAGGGGACTGACCTATGAGGATAGGTTGAATAAACTAGGGCTGTATTCTCTAGAGTACAGAAGAATTAGTGGGGATCTTATTGAAACATATAAGATTCTTAAAGGGCTAGATAAAGTAGACACTGAGGGACTATTTCCTCTGGTAGGAGAATCTATAATCAGGGGCCACAGTCTTAAAATCAAGGGTCAGCCTTTTAGAACAGAGTTGAGGAAACATTTCTTCACTCAAAGCAGGCCCGTACGCAGGGGGGGTGCGACGGGTGCATAGGCACCCCCCCAAATTATAAAAGGTCGACATTTTCTGGGGTAGAGAATTGTATTTTTATCAAATTTAAATACCAAGTAAATTTATTGAACATTTGTGTAACAGTTAATTCTTCAAAACTATGTATTACTTATAAATACACATCTTTGAATGATTTAGTATTAATATAAAATTACTCGCACACCAGAATCGGCGTCTACCCAAAACATACCGTGTCGATAGACGCGCTAGTCAATGATGCGGCGAGTCTGTGACTCACCGCGTAAACATAGGCGCGCGCCAAGACTCAAATCCATCCTCGTTTGGAAATCATCCCGTATACAGCCACAAAGGTAGCACCACTTCTGGAAGTTAAAATCATCTTTTCATCTGATCACCGTAAGTAAAAATTACTCAAGTTTTGAGAGGTGTGACTGTAATGCTAGCAAACAATGACAACATATTTACAAGCTTCTGAGAAATGAAAGCTTTTGAGAAACCAACAAAAAAGTTATATGTGTCTGGACGGGAATACCTATCTTTAAACAAAATACTCATGGACGTAGGCCTATGCTTTAGCGCCTATGTCTACGTGGTGTGTCAATTGGAAATCATCCCGTATACAGTCACTACATAAAAAGGTAGCACCACTTTGTGGAAGCTGAAATCGTATTTTAATCTGATAAATGTAAGTAAAAATGACTTAAGTTTTGATAGGCGTGTTTCTGAAATATCATGTTTCTTGTTTTGTCTTGATTATCACATTTGATTTATATTATTAAAAATGTATTCCTGTAATTAAAAATTGCTTTTAGAGACGTCCACTGGCATGCAAAAACAAATGACCGCAAAAATGTGTAAAATATGACCTCAAACTGTGTAAAACGTCGGAGCCTCGAGGGGGCTTTGCCCCCTTCACCCCCACCAGGGTTCCTCGTGGGCAGCCCCCAAGCCGCCGGCCATTGTTGGTCCCATCACTAGCAATTCGCACCCCCCCATTAAAAATCCTGCGTACGGGCCTGCAGAGGGTAGTGAATTTATGGAATTCACTACGCCAGAAGATGCTCAGTCCTTGAACATTTTCAAGGCTGTGACTGATAGATTTTTGAAAAATAGAGGGATTAGGGAATATGGGGATAGGGCAGTTAATCAGAGTTAGGTGAGAAGATCAGCCATGATCTTATTGAATGATGGAGCAGGCTCGAGGTGCCGAATGGCCTACTCCTGCTCCTAATTCTTATGTTCTTATGTTGCATGTTTTGTATATCATTCCATATCAAATGCTTAAATATAGCAAAATAGTTTGAAGAATGGTTTCCAAATTAAAATTGAACTTAAGCATCTTCCAAATGTCTGCAAAATCTTAAAAACAATGCAATACAGTTAAAGGTGGATACTGATTTTTAGCGTAAAACCTGAAAATTTCACATCTCTGATTCCTGTAATACAACTCAGCAGACAAGCCTGATATATTTTATTATTGCAAGATCATTTTTTTTACACAGAGCAGCAGCAACATATATATCAATGCAACATATAATTTTAGGGATCTAAGGAAATAAAATACTTTTGAAAGAAATGTTGAGTGGGAGAAGTTGAATTTCAATTGACAGCTATCACAAAGGCTAAGAAAGCTACATACTGCTCTTCTATTTCTGCACCTATTTGAGCATTCAGCAAGCATTGGATATAGCTCAATTTGTCACAATATCAGCAACCACTTTGCTTGTGAACTTTTTAAATTTTCTGTTAGAGAAATAACTTGTTTTCATTCGATGATGTATATTAAAAATATTTTTAACGATTCTCCTTATGGTCCAAACATCAAGAAACCCAAATCCAAACTAAATGTGTTAAACCTTTGTGCATCGGATATTATAAATACAGTCTTGTAGTCCTGTTGGTCTAATAATTAAATCTCTTTTTGTATTTTCAATTTATTCCATTTGTGACAATAGCAGCTTTATTGCACATTGCTATATCAATATTTAGTGAAGTGTTTCAGAATAAAGTTACATATCACCATCAGAAATGGTTTATTAATCACATTCAAATAAAATAATGTTGAAATTGAATGTCCAGAAAGATGTCTTCTAGAGATATCTTCCAAATGGCTAAGAAGCATTAAATTTAGGGAAGAAAACCTTGTTTTCCTAAAATGTGCTAGTATATTTTTAGGCAAATTCATCAGCTCATTTGTGCACAGCGATGTCTTATTAAACATGAGATGAAAAGATGAATGACCTATTTTCTTTTGCGGTGAGTGGAGGTGGAATTATTGGCTAGGAAATCTGGAGAAATTAATTTCTTTGAAAAAGGTAATATTATTAAATCAATGTACAGCAACATTTTTCATGTTTCTTAGCATGTTTCATGTGCTATTTAAAACAGGAATACTTCAAGGAATATCTGCAAATTTGTTCCTTAGATAATTAGCATTGGCACGGTCTTCTGACCTACTTTAGTAATATGCACACTGCCTTGGTGTCTGAGAAGAAATCAACAGCTAGGCCTCTCTCTCCACAACCAAAAAGCCTCTTTGGTTCTAGCTATTAGAGTTGCAAAGAAAAAACGCTTCCTAGTCAAAACTTAAGAATTCACTGGGTACATTAATTTCACTCTACTATTTGACCAGCTACTACAATGACTCCAGATATTTCATCTTACAATTTAAGGATTATGCACAATTGTAACCGTTAAGACAATAACATTCTTAATGCTAAAACAATGATCAGTTTGTGCTTCCAAACTAATTGGTGTGTTACCAAATGAGAACAGCCTCAGCTATTATATCCACCACAGTTGAATAAACTGATGATACTCAATTCTCTTGTTCACTCACTCAGCCACACATGGGACAAGAAGCTTAAGACACAGAGCAACCATGGAACCATGTGGCCTAACAGTCAATGGGAGAAGGAAGAGCAGAATATTTTGTGAAACATGTGTTAATTTTTAAAAGAATTATACCAAGTCTTCAATAAATCAGTGCTACTGTGAAAGGAAAACACTGAGTTAGAGCCAATGTTTTTAACTTTTAATGATCATGCTCTCACCATGATTCTTCAGCACATTTTCATTTAATTGTGCATTCGGTTGGTGATGTACTCCTCATGTATGATTGAATCATTTCTTCCCAGACTGTTCAAATTCACCTGTAAGGAGACTAACATTGCATTTTCTAGGGCTGATTTTATGAACAGAGTTTCTCCTGATGTCCTGGCCAACAATTCACCTTTTGGGAAATTGTTGTGCACAAACAGGTGGCTGCAAGTAAACTTGCTTTAATTTATGCTATGCTCTAAAACAGATAACATGGCAAACTGTGTACCACTTTTAAGGTTAAGTGTTGGATTTGCAAAACATGCTGTTGCTGGAGATCTAAAATTCAAGACTTCTTTGCCAAAGGATAGAGTTCTGCCTATGTCAACAGCCCCCACAGGATGTTCCTTACCGTAAAAGTTACCCATTATTTGTTATAAGAAACTGATGGGTGCCATGGGTTGCAACATTGTCACCTGTGGATTTGTTTTAAATCCTGTCCAGACTGATGGGATAAGTCTCCTTTCTCTGTTTCTTACAAAAAAAAACTAATTTATATTGAATTGGTGAGTACCAATTTAGTTTGTTGTAGACATGGGTCAGCTCATAATGTAACACTAAATTGGAACTAAATTGTCAGTCTCACTCAGACCAGCTAGAAAATTGGTGCCAAATCCTACTACAGTCAACATTGTTTAGAGCAAATGGTTAAAGTCCTGTAGCTTACTGATTAGAACACTCACCTTGAAAGCGAGAGATCCTGGGTTCAATTCCTGAACAGGGTGAAACATTACATAAGTTTCCTTAGTCCTCATGCCTCTGTTTACCTAGCAATAAGTAGGAACATGTTTGTTAGTTAATTCGAGGATCACTTTTCCAGAGGTAATCATACATTAAACTTTTTAAAGTAATAATTTGGTCATTCAATCCACTACTGATTTTGAGACACTGCTGTGCACTGCTGTGTTTCACCCACAAGATATACAGTCAATTAATTTTACATGTTGTACATGGGGAAAGTTGATCCTGCTTCCACAGTTCTCTTTTCAAATCACTTTTATTTTTTTGAAGATCATATTATTAACAACATATTTTAAACTCGCTGCAAAGTGGTAGAAAAAAGGGCTGGTCTGTATACTATGGAGCTCAGTATCTGCACAGAGTAACTAGTTACAGGGGGATTCTGGGATTGATGGCTTTTGTTCAATTCCCATGTTGAGACTTTCGACTCATCAACTAGACTAATATCCCAGTGTATTTTATTGGGAGCAGACAAACAGAACATCAAAATATTTTTATGTTTTTCTCATCTTAGCCTATTCAGTGTCTTGGGACATCCTCCTGATATGAAAGTGGCTATATATATGTAAATTTGTATTGTATTAAATAAGGACTACAATAAGCCAAAATCACATGTTTTTTTGGCTTGATATAAAGCATGTGCAACAGAACCTATACACCAAGCTTCCTGCTCAACATTGTTGTACTGCTTCCCAAGCATATACATGGAGCAATATTTCAGTCCAAATTGGCACAGACTACAAATGATGGGAAAACAAATCACTCCCACGAGTATTATTCTTCACTTTGATAGTCAGTGAACACCAGCTTGCTTCATGCCCCACACTATCTACCTCTCATTGGTGAGCAAGCTTTCAGCCAGTCTGCCCCCACTCTCTGAAACTCCCATCAAAGTGTGCCTCCAGTTTACCACCTCCCAATCACTTTTAAAGCCTGCCTAAAAACATACACTTTCATTGCAATTTCAATAAAAGCTTCCGTGCCAACACAATTCAGCTCTCTCTCCGCCAGATCGAGTGCCCAGCCAACTGTGTAAAGTGCTTTTGAGACATCCTCCAGACATCAAAGTTGTTGTATAAATGTATATATTGTATAACAGGACAATTATAATGGTATAAAAATTAAATACAAAATTAAGACCAATTGGACTTCTAACCTGTTCAGTTCAGTGATATAGGTCCATCAGGAATCATTCATTCAAATTCAGGCAAACTCTTGCTTAGGAATGAAAGGTTGTAAATCATGATGATGGATGACATGAGCACTTAATAAGTAGAAATGGAACAGATAAAAACTAAACTAAAATTTAAGTGACTCTCAATCTAAATAGCAGGATTTTAGAGTGCAGTCTCCGACATGTACCATTTACATGTCAGCTATCTGCACTGCAAGGTAATGATTGGGCTGTTTAACTATTTGATTATGTTGGATAAAGCAAGCACAACAATAATTATCACACACACACATTTACACTGTGTGCTCCCACTGCACCAACCACCCCACCCGCCTACCACACACAAGCAAACTGTTTGTTTAATGCTAATCTGTCTTATCCTGTGAACCCACTGCAGGATCTAAAGAACATCAATTGTTTCTGCAGATCGTAGTCTTTAAATGAATGGTCCAATTAAAAGTATGCTCATTAATAGATTTCTATTGTAATTATAATCCTGTTGTGCCACAGGAATGTTGTGCAGCCAATTTTAGAGATGGCTGATCAAAGGTGTTAGTCCTGAAGTGTCAATTTGCTGCTTAATTTATGACAGTGATATTTAGAGATTTTTTTAAACAAAAAGCAGTTTCCTTAAGTAGGCATGCTTTGTTCAGTCTGCAAATTGCTTCTTATCCTATTTAAATTGGCATGGTGGAACAGATGTTGCATAAAGTATCAACAATTCAATATCAGTGACGTGATGATAATTTTCAGATTGAAAGAGGTAAAGTTGCTAGTCATTTATAGTGTGTAATCCAGAAAAATAATCAGACATTGAGGTTCGTCACTCATACAATTAGATCTATTCTGGGAATTTGCAGATTACTTGACAGTACTTAATTATCAATCTACATTTGTTGACAAAATACAGTCACTAAACTTTACAGTAAATTCTGTGAAGTGCTTTGAAATATCCTCCTAATGTTGATTTTAGCACGGGGATTATTATTTCAGATTTTATTCACTTTTTTAATTGGAAACATGTACCTGCAATTGGAGGCTAAGTCATTTAATTCAGCCAAGAAACCCAGATAATTCTGAATGTTATGAATAGGAATTGCCTGAATATGTCAAAGGTGAACTTCTAACGTGTTTGTGATGCTAAGTTGCTTTAGCTAGCACAGACACAAAAGGTTGCATGGATTCCTTCTGTGCACCACCCCCTCTCTGTCCTGAAGTCCAATCTCAGAATCTACATGTTTGACAGTGCCTATGGTCACCACCTCCCCCTTGCCCTCTCCCTTTGTATCTGATCTACCATTGTAAAGTGCTCCAAGACATTATCGCAAGTAAAGAGTATTATACAGATACAAATTATTGGATATTTGAATGCTTTTGCTTGTCATCTGGCTCATGGATCACAATGACTATAACTAACAGTTAAAATAGACACATAGTTCAAACCATGAAATCATGACACAGCTTCAGCAATGTTGACAGTGTGTTGGGGATCTGGAAGATTTACACCTCGGGCAGATTTAGTTAATTCTCACTTAAAGAATGCGTAAATCCACATGTTGGATCTTTTTACCAAATTTCTAAATCGGCTGGATTTCGGGATCCATTTTTAGTTTCAGGAAATATGCTGTGTTAGTTGAGTGAATCCTGCAATTAAAGTTAACAGCAAAACATAATCACTATTAGCACAGTAAGTTCTGGTCCAGTTCTAAAAGATATCAGCATGGCTCAGTTGATTACATCATTGGTAACCTCTGAGGGCTACCAGAAGCTTGAAATTGAAGTACGACATAGACACTTTGAAGCTGCCTTACTGTGGCAGTTTTGGTAGTCTGGTTCCTGAGCCAGACAAGTACACAGTACTCCAGAACACTGTGAATGAAAAATCAGTCAGCCTGGCTCATTGACAGGACATAGAAGGGCAAACCAGTCATTGGGGACAAATAATGCTCCCCCGTAACTCTTTTTAACCCTGAAGCCAAAGCTCTAATGGGTAGGGTTATGTAGCTGGACAAGTACAATAAAATACAAAATAACATTTGTAAGGTGCCTTTCACATTGGGTGGAACGGTGGGAAATCTTGGCAGACTCTTCTATTGATGGTAAGAAATGCAGTTTTAGTTGGTTAAACTCTAGCAGCATCCCAATGCGCAATCTGGCATCCGCTTGGCTCTTGTCAACCTGCACATAATACATTCTGGAATTAGATAAGCGGGATGGGTCCCTTCATGTAGAGACTGCAAGTTGCATTGCAACAATTTGTCTTTGAAATTTCCATGTGTAGGTCGGAAGCATGGAATATTCAGTTTGGTTTGGATACTCTAAAGCATGGCAATAGACACAATACATGTGTCAGACACACAGCTGACAAATAAAAAATATGAATTTTCACAGCCTGGCACTACAACACAGTAGTGTGTGTGAGGATGAACTACATTTTGGGGGGCGTGGTCCTTTGGGGTGAGGCATTAAACCAAGGGTGCTGCCTGTTCAGGTAGATATTGCAGATTCCATTGTATTTCAAAAAGAGACAGGAATTTTGAGTAGTTTCCTGGCCAACCATTTCCCAGTTAAAATTAATAATGCAAAGTGGTTGCCATTTTCACCAAGAACAACAACAACAAAGTTACATATACAGTAAAAGCTTGTTTATCCGTGACCCAATCAACCATTACTTCTGTATAACCGGCACCGCAAAAAAAAGGTCCGCATCCGATAAACCAGAATTTATCCAGAAAAATGCATTTTGGGGGTGTTTTGTGTTGCGTCAGTATTTTGGAATGCTGCTACTAGGTGCCTGGTGGTGTTGCTAGCTCAGAATGATGCCGGTACAGCATTCTGCAGAGTGTACAGAGGTACAGAGATACACTCTCCGGGTTTGAGAGAGGAGGGAGAGTGAGGGTGAGTTCATTAATTTAGCCACTAAGCAGCAAAACACACACACACAAGCAAAGCTTGCAGATAATGCATATAGCCTTAGCTTTTATTTTAATAAATTCAATGAGTTAATAAAAAACACACAAACCCCTGCAACACCTCTCAAGTCTAATTTATTTTACAAATACCTTTAAGCTTGGGAAGCTGCAGTGCATATCAGAAACATACTCAGCGCCTCCCCTTACCCCAGTCTGATGTTAAAAACAAATCTAACTTTAAAAGTGAAATGAAACGTTTGCTTTCAATGCCGATCCTTGGATCATTTGGAAGGAAAGTTAACTGAACAGTGACAGCGGGGCTGCTTTCTCAATAACACATTTGCTTTCCTCTCTTCTGCGCCCAATGAGAACAGTGTCATTCAGACGTGTAACTTTTGCACTAATTTAAAGATCTCTCTGAACTGCCTGGTCGCTACGTGTAAAATGATTATAATTATTATTTATATATTATATTATCATATAAATGATTATTTAGTCTATTATTAATATGCTATATTTTTAAAAAATTCAAAATGCTTTAAAACATTTTTAATATTTTTTTTTGTGTTGGGTTTTCTGCCGAATATCCGGCAGGCACTTTAACCGGCACTGGCCAAGTCCCGAGGGTGCCAGATAAACGGGCTTCTACTGTATATCGCATGGTACGTATTTACTACATTTTGCAGTAATAAAACTGTGAAATGCTTTGAGAAGTCTTTCCAAAGTGTAAGATGTTACATGAAATGCAAGGATTATTATTATTTTATAATACGTGACTAAAGAGATTTAATGGCTCCCTGTTCAAAAATACTTCTAGTGTTACCACTTGTCGAGATGGGTAAAATATTGAATGGACACCAGTGTCAAGTCCAATTAATAACTCTCAGTTAGCAGTCCTCATTTGTATTCTTCCTGGTAGGTTCCAATCACATTTGAACAGAAACAATGATCAAGTGTGGCACTTGTTCCAGGTCAGTACTTTAACCACTTCAGGGCTGATTTCCCAGACTTGAGTCCACTAATGTACTTTTAAACAATTATGCAGTGATAAACGCCTTCACCAACTCCTAGGAAAGAATGATGCACACTCCAGTGCATAATAACACAACTTACAACTGCAGACACGTAACTCTCAAACTGCTGTACATTCATTTAGAAGCAGGTAAATTACAGCATCAAAGTCAAATATTCAGTACATTGAACCACTGTTGGTCCTAGCTCACTACTGCCACCACCCACCCCACCCCTTCTGCAACTGACCTAGTTTTTGTCCCCCACCCTATATTCTTGCAGAATTTTGGGGGGATCCAGTCTCACTAATTCCATCAATGTGTAGGCATTCAAACATTTGGCCTCCGCTCTTTAGAACACCATCCTGGTGTTCCTCTGAGTCAATTTCACTTTCAAAATATACCTCTTTGACTGTTGTTTTTGTCTTTCTCTCCCCAACTCCCCTCACCGCCCACCTCCAGTTTGGGTTGTGATTGTGCTTTGGAAAGTCCTCCTGCTGTGAAAGGTGCTATTTAAATGTAAATTGTATTTGATTAATTGAAGCTAACTACTCACAAATCCAAATTCCCCATTTAACTGTGTATATTTACTCCGTTTGAAATGTTTCTTCAATTTCCTTTTGATTCTACTTATGATTCCAGCTTCAACCCAAATACAATATTATGTATTCTAATAAACCTCCACAAAATACAAGGTTTCCTCTAAAACCTATTTCTTCCATTGAGAATCTTGACTTTATAAATGTTTTTATCAAGTGTTATTGGATATTTGAATGCTTTTGCTTGTGGGTCTCTTATGGACCGCAGTGGGACCACACTATCCACGTTCTAGGCCTACCTAGCAAACTGCCTCCACTTTAATTCCTCGAACTGTTTCTCCTCCCACCCTCATCCAATCATCTGTGCTGTACCCCAGGGCTCCATCCTTGGCCCCATTCTTTTCTTGAACTATATGCTCCCTCTTGGCAACATCATCCACAGACATGGGGTCAACTTCCACATGTGTGGATGGCAGAAAAAACAGTTTCTTCTCCTTTAGCTGCGACTCCAGGTGTGCCAATGTTCTCTCAGCTTATTTTGCAGACATCAGGACCTGGATCCATCAACATGGCTCTGACTTCCTCAAACCTCCCGGCCAATCTCTTAAATTTACAAACCAGTGTGCAACTGAGGCGTCAGGTTCGACCCACAGGTATCCTTCAATCCCCACATCCAATCCCTGACCATAAAAAGCTTCCTCCATATCTGCCACATTGCCCGCCTCCACACATAGCTTACCTCAGACTCAGCTGAAATACTTGTTAATGCATTCATCAATTCTTGATTAGACTTCTCAAATGCACTCTTTGCCAGTTTCCCCAGCTCCACCAGACACAAGATCGAACTGTTGCAAAACTCCATCACCCACATACTCATCCACACTAAACTCCACACACTCGTCACACCAGTTCTACCCAAGCTGCCCTAGCTCCTCTTCACCGAACGGGTTGATTTCAAGATACGCACACTAATTTTCGAATCCCATCATGCCCTAGCACCTCCCTACCACTCCGACCTGCTTTGTGCCCAACTCATAATCCGCTACCTTCACTCGACTGGCACCAGCCTTCTACATGTCCCTCATGCGCTCCATTCCACTAATGGTGGCTGCGCTTTGAGGTACTATGCCACAAAACTCTGGAACACTCTTCCTCTATCCCTCTGCTGTGCCCCTTCTATCCCCATTTCTAGGGCTCGCCTGAAGACCTTCCTATTCAATCATGCCGACATTTCCCTCCCCACAACCCTTCCTTCTCAACCACCACACGGCTCTGCATTACCACTGCTTAGTGCTCTGACATTCTTCCCTGTGTAGAGAGTGCTGCATAAGTACAATTTGTTGTGGATTGACAACAGGACTCGGGGATGGAGTTGGAGAGCTTGAGGTAGGCAGGGCAGGGGCCATGAAGCCTGCTGGTGCCTGCCAAGTGGGGGTGCAGGCAGGATGCTAGTATCCCTCAGGTTCTGCTAATTTCCACTTCAGAGCCCTACCTGGATGAAGAGCAATGTACTATAGTGGCAAATTTTCAAAACAGGTTCAGATAAAGAAGGTCTTTTGGACCATTCAATCTAATCCTTCCAGAAGACTCACTCTTACCATATTCTCAACTTTTCTTCAAAGATTTCCATTTGCTTTGTGGAATCTGTTATAGTTCAGCGACATACTGAATCATGAATTTGCACAAAATTAATGTCTTGTGTGTGCTTTTGCAATGTTTTCAAACCTGGGATTGTATCAAGGACAAAATGGCGCTTGGATTATTTTTGAGGAATATAATGCAGCGCACCTCCAGCATTGAAGTGTCAGTATAGACTATCTGACTTCAAGGTCGCTATAGGGAGCTTCACCCCCAAAGCCTTCTGACTGGAGAATCGAGAGGTTGTGGAGTGATGTACAAGTGTTGTCATCGGAGCCAGGCTGACACACAAATTATGGATTATTAAAACCAAGAATTAAGTAGTCAGATTTTATTATTTGTCCTTCTGTTTGTTTTACTGGTAGAAACGCATGTGATATGTGTTTTAAGTCTACTAAATTATAATTATAACTATTGAAAAGTGTATCGGTTATTGCCATTTTAAAAAGCTTAGATTTTAATTTTAAATAGGGACATTTTTATATTATTATGATAAGAAAACAACACGGAGTGTACTATAACCACTATATAACTGAATGATTATCAATTACCCTCAGATCTGTGGAACAGCATTTTCTGTGACACAGCTGATTATAGTGCCCCCAGTGGTGTATTTCTCAGGTAGCACTTTAACTGCCATATGATATTCCTTTCGCAGTTCAGAAGATCACAAGTTAACAGTACAGTAGTATAAACTCATTGGTTCACAAGATTATAAATAAAATTTTGATATAGAAGCCATTTTGTCAGCTCAGCCATTCAAGAATATCCACCCATTTAAATAAATAAGTCTTATTGTTCAGTAGAAATTCTGGTGGATAGGATCAGTAATGTTACAATTTCTATTACGAGATACAAATTTACCATAAGTTCATGCATGGTACATTTCTGTAGTTTTCAGTTGTTTGACAATGTTTTTATTTTTAATTTGATATGAAAAAGTAATATTAAAAATAATAATTTTCTCACTCCATCCACGACTGTTTGTGGGCAATTACCCACAAGCAGTCGTAGATTGAGTGAGAAAATTATTATTAATTTTAATATTAGTTTTTTCATATCAAATCAAAAATCAAAACATTGTACCTGTAAATCGAAACATTCTACCTGTAAAACAAACAAAAGGACATTTTGACCAAAAGTATACAATTAATTCACTTTATGATATATTCTGTGAAGCACTTTGAGACATCTCAAAGATGTGATGAGGTGCTATATCAAATCCATCAATTAGTATCATTATTAATTGGATCACATTGTAACTTTCAGTGAACTCGGAATGTTTCCAAGTAAAATAGGATTCCTTGCTATAAATACTGAGTGAATAATTAATTCATTTTATCCACTGTGGTTTTTCTCAGTGGGTTAAGTTACTGAAGCATGTTTTTGCATTAGACTGAAAGTGATTATTTAAATGAAATTAAGCAACATGAATATTAATCCTTCATGAGAATAATCTTTGTGAATTGTCATGTGGTTTTGAGATTTTGCAAAATAAATATTAATTGTATTTTGCTTTCTGAATAGTGGTATCCCAAATTAACTTGAAGTGCATTAACTTATCTCAGGAATAGCTAGATTCACAATCAAGATTGTAGTCTAATATGTAACAATTTGCAACACAATTCATTCATCCTGGTGCAATTTACTGTAGGAGTTCTCCTAGGGCCAGCGCGATAAGAGTAATGTGTTCCCTTCCACCAGCCTGGACTGCTCACAGTAAGCATGACTGTACTGTCGAGTATAGATGAGGTATTGAGGAACCAGGATTTTTTTTTATTAAAGTCAGAATTTCTTTATAAATTTAATTGTGGAAAGAGAGTGAATGCCAATTTTTCTTTATTTTGTCTCCCACCCTCTTGAACATTTGAACCCAAGTAAATGTTCGAGTCTTATAGCTTTTAGTGCTTTATTGTTAGGTTCTCTGGGTTCAGAAAAAGAACTGATCATGGTAATCAACCCGTGAAACAATAAAGATAGATGGCGAAAATGATTATGTCAAATTGTATAAGCCAAAAATAAACAGTTGACAATTAAATGCAAATATTCTGATGCAAATATTGAACATATAATTTGTATAATTCATGATTGAAAAATATTATGTAGTAGGGTCCGGCGATATGGAAATTTTCCGATTTAGATATATTGACGGGCTCATATCGACATATACCCATATATCGATATTTTGGGGTTTCTCGTACTGCGCAAGCACACGCGCATTCGGAGGGGCATGCGCATTCGGAGGAGCGCACGCATTCGGAGGGGCGAGCGCATTCGGGGCCTATCTCCTCAGGAGGTAAATATACCTCTCTCTCTGTGTCTCTCACACTCACTCTCTCCATCACTGTGTTTTTCTGTCTGTGTCTCTGTGTCTCTCTCCTCTCTCACACACACCCCCATCTCTCTCTCTCTCTCTATATATCCCTCCCTCCCTCCGTCCCTCCCTTCCTGACTGCCTGCCTGCCTGTATATTATCACATCCCCCCGTCTCTCACCCCCGTCTATCCCCCACCTCCCCCCGTCTCTCCCCCCCTCCCACCATCTCTCTGTCCCCCCATCTCGCTCCCCCATCTCTCTCCTCCGCCCCGTCTCTCCCCCCCTGTCTCTCCCCCACCGTCTCTCTCCCCCCATCTCTCTCCCCACACCGTCTCTCTGCCCAACTCTCTCCCCCCCCCCCGCCGTCTCTCCACCCCACGCGTCTCTCCCCCCTCACCGTCTCTCCCCCCCACCGTCTCTCTCCCCCCCTTCTCTCTCCCCCCCGTCTCTCTCCACCCCCCCGTCTCTTTCCTCCCCCCCATCTCTCTCCCCCCACCATCTCTCTCCCCCCCGCCGTCTCTCTCCCCGTCTCTACCCCCGCCCACCACCATCTCTCCCGCCCCATGCCATCTCTCCCCCCCGGCCGTCTCCCCACCCACCCGCCGACTCTCCCCCCCCTCCCCGTCTCTCTCTCCCCCCCGTCTCTCCCCCCACTCCCCCCGTCTCTCCCCCACCACCTCCATCTCTCCCCCCTCCCACCGTCTCTCCTCCCCTCCCCCCGTCTCTCCGCCCCTCCCCCTGTCTCTCCGCCCCTCCCCCCATCTCTCCGCCCCCCGTCTCACCCCACCCCCGTCTCCCCACCCCCCGCCCCCCCCATCTCTCTCTCCCCCTCACTCCTTGCATACCTGTATATTGTATTCGAGGACTATGAATACAATATGGCAGCTTGCACCTCGGTCTTTGCATTGTGTATAGAGATGAGCATTCTTGGTCTTGTAGTTCAGTGCGAGCACATTCCGATTTTATCCGATATATCGATTTTTCGATATATCGATATTTTTGAAATGCCTATATGAAAATTATATCGGATATAACCGATATATCGATATATCGCCGGACGCTATTATATAGTCGCCTTTTTAATAATGGCATTAATATTGGTATGTTCAAAGAAATTAGTGCTAAGAATTGTGTAAGCAGGGGACATTCTGGAACATGTGATAGATTCTGAGTCAGAAGTTGTGAGTTTAGGCCCAATATTGGGATTTTATGCTCATAGTAATAATAGTACTAATAATAATCCTTGCATTTGATGTAGCACTTTTCAGTCTTCTAAAAGTCTCAAAGTGCTTCACGGGTTATACTGTAAACTGAATTGACTGATGCTCCAATGCAGTACTGGGTGAATGCTGTATTATGAGTGGTACATGCTTTGGACAAAACATTACAATTTGATCCTGTTCTGATGTATGTTAAAGATTCCATAATTCAGCTGGCTAGTGATGCATCCCTACAATTGGTCTCTGTGTCCATAGATCAATCAAGGGTGAAAAACTAACCAGGTTTCTGCCCCTACACTCTGGAACTCCATCTCAGTCCCTTTGCCTCAGTTCCTCCCTTGCCTCCTTCAAGGCCAGTCTCAAGACTCTCCTCTTTGATCATGTCTCCCAACTCTCTCCCTTCCTTCCTAACTCTTTCCCACCACTCCCCACTATTCTGCCCCTCCCCCTTTCTCGGGTCCCAAACTGACTGTTCAGCACCTTGGGACATCCTCCCGACATTAAAGACGCTCTAGAAATGTAATTTTGTTGTTTTTTGTGAAGCTTATGCAAACACATACCAGCAGATAGAAAGTGCACATACAAAGAAAAACGTGTGGTCAACAACAACAACAACAAAATTACACTTCTATAGCGTCTTTCACATCAGGAGGATGTCCCAAGGCACTGCTTCAAACCCAAGTTTAGGACAGGGGAGGGAAGGGGGTATTAGAAGGTGCCGATGGATCCATCGAAGAGGAGAGTCTTGAGACGGGACTCGAAGGAGGCCAGTGAGGGGTCGAGGCAGCGGGACTGCGGGAAGGAGTTCCAGATGTTGGGAGTAGAGTGTCTGAAGGCTTGATCGCCTATAGTGGGGCAGGTGGGTTGGGGGACATGGAGCAGGCCAGAGCCTGTTGAGCGGAGGGTGTGGGCAGATTGGTAAGGGGATAGGAGGTCACAGATATAGGGTGGGGCGAGGTTGTGGAGGGCTTTAAATATGAGGACCAGGATCTTGAATAGGATCCTCTGGATGATGGGGAGCCAGTGGATTCGGGAGAGGATGGGGGAGATGGGGTCACAGTGTTTGGAATGGTAGAGGACATGGGCCGCAGAGTTCTAGATTATCTTCAGCCTGTTGAGGGAGGAATTGGGAAGGCCGACTAGCACGATGTTTGCGTGATCAAGCCAGGATGTAATGAAAACGTGAATGAGGTCAGGGTCAAGCTTGGATTTGTTACTCTATTTTAGTCTACTCTCGATTCCAGGACCACTGCAGTTCTGATAGTCTGCCTTTTCAGACATCAAGTTCTGGATGAGAGCTAATTTTCTACAGTTGAATGTCAAGACGACCGAGGCCCTCCTGATTGGCCCACTCCAGCGCCTTCACACATCAGGCACTGGCAACATCAACCTCCATGGTTGCACCCTCCACCTCATCAAGCCAGTCAGAAACCTTGGTATCTTGTCGATCCTCAAATGTCTTTCCTCCCCCACATCCAAACAATGACTTGTCTGCCTCCCCTCATCTCCGCAATATTGCCCGAACCATTACCTTGCCCTCATTCATGCTTTCATCACATCCCGGTTTGACTACACCAATGGTTGTTGGCCTTCCCAATACCTCCCTAAATAGGCTGCAGGTCATCCAGAAATCTACGGCCGGTATCCTCTACCACTCAAAGCTCCACGAACCCATTTGCCGCATTCTTACCTGACTCCATTGGCTCCTCATCACCCAGAGGATTCAATTCAAGATCCTGGTCCTCACCTTCATAGCCTTCCACGGCCTCACCCCATTCTATCTTTGTGACATCTTAATCCCATACCAACCTGCCCGTCTTTTCTGCTCAGCAGGCTCTGGCTTGCTCCATGTCCCCTGACCCACCCGCCTCATCATCGGTAGTTGAACCTTAAGCCACTCTGCTGCTAAGTTCTGAAATTCCCTCCTATAATTCCTCAGCCTCTCCCCCCTCTCTCCTCCCTAGCCTTCTTCAAGTCCCACCTCAAAACCCTCCTCTTCAACGGTCCCATTGGTCACTCCAAATACCCTTCTTTTCCTCCACCTCCCCAATCCCAACCCCAGATTGGGTCTGAAAGAATGACTGTTTAGCACCTTGGGACATTCTCCCGACATGAAAGGTGCTATACAAATGTAATTTTGTTGTTGTTAGTATCAGTGGCGATGTAAGAATAGTGACAAAAAGTTGTAACTTGGATCTGGAGCACTGCTGTTCGATTGCATTCTGCACTTGAAGATGAGTTAACTATATGCAAGTTCTGATGAAGGATCATGGACCCAAAACTTTGACTTACTTTGCTTTCTCCATAAATGCTGCCTTATCTGCTGAGTGTTCCCACCGACTTCGGCTTTTGCATCAGATTTTCAGTATCAACAGTATTTTGCTTTTTTGTTAACGATACAGTATACCCACTTGCTAAGGAAACACACTCCACTGTGGACAATACTTTATAGTCTAAAATAAATACTAATTTACTTTAGACTACCTGCAACAAAGACCATGGTGTCTAATATGAGGGTTACATTAATAAACACCAGCACAAATAATGTGATTTCTATGTCACTTAAAAGAGCTGAATTATTGATTAGTATACAGTATTTGAGACAGTCTTTGTAAGTGAGAACTCTTTTAAATAAATCCCTTTACTCAAAGATTCTCCTTTCCCTCGGCAGGTTATGACATACCCTTTGGCTATGTTAATGATGAATTGCTGGAATCTGTTCAGTGCTCAGCTGCACTGTCAAGCCAGTTTCCACATCCTCTTATAAGTGCCAAGGTCACTTGTGATGCATTAGTTTAAACACAGCTTTTTTGTGCCATCAATGATGTTTGCTTACTGACGGTTAGAAAATTAATTTTCAGCCCAATGGATTGCAATTTTTCCCACTAAGTTTTGATGGAATAATGAAATGCAAATACTACACATAATATCCTTGATCTGAGGTGAACATTCTTCTTAAGATACTGAGAAACAGAACTTACTTACACCCCAAATAACAACAATTATTAATTATAATGATCATCACTGATTATATACATTTAAATAATTCTTGTAATAATAATCCTTGCATTTAATACAGGGCCTAAACATATTGTTAAGCCATTTCAAAGTGCTTCACAGGATATACAGTAAAGTGACGTGTTTTTGTGTATTTTGAGGGCCAACGCGGCAGTGAATTTCCACACAATGAATTTCCAATAACAGCTCTGAAGTGCATGACTGATTGTATTTAGTAGGATTGTTGGTCAGCAGAAACCTAGTATCCTGAGTAGCAGAGGCACAGGAATTAGGAGTGCTAGTATGCGACAACCCCCATACACTGTGCTGGATTAGTGCACATGCACAGACAGAGTGTGTGGGGGCAGGGGAGTGAGGTCAGGGCGTGGGATTGTGGCATTAAAAGAGCAGAATGGAAGAGCCTGGTTTAAGGCATTACCACAGAGACAGGCATGATAATAAACTATACAACTTGTTTCAGGATATCTGTAAGAGTATCCAAACCAGACTGAGAGTTCCACATAGGTATGCCTCCAAAACATGGAAATTTTGCTGGGAATGGAATATAAGAGACACAAATATAAATGCAAGTTATTGTTTTTGTTGAATGCAATGAGGGATGCATCCTGCTTACTAAATACCAGAGAGTATTAGTAAAGGTTGATAAGAGCCAAGTCTGGGGAGACCCTGGAGTGTAGATTGCGGTGTTTCTGGATTCTAACCAGTTAAAACTGCATCGCTTGTCATTGATAGCACTGTCGACGAAATTTCCAGCTGCTTGTCTAGCTAGGACACCCAGTCCACTTGGACCCTGTCCACCCTGTCCCAAGGCCTTCCAGTGCCTTGGGACATCCTCCCAATGTGAAAGGTGCTATAATAAGGTAATCTTGTTGTTATTCTGTTGTTTCAGGGTTAACGGGAACTTAGTGGGATGAGGCTCTGCCCTTCTGACTGATCTGCCCTTCGAAGTCCTGCCAATGAACCAGGCTGTTTAGTGTGTCTCAGGAGTTCTGGGAAGAAATGTGAAACTCTGGCTCAGACTGCTACTGAAACTGCCAGCTTAGTTCCTTAGTTCCAAGGAGAAAATTCCCTCCCACACCCGAACCCCTTACTTGCACCACCCAGGAGGATTTTTTGGATCAAAACAAGCAAATAGCACACATTTTACAAAACATATTGGGTTGATAACGCATATGGTCATTTAAATTTATGCTCAAGAGAGTTACCAATAATTACTTGGTCCAGGATTTTACAGCATTAAATAACGGAATAATTGGTTGCTTTCTACTATTTAATTTCCGCTACCGCTGTTATCGGTGTTTGAAGGTCAGTGATGTGTGCTGTTCTTTTTAGCCCTCATGTTATCAAGATTTTTGTAATTGCAATGCCACTTTATTACTGTGCTCTTGGGATAAAGGGAATGTGTGGACTGCTCACAAAACACAGGCTTACTGCTTTACAGTATATCTTGTGAAGTGTTTTGAAGACATCTCGATGACGTGAGAAAGGGTTATATGAAATGCAAGGATTATTTTTATTATTAGTAATCCTGATTTTAAAATGACCATCTATGTCTCAATATAGCATCTGTTCCCTAAAGCCAACAATGTGGAATCAATATTTTGATGTGATTTACAGCTCCTCAGGCCAATTTTTTAAGAGTTGTTCTCTGGGATAAGATAAGTCTTAAGGACTCTCCTGGGATCTCCCGAGGCTGAAGCCAAGTCGTTTCATGTCATTTTAGCAAGTAATTCAATTTTCATCAACCAAATAATTCACTGTTTTCAATCGATCAGATTTCTCGGAAGGCATAAGGATATCCATAACAGCAGAAGGGAAAATAAATAAAGCAATGTAAATATGTACTATAACAATCACGTTTGGCAACCACTGTTATGATTTATTTTATGTTGTTTCGTGCAACTTTTGCTTGTTTAAATGTTGTTTCAACACAATATGGTATAGTTCAGAATTCTTTATCTGAGTAAATTGCCAGGTATTAAGCACTACTATTTATTGTTTTGATTACAGTCTCGAATGGTCACTTATCTCTCAAGTATAATTTTCTTTGTTTCCATGAGTGCATCTTCAGCTTGTCTAAAAGGCAAGATATTTAAAATGATCCATCAATAAGGAATCCAGATAGTATTCCTGCCAATATTCACTGAATGTCCAAATCAGGGTGATGTACTGAAGAACTTTGAGATGTCTTAACAACATGATAAGGGACCACACCAAAGGCAATGCTTATTATTCAAATTTACTTCAGGTTACTTGAAGGAGTCCCCATTTTCTTAACTTGGATTCCTGATTGAGTTGACAATAATATTTTTTGCATTTGATATCGTGCCTTATTATCTGGTTGATATATCTTAACCTGCTTCACAAGATATACTATATATACTATATAGTATATACAACCGTGCACTTGTGGGCAAACACAGCACAAATTGTGTTTAATGTCCCATTAACAAACAGCAAATGACCAATGTTACTTGAAACTGGTTTCATATTGCTCTAACATGCTCTAACACACTACCTGTTTGATGGGGACGCATGCGTATGGTCAGATCCCACATATGGGGTCAGAGTCAGGATACCAGATTCAGGCTTAAAATCCACTGTTAATTAGCAACTGAATTTCCACCATGTCTTAATGCATTTAGCTGGACAATTCAACAATTGAATCTGTTATCAATATAATACAACATTTTATTATGAGTACTTCAACTGTGTTCATATATACTCTAGCAAATGTTTTGTTAGAATAGATTGTTAGCTGTTTTGCACTGGTAATAAAAAGTAGGCAGGACTGCTTGCCTTGCTGATCAGCACCATGTAATTAAATAGATTTTCAAATTAATAAATCCATTAAGTAATAAGTCAGTCCAGCTGAGTTGGTCGCACTCTCACTTCTGAGACAGAAAGTTGTGAGTTCAAGCACAGTGTTGTGACTTGAGTTAATACTCTAAAATGACACTCCATTACAGCACTGGGGGCCCATTGTGTTGTCACAGGGGCTGTCCTTCAAATGCAAGGTTAACCCAAGGTCCTCTCTGCCTGTTTGGGTTCTGTTGCACTATTCAAAAAGAGAGAGAAGTAATTATTCTGGTGTCCAAAATACCCCAGATAAAGGAATTATTCGCTTCACAATTGTTGGTTGTATTGCTTTGTGCAAATTGGCTGCCTTGAACACCCACAAATACACACTTTATAATATTTTGACATGATAAAATACTATTTGAAACGCAAATCCATGGATATTATTTGACTCCAAAATGGGTGCTCTGATCTGACTGTTTTTCTCCAACTAGATGCACTATTTACAAGTCTTACATTGAAACTAATTGAGTGCTTCAAATTACAAGACCATTTACCACACTCCAAAGGTGAAAATGGTTACAAATTAGAACCTGGGTTTTTTTTCTTTCTGGAGGATGTTTCTTTTATCAATTATCCGAATCAATGAACAGCAAATTGATTTTTTTGTGTACACGTACCGAACAAATTCTCTTTGTCCCACTTTTATTATTCACTTCAAAGATATCAAAGCAACTTTGAAAGTGAATTTTTTTTGGATACAAGTGGAAAATCCATATACTGTACAACTATACACTCTCATTGGCAAAATGCCAGTTGCCTTTGAACTAAAATATATATTTTTAAAAACTTTTTGTGTTCAGTGCTGAAGTAGAATGGCTGAGCGAGTGATGAAAGAGTTTGCTGACAACACTTTAATTACTTTCAGTAGCCTATGATTTAAATAGTTGAGAAATTGGTATCATTTTTCAATGTTACATTATATTCATTGTGAAGTCTGCTGATGTATTTTTGCTTACAAGTCCAGACTCCACTATCAGTTATACAAGGTTACAAAGTCTGACACCGAAAATGAATAATCCATTCTTTTTGTCCTTTATCTGTAATTGCACACAAAGTTATCAGCAATTGTGCCTCATCTTGTTATTCTGAACCCATTAATTGAAAAAAAATAACATGTGGCAGGGTTTAGGGTCCTTTCCAAAATACTATAGTATATCTTCTACATTTCATCGTATTAGGTTGTGATGCTTTGCTTTAGCTTACAGTCGAACATAGGACAATAGGACTATGGTCTGTGTAAAATGTTTTCTTTGTGAGAATCACATTTCATTGATTTAATCTGATAATAAGGTTATCAAGGAGGTTTCATCACTTTAAATACCAATTCCGGGTCTCCTTTTGTTTTTGCTAACAGTAATGATTTATAAAGCAACTCAATTTCCATCATATAAAAATTCTATAAATGCTTAACTACTTACATGCTTTGGCATTTAGTATGATAATCAGTTTGTTCCATGTTGGAAAAAACTGTTCAAAACTAATTTGTAAATTAAGTGTTATGATTGACTGTTGCATTATGATGTGAAAGCGGATGTGCAATACTATTAGAGAATAAATGAGTGGTGTAATGGTTATCACCTCTGTTAATTATATAAACACACTAGCTTAAATTTGTATAGAGCATTTCAAGTTGGGAGGACATCCCAAGGCGCTGGACAATCAGTGTTTCGGACCCGAGTGAGGGGTTGGATTTGGGGAGGGTAGAGAGCAGACCAGGTAGAAGGGTGACCAAACACTTGGTTGATGAAAAGGCTCTTGAGTCAGATATTGAAGGAGGCAAGGGAGAGGACAAGGTGGGGGCAGATTGGCCGAATGCCCGTCCACCAATGGTGGGGCGGGCAAGGCTTGGGACATGAAGCTGGCTGGAGCCCACTGAGCGTAGGGTGCGGGGCAGGTTGGTAGAGTTTGGGAGGTTGCAGAGGTAGGGTGAGTGAGGCAATGGAAAGCTTTGAAGGTGAGAACTAGGATGTTGAACTGCATTCTCTGTGTGATGGGAAGTCAGTGGAGTCGATTGAGGATGGAGTGCATCCATGGAGAGAGATGACGTCAATGCCTGAGTTATGAAGGCACGAACAGGAGCCAAACAGGAGGGCTTTGATCTTATTGTCTAATCTCATAAGAACATAAGAACATAAGAATTAGGAGCAGGAGTAGCCTGCCCTGCCATTTGAAAAGATCATAGCTGATCTTCTGACCAAACTCTAATTACATGCTTTAACCCCATATCCCCTCATCTCTCTATTTTAAAAAAATCTATAATTCTCAGCCTTGAAAATATTCAAGGAGTGAGCATCTACAGCCTTCTGAGGTAGTGAATTCCATAAATTCACTACCCTCCGAGTGAAGAAATGTCAGGATTTATTCATGTCAAGCTTACATTTGAATCCAGTACTGGGAATGTGTGCTATATTACAGGAGATGCCATCTTTCAGATGATATTGTTAAACTGAGGCTACGTCAACCTGTGCAGGGGATGTTAAATAATTCATGATGCTATTGGAAAAGAGAAAGGTGTTTCTCCCAGTATCCTAGCCAGCAAAATTAGTCAGTCATTCCATGGTAGTTTGTGATGCATTGCTGTGTGCATGTTGGCTGCTGTCTTTCACCATACAATACATACAGTAATTGTACTTTGCAATATATTGTGGGAAGCACTTTGAGTCATCTGATGTGAAAGGCACCATAACAAATGTAAGGATTATTATTATTAGGGTTAATATTTTTTAGACTTTGAACTCACAGCCTCAACTGACACTCTAATACTGTGTTGGGGAGCAGGCCCTCTCAGAGGTTTAGAGAGGCCCTGGCCACTTCCAATTTTTGAGGTAATTGGCCATAAAAAAAAATGACAATTAAGTTCCAAATCACGGCCTCACCACATTTAATATCTATAATATTAGGAAGTTATAATTCTTTTTTTAAAAAAACACAACAAACCTACCAAAAACATGTAAAAATGTTAAATCCTGTTTCGAAAATTAGCACTCATCTGAACAAGGGGGTCTGGCCAGACTCTCCCCCACTCTAAACTGAGAGTGTGTGTCACTTTTGGTTCGAAAGAGTGGCACATGAAAACAACAAGTCACGAAACTTAATAAATGCCAAAAAAAATTAACATCTAAATTTGAGGCTCCCTTTGAGCTTGAGGCCCAGGCCAAATGGCCCTCCTGGCCTCCCCTTTGATCGGCCCTGTTGGGGAGCGCTGTGTTGTTTTAGGTGCCTTCCTTCAGATAAAATCTCATCACAAAGTCCCAGCCATCTGTTCAGCAAACATTATTCACAATCAAAAAGAAAAAGATGTTCTCCAGGTTTCCTGACTAACAATCACCGAGCTACAAATGTTCATTCATTTCCCATAAGAAACACCCTCAGTACATTTTACAGTAAATCCTATGAAGTGCTTTAGACATCATCTTAATGTGAAATGTGCTATATTAAATGAAAATAATATTATTATTATTTTATCTTTGATTATTAACAGATTTTAGAGTAAAAACAAAACTCGCCTGAATTTGGCACAATGATTTCATCTGAAATCTTGCATAGTTGGCTGAATTTCATGCAGCAGGACTGAAAGGTAGTGATCATGCCTGTCAATGACATCAAGGCAGCCCACACATAATTTGCGAAACCCTTCTATCTGCTCTGAAAAATGCAAGTTCAAAGCAGGCCACACATAATTTGGGAAACCCTTCTATCTGCTCTGAAAAATGCAAGTTTCAATGCAAATGAGATTGTTAGTCAATTGGCGGATAGGCTTTTCTGGGGATAATAATCCTTCAACAAAAATAAGAATAATAATCCTACATTTCATACTTTCTAGATATCTCAAAGTGCTTTACAGAATACACTATAAAGTAAATTGACTGTATTTTTTTGGACAAAACATGACAGCAATTGCGCACAGCAGTGTCCCACAAAGAGTTGTGGATTGAAGTGATCAATTTATTCCAGTTTTGTTTCTGTGGGATTATTATCAAGTGTGTGGAGTCAGGAAACTTGTCGGGTTTTGCCTTGCCAGGAATGGAACCCACATCTCTCGCTTGCAAGGCGAGTGCTCCAACCACTGAGTTACAGGACTCCACTTTGAAACCCATCATTCTTAAAACAGACAAATAATAATTTGGTCACTCAATCCATGACTGTTGGTGGGAAACTGCTGTGCGCAATTGACTGGTACATTTTTCCCACAAAATATACAGTCAATTTGCGTTACAGTATATTCTGTGAAGCACTTTGGGGCTTTTCAAAGAAGTGATAAGTGCTATATCAAATGCAAGGATTATTATTATTATCATTAGTATTATTATGCCTCTTTTCCAAATATTTTCCTAAAAATAATTCCCAAAAGCAAAAATTCAAAGTTAAAACTGTCATGAGACTGGGAATCTAGACAGTCAGCCAAATTGAATGGGAAGCCTGCAGGATAAGTGTTTTGGGACGTGGCCTCAATGTGAAAGGAGCTCTTTGAATGTAATTTTGTTGTAGTTGATAACCAATCTTCTGCAAGAGGTTTCCAGTCCTAAACTAGTTTTAATGGCACATAGTAATAGCAATCCCCATTAAATAATAGCATGCCTTTTGGAATACCACAAATATGAACTCAAAGTTTTAACCCATTTTATCACCAAATTCCCATACAGAACTAGGAGCTTAAATAATTCTATGAAGTATTTCTATGAATTTTTCATTTTCATCAAACTTCTTCCACTGGAATTGGTATTTAAGAATGCAGGGAGCCCAAACAGAAGAAAGCTGCTATATTGCTGTTTTTTGGGAAATTGAAGGCAATTTGTTGCTGTTACTGTAAGTCAAAATGTAGACACTTAAATGTGTTGTGAATAAGTGGCATTCATTTAAAAAAAAGACCAGGGCGGATTGTTGGAAAATAGCATCATACATACCTTAGAGAATATGCAAAGGCAATTTCTAAATATAGTTTAACAGCCTTCTCCCAAATGACTTGCAGGCACACACTGCAGTTTGATTGCATTCCAACACTAATGTTTGAGTATCCGATGTCAAATTGTGAACTTTGCGTTCACACCGGCATGATAACAACTCCCCATGGGCAGGTGCCCTACTGGTAAAACCCCAAGGGTGTTGCACTGTAAAACGCAATACCAATCCAAGTTGTTATTTCCTTCCTGGGAATATCTGTTTTTGGTGATGCCTCAAAATATTCTGTATTATAAATAATGTTGTTAGGACATCTAACAAGAAAACATTACGCTACATAGCCGAGAAAGTAATTAGAATTACAGCTATTTGTATCTGCTTTCCCTGCTCAGTAAGCCAATATTTCTGATATTCCATACAACTTTGAAACAAACATTTCATTTCAAAACATTTACTTTGAATAGAGTGATGGCACAAAATGGGGTGGGTGTTGTGTTACACCTATCCTGCTCAATAAGATGTGATTTAATGTAGTGACCTGATGATGATGAGCATATTGGCTGGCCCACAGTTGTATTGAAGCAGTTTGGGAATTTGCCACGATATTACAAAGGATTTTACCCAAGTTGGGGGGATTGTTGCATTTGATTGCCAATTCATTCAGATCTCTTTACTTTGTAAAATTGCAATTTCTTTAACTGTTGTGGTTGCTGTTGTTAGTCTGAAATAACAAGATACCGGGTCTCCTGCACACCTTGGGATCAAGGAAGATGTCTTCTCCTTAGCTTTTAACCACTTTGCTCAATTTGCCCTCACCAAATAGATCCTTTCTCTGAAATCCCTCACCCCTTCTTTACTTTCTAAACAAATGCAAAGACCTAGCTCTCTGACTGTACTTTTGATTACCTTGCTCCTAAACAGTTAATTCATTTTACAGTATATTATGTGAAGCGCTTTGAGACGTCTCAAAGATTTGATAAGGCACCATATCAAATGCAAGGATTATTATTCTTATCACTCAAAGCTCTGTTTTCCACTCTTTGTAAAACATTTTGGATAGTTTCCCTACATGAAAGGAGAAACATAACTGCAAACTGTTTCTGTTATAACCTACTCAGTTTCTAAATTAAGGCCACACCTTTCATGGAAGATAAGAAAAATCCTCCAGGACAAACAATTCTATTAAAGTTTAGGTTGTACAAGGTGAAACTGACCTTATCACAGTGTAGGTATAATGAGATTTTTTTTTGCCTTTGGGCTTTAATAGAGCAATTTCACTTATTCTAGGAGTGTTGGGATAAGTCTGGCTTTTAAAAATAATCCGTTGGATTCTCCTACTCAGTAAGAGAGAACAGGAAATGGTGATGAATGTAGGTTCTGGTAATATTCTATGCAATCAACAACAACAACAACAACAACAAAATTACATTTATAGAGCAACGTTCACATCAGGAGGACGTCCCAAGGCACTGAGCAGTTAGGTTGGGACCCAAGCAGGTGGGGAAGGGTCGGGGTAGGGGGAAGGAGAGTAGCCTCTAGCCTCTTTCAAGTCCTGCCTCAAGACCCTCCTCTTCGACTGTCCCATTGGTCAACCCCTCCCCTCCTTTCCATCCATACTTCCCAATTCCAACCCTAGTTTAGGTCGGAAACATTAACTTTCCAGGAACTTGGGACATCAACTCTCTGTTAATGGCGCTATACAAATGTAACTTTGTTGTAGTTGATCATATTTATATGCAGGTCTGTGCTGGTTTGGAATCATCATAATAAAATAATTGTGTTTGTTTCAATGCCTTTCATTTTTAGATATATACCTATATTACGCATGAATCTTCACCCATTCCTTACTCCCTCCCATATCCTTCTACTTCCCTTTCCCTCATCTTTCAGGCAAACAAATCATCCCTTCACAAGATAGACTATGTTGTGCTGTTGGGGTACATGGAACCAGAATAATATCAATGCAAAAAAAATGCAAGGCCTTGTTTGTTTATTAAGTGAATGCTTGCAAAACTTTACATGCAATGAGAATGTATATAGAACAGGAAAAGGCATCAAATATTGCTTGTGAACCTGGAGTGTACCTCTCTCAGTCAGCACAGAAGCATCAAACCAGAATGTTTTTCGATATACAAATTCCGTGCTTGCCACCCAGGCTTTCCACTTCATGAAGCAATTTTCTCAGCTGCGATAGAGGGATAGTTTGCCAATAGATCGGTAAGAAATAATGTTGAAGTGTTTTGTGACTGCAAAATAATGGGACAATTGTTCAACATTGCAGCAATTCATTCTGCACTAGCACTCCTTTTTGACAGTTCGTATGATTATCTTTTTTCTTTAAAAATGAAGATGAAAAAGTTTCTTATTTTCAATCTATCCATTTGTGATTACAGGAACAATTATTCATTTTTATTAAAAGAAATGGCTGGGTGTTAAAACAACTCTAGTTTTAAGATACTGTCAAAACAAAATGTGACTTAAAGTTATGGGAAGAGCTAAATGTTCCCTGAGGTTAACTGGATAACTGGTGCATCCATCTGGAAAGCCTTGAGAGGCCATTAAGTATCCCTTGAGCCATCTGTCTTGGATAGTTGGTCACAAGTGAAATGTGGGGAAAATCTGTCCTTGAAAATTAGGACATTGGCTGTGGGTAATAAAAGTGAGGCAATAATTCTCAGTAGCTGGAAGCACATGTGAAGTCTTTGGATCATCAATTATTGGATCCTTGATAGTAAACAGCAGATGGAACTTGAGAGAGGATTAATTTTTAGGAAATAATAGTGTAATCTGTGGGTAAAGCCTTGGGGTTCACTGTCCGTGGAATTTTGAACTTGTGCATTATGACAAGCTGGAGCAGTGGCTGCACTTAAACCTCAAGGAATATTTTCAGCTGCCTAAAAGCAGCAACTGTGGAAATCTTTCATGAGTGCATCCATTAGTGAAGGTTGGGAGAAGAAATCATTCCTGGAGTAAATTGCATCTGAAAGTCATTATGAAATCAGATGCAGATTTTGCTTTATTGTCAATGTCTTTTAACATTAGGTTGGGTGAGCTTCAAGGGCTAGGTGTATGGCTTTACAATTGTGAGTTGAATTCCTCAATTTGCTACATACAGATTTGTAGCAGTAGTGATGCTTTGTAGATGATGGGTTCTCGGATTGGGTCCAAATAAATCAGATTAATTCAAATCAAACCAAACAACCAATCTGGCAACTCAATGATTTATTTAATATCCACATTTTTCCTAATTATTCACAACAGGCCAAATAAAGCTTCAGTTAACATTCAAAACTTATGAACTCAGAGCAGAGCAGTAAAATGTGATGTATGATATTATCACTGGTAAAAATTATCCCATGCATTATCCCAAACCGTCAGTAGTTATTACTTATCTAGGTGTGTGCGCTTGTGTGTATATGGGGGGTAGGGGGTAATGAAGGAAGCGGGTCATCCTGCAGGCCAATCATAACAAACTGAGTGCATTTACCAGACAGCATGTGGACTGACTAATTAAGAAACAGACATGAAATAAACAAAAATAGCCTTGATTAGAGAATTAAATCCCACAGAAACAACATAAGGTTGACTTTTTCCAAATAACTATGCTAGCTTAGAAAACAAGGATTCGTAAACAACAACAACAATAACAAAATTACACTTGTATAGCGCCTTTCACATCAGGAGGACATCCCAAGGAGCTGGACAGTCACCACTTCAGACCTGAGCTGAGGACAGGTGGGGGAGGGAAGTGGGGGATAAGGGGTTGCCGATGGGTCTATCAAAGAGGAGAGTCTTGAGGCGAGACTTGAAGGAGGCCAGGGAGGGGGCAAGACAGAGGGACCGCGGGATGGAGTTCCAGAAGTTGGGGGTAGAATGGCTAAATGCTCGCTCACCAATGGTGGGGCAGGTGGGTCGGGGAACATGGAGCAGGCCAGAGCCTGCTGAGTGGAGAGGGTGGGCCGGTTGTTAAGAGTATAGGAAATCACGGATGTAGTGTGGGGTGAGGTTGTGGAGGGCTTTAAATGTGAGGACCAGTATCTTGAATTGGATCTTCTGGATGATGGGGAGCCAATGGAGTCGGGCAAGGATGGGAGAGATGGGGGTCACGGAGTTTAGAACCATAGAGGACACGGGCTGCAGAGTTCTGGATTATCTGCAGCCTGTATAATTGGGAAGACCGATAAGTAGGGAATTTGCATAGACGAGCCGGGATATAATGAAGGTGTGAATGAGGGTTTCAAACAATTTTTAAAAAAAAATAAAATATCCACAAGAATGTTCAAAGAGCATTGTGAAAGTTCAGTACGTTTAAGATAACTAACTACTGTACTGGATTTATGGCAAAAGATGCTCAATTTCAAGTAATACCTGTAACTTGAGAATAGGTGAACTAATATGCAACATCTATGTATACCACTTTGTGAGGTGGTGCATTTCTAATGCCACAATGACTATTATTACATCCTTTTATTGAAATCCACAATCCTCCCATCTGTGAACTCAGTCTGCACAACCCAAAAATGTTACTCCAGGCTGGAGGAAGGCACACTGCTCTGATTCCAACTTCTGTATTATTTTATCAATTCTTCTAAAACTGCAGATTTTTACCTGCCAAATTTTTAACAATACTGTTATGATTTTACCATTAATAATAATAATAAATAATCCTTGTATTTGATATAGCACTTTTCACATCTTCTAGACAATGGTTTTAACCTGATATGCCTGGATTCAAACACAGGTCTCACGCTTGTAAGGTGAGTGCTCTAACCACTGTACAGGAGCTCCATATAATCCAATATTAAAGCATACAGCTTCTTTAAATAATGTATGACACCCACCGTATTCTGCACTCAAAGTGACTTAAATGTTCAGAAAGAATTGGCTACATTTGCATGCTATCGAAATATGTCAGTTTGTTTCATTCATATTAAATCGGATTATCCATACAAAATTAACCGTTTTGTATGTCGTCAACAACAACAACGTCAGCAATGTCATCAACAACAACAACAACTTTGATTTATATAGCACCCTCCACACTGTATGGTGTCTCAGAGCGCTTCACCGCAATGGATCCCGGGATCGATCTAGGGGCGGAGGTATAAAGGTGACTAAAGGCACGGTCGAAGAGAAAGATCTTTAGCTGGAACCTGAAATTGGGAAGAGAGGGGCCGAGGCAAAGGGAGGGAGGAAGAGAGTTCCAGAGCCTCAGGGTGTAGTGGCTGAAAGCACGGCTGCCAAGGGTGGAGCGGAGGATTCAAGGACATGGAGGAGGCCAGACCTGGTGGAGCGAAGGCAACAGATGCTGGTTTGAGGAGAGAAGAGGTCGGAGAGGTAGGGGAGGGTGCAGAGGAGTGGAGGGATTTGAAGACAAGGATGAGGATCTTGAAATCGATCCTCTCTGGGATAGGGAGCCAGTTAAGTCTGGGAAGGACTGGGGTAATGGGGGAGCGAAGTTTGGTGCGGGTGAGAATGCAGGTGGCAGGGTTTTGAATGAGATGGATGTTATGAATTGTGGTGGAGGAGAGACCGGCGAGGGGGGCGTTGGAATAGTCTAGCCGAGAGGTGACAAAGGCATGGACTAGGGTTTCAGCGGTTTTGGGGGCGAGATATTGCCAGTTATGGGCGATCCAACAGAGATGGAAAAAAGTGGTGCTGGTGAGGGATAGGATGTGGGGGAGGAAGGACAGTTGGGGGTCGAACTTGAAGCCAAGGTTGTGCACGGGTTCGGAGAGTTTCAGGGGGAGACCGGGAAGGTTGAGGAGGTGAGAGCCATGTGAATGTCAGCAGCAGATTTGTTCAAAATGTATTACAATATACAGACGCTACAGTTCAGCCTTGAAAGTTTCTAATCATTGTGAGATGATAACGACAACAACAACAAAATTACATGTATACAGCGCTGGGACAATGATGAACAATAATCCCAAATGAAAAGATGATAGGAACTTGGGGAAGGATTATGAAAATTTGAAAGGATTATGGAGCTCCCGATGTGTTGAATTACTTGCATAGACTGATTTTTGTTGAGTAATAACAGGATTATCAATCAAATTTTGGCTACTTGGTTATGAAAATTAATATGATGGAAAGCCTTGATAAATCTCAATCAATCTTTATGTGCCATGGTGTATAATTCCCATTGAGGCAAATTTACATTCAAAGTGTTCCATATTTAAATTTCTGTTTATTATCTAATAATATAGCACATTTTTATGTTGAAACATCTCAAAGCGCTTCACCAACTTGCTGTAAAGCCTAGTGACATTTGTGTGTAGAGTACAGGCAAACATATGGGCACTTTGCACACAGAAACATTCCAGAAACAGCCATGAATTGAATGAGTGTTGAATTTGTTTATCTGTAAATCCGGTTGTTGGCCAGAACTCCAGGACAGGTGATCTTCGCTTTACAAATAATGCTTTAAAATCAAATAAGTTCTTTAACATTCACCTGACCAGGCACATGGGACAATAGCTTAACATCTCATAGAAACAAGAGTGGGTCACCCCTAGAATTTGTTGGAGTGACAGCCACCAAGGATTATGAGCTCAAACTTCTGACATTTGATTGATCTTGCAGCCTTCCGACACATAGGTGAGTGTGCCAAGTTTAATTTCTCTAGTGTATTTATTTTGTTTCGTGTTACTTCAGAATGACATTTCATTTCTCTAGTCTAAATCTGTATTCCTGTCAGGTTATTGAAAATTGTGGTACAACTGCTACAGCTTCCCCAGCAATACAAAACAGACTGCGGCTTATTTCATGAATCAATTGGGAGTGCAGTACAAGAAAGAGACAACATCAGTTCAGATTAGATCAAAACAATTCAACTTGAATTGAATTCTTACTTTTATCAGATTATCAGACAAAACAATGTAATTGATTCCTAATTTCAGGGCTTGGAAGAAGAGATATCTAATACAGACGATTAGATTTAGCAGGTCTGTTGTTCAATATTCATAGATGTGTCTGCATCATGCAAACCAGGCAACATAGCAACATTCAATCCATAGCTTCTCCATTGTTGTTTAATCATACTGTTAACAGCTATCAGACAGACAGCACAGTTTTCAGGATGCTACTGTGCGCAATTGGGTTCTGCTTTTTGCCCACAAAATATACAATCAATTCACTTTACATTCTGGAACAATGTGAAACACAATGTAAAACACATTTTAGACTTTCCTATACAAGTTAATCACGTTCTACTGTCATCTCTCCCGCCAGTAGCCATCCGATCAAATCAACAAAGAGGAGTCAACATAACTAATCAGACCCTAAACAAGCAAGAAAACAAGCCATTTAAACTGGGAATAAACTACATAGATATTTCATATGTGAAATTTCATATTTCATGTTACAGTAGAATGGCACAACTCTCTTATCTTGCACCCCAAATAAAAAAAAGATCTGATTACCCAAGCAGGAGGTGGGTCTGATTGTGAAGTTTGTTGTGACAATAAATAATGCAACTTTTGTGACTTGACAAATTGATTGAAAGCAAACAAGAAGGAGGGTGGTCAGCAGGTGATAGCAATCTCTGCAAAGAAAATAACTTGGTTAAAAGCCAGAAAAAGGTCCAGACCTCCAAAGGATGTTCGACAAAGCACCTCATGAAAAACTTCACTAACCAAAGTCGCAAGATATCAAGGGGAAGACACTGACACATGCAATCCAAATTGGTTGAAGAAGGGAAGCAGAGGATTGTTGTTAGGGAAGTCAGGTCAAAACGGAGGGTAGGGGAGGGGGTTATTAAAGCAGGATGCCTTTATTGTGAATCCTTCCAATTGCTTGTATGCTTTAATAACCTGATGAATAGTCACTACAAGGTTGTTAAATTTGCAGTTGACACCAATTTGGATGATCATGCTTTCAGTCATTATGCTCTGAAACTATGAAACTATCTGACTCAAGCTCTTCACCCTGCACACATTCTGACCATCTTCAGATCAAACCTAAATACCATTTTCTTTGATTTTGACAAAAATTACTTCCATCTCTACCTGACTTGGAAGCAAACTCTGACACTGTTAAGAGCTCTGAGAGGCAAATGAAGAGTGCTCAACCAATGTAAGTTGTTGTTGTTGAACAATGGAATCAGGGGAGGTAACAAAGATTTTACAAAGTGAGCGTGATAAAGAATGTAACACAAAACACAAAATACTACAGATGCTGGGAATCTGAAACAAAAACAGAAGTTGCTGGGGAAACTCAGCAGATCAGGCAGCATCCATGGAAAAAGACTCCTTTTCCTTTCTCCATGGATGCTGCCTGACCTGCTGAGTTTCCCCGGCAACTTCTGTTTTTGAAAGGGAATGTATGTGGGCGGAAGAATGATGGCTCAAATTCAATACAGATAAATGCAAGATACTGAAATTAGGAAGTAACGGTAGAAAGCACAAGTTCTCCATTGATAAAGAAAGATAAAGAAAGTTTCTAGATAATGACTTCTCTGAGGATGAAATGCGCCATCACAGAAGAAGCTGGTCGAGCATCCTCGCCATTCCTCATGGGGTGAGACCAGTGGAGGACATTACCCAGGAAGAGCTGGACAACATATCTGTTTCAAAATTTAAAAATGTGGAGTGTGGAGTCCTGTAACTCAGTGGTTAGAGCACTCATCTTACAAGCATGAGACCTGTGTTTGAATCCAGGCAGTTCAGGTTGAAACCTTGGGCAAGTTTTCTTACTCCACAACCTAATAATAATCCCTCCAAAAAACACTTTAATAAAAATTGGTCATGTCAACCCACAACGGTTTGTGGGGTGCTGATGTGCGCAATTAGCTGCCATGTTTTGCCCACAAAAGTGTACAGTCAATTCACTTTACAGTATATTCTGTGAAGCGCTTTGAGACGTCTAGAAAACATGAAAAGCGCTATATCAAATACAAGGATAATTATTATTATTATGTAGAGATATTTGCAATTGTAGCTACTGCAGGCAACATGACGGCTGATGTGCTACATGTGTTCTCGTTTACCTGTACAAATACCACAGCTATGACAATGTGTACACTTACTTGAAGAATTTTTAAAAAGAGCTTGAAATAGAAATGAAACAGGAGATGATTTTGGGGTAAAACAAAAACAGAAGTTGCTGGGAAAAAACACGTGACGAAGGGTCGTGGACCCGAAACGTTCACTAACTTTCCTTTCTCAATGGATGCTGCCTGACCTGCTGAGTTTTCCCAGCAACTTCTGTGTTTGTTTCAGATTTCCAGCATCTGTAGTATTTTGTGTATGATTTGGGGATTGTTTCCTTGCTGCTTTTGCAATGTACATCTGTTTTTAACGAACAATATGAGTTGGAAATATGAGTGAGGAACTTAATTTCCAATATTGCTTTGCTTGCGTTACTATTGTTAGGTCTATATAGGCTACCATTTATAATCAAATATGATCACAGCAATGAGTGTAAAGAGGGAAGAAATGCACACATTTTACACTTGCATTTTTTTAGATTTAAATTAATATAATCCTTGCATTTAATGGATTTTATCATGAATGTACCAGCATAATCTTGAATTCCAAACTTGACATGCTATGGTCGGTTCATGACATCTCGTCAGCCTTCCTGGTGACAGCAAGTAAAACTTATCAGGGTCTATTTACTTGTACTCATTTATTCAAGTACTGTATTCAGTTTCAGTGATCCAAAATTCAATTGTAATTTAAATCAAATTCCCAACTTTCATCCCTTACCCCATTAGCTTCCAAACTTTGAATAGCGGCACCCCCACTAACTCAGCAACGTTTTTGTTGTGCACTCCCTCCTTCACTCTTAGCTCCACACACTCGTGTCCTCGGCTCTGACTCGGCTCCGCACTCGGGTCCTTGGCTCCGCCTCATGCTCCACTCATGTCCTCGGATCCGCCGTGGCTCTACATGCACTCGGGGGCTTGAGACGCTAAAGCTCGCCAGCCAATGGTGTACGCCCCCCAAGGGAGATGCGCTGCACAGTTTGGAAACCACTGCCTTTGCCCTACGTATTTTCTGGTAACACTACAATAATAATTCCCAAATGTAGTGTTCCATAGTAACATCTCTACATTCATGCTTTCTGAAGTTCCATTTGCACTCGTACCTTGAACCCAGCACCTTGGGATGTGCTCCTGATGTAAAAGGTGCTATACAAGTCTAATTTTGTTGTTGTTGGAATGATTTTAGTATAACCTCCTTTTTGGCAAGTTTTCTTATACCACATGCCTAATAATAATCCCTCAAGAGAAAATCAATAATGTTTTGGTCACTTAAATTCATGACATTTTGTGGGACACAGCTCTACACAATTGACTGCCAGGTTTCACCCACAAATATACAGTCAATTCACTTCACAGTATATTCTGTGAAGCACTTTGAGACATCTAGAAGACAGCGCTATATCAAATGAAAGGATTATTATGTTACTATTATGAAACTTATCAGAAGGAATGTTGAAAGAGATCAAGGGCTGCTGGTTGACTCATTGCTCACCATATCAAAACAGTATGAGGTAGCAGTAAACTAGATAAATTTGATGTCAAATCAATTTTCAAGTTAAATAATGCTCTGATCAGTCCACACCTTTAGGGTGTTGAGCAGACTTTGTGCACATCTCCTAAGTGTAGACTTTTAATCCAACAACCTGCATTTATGTAGCGTTCTTCATGCAGGGTAGCATATCAGAGCTCTTAATACTGTAATAATTTTTAATCTTACAATAGGTTTTTTATTTTCTGCAGCAAATATGTTGAGTGAAATGATCGCTGATAGCAGTAGTGAGTCAGCCAAGACTATGCTTCCAGATGTAGGGTTTGAAACTGCAATATTTTGCCTCAATAGTTTGTCGCCAAATGTCTGTTTCCAACTGATAAATACATAAGTGTAAAAATTGTGACCAGGGCTTTTTGTTGAGTTGTTCAGAATTAAGCCAATATCCTGCTGACTGGAGGTGCAACGCCAAATGCTCCACAGCCAGCTTAACATTGTCATTGAGTCAGAGGGAGGAGAGATCTGTGGCAATAAACAGTCTATCATGCCATCGTCCTCCATACACCCGCCAAGTCTCTTGACTGTAGCGGGTGTGTCACAGTTGAAACGTAACTCACCCAATTGACATGCATACACACAGATGCATGCTTAAATAAGGAGAGTCTACTTAACAACGGATAGGCAGGGGCCAATTTATCCTCCTAATCCAACCCAGCTCATAAACTCATCATTAATTGGGATTTAAAGCAGTGAGCTCCTGCTCTGTAAACTGAAGTTCTGTCCATTACACTGGAGAAGAAAAGGTTGAAGGCAATATGATAATAGTCTTTAAAATTCTAAAAGGACCAGATAATTTAGACCATGATAAACTGTTTATTTTAAAAATAAACAGCAGAATCAGAGGACATGGCCTGATATTGAACAACAACACAGTTCCATTTATACAGCACCATTCATGCAAGGAGGATGTCCCAAGGAGCTGGACAGTCAATGTTTCAGACCTGAGCTGGGAACGAGATTCTGGAGGGTAGGGTGAGAGGAAGGGATCTGGAGTGACCGATGGGACTGTTGAAGAGGACAGTCTGTAGGTAAAACTTGAAGGAAGCCAGGGAGGAGGCAAGTTGGATGGCCTGCGGTATGGAATTCCAGAGGTTAGGGGCAGAATGGCTGAAGGCTTGCCCACCAATGATGGAGCGGGTGGGTAAAGGCAGATGGAGTAGACCGGATCCTTCTGAGCGGAGCGGCGAGAATGTCGATGTTTTAATCGATGGTGAGGTCATGGATGGTAAGTAACTTATTGAATGGGGGGAAATTCAGAACAAATGTGTGTGGCACTACTTCATTGAGCTTCAGTAGTAGTAATTGTATGGATCAGGGGTTCCCAGGGAGAGAGTGGAAGCAAAACATGTTAATTCCTTCAAGAATTATAGATTTCTGTCAGGAAATAACAGTTTGATCTAGATATTATCTGGAGATGTCTAGAAGATATTAAAAGCACTATGTCAAATGAGAGGATTATTCTTATTTTTATTTATTAATGAAAACGTCTACTAGATACATTTTTCAACCATGTGTTAATTATCTGCAGTGTTGAGTAACATCTAATTAAAATATCATGTCACAATTTATCACATAAATTTAAATGCATTTGAACAATTACAAATCAGTTATACAATTTTCTGATTATCTGGAATACTTTAAGGAATATTTTTACACATAAGGGTGAAACATTTGGTTGAATTTGATATAGAGCTTTATACTTTGGAAATATGTCTTGCCGCATTTCACAGGATTTACTATAACGTGTACAGTGACTGTGTGTTTGTAGACAAACACTCCTGCCAGGGTGTGTACACATATGACCCACAAACAACAATGAAGAGAATGATCAATTTTATCCTCTATTGATTGTAATGATCTTATTCAAAATGAGGTGTCTCAGCACAATTCAGGGCATCCAAATTCTGCAGGGGAAGAACAGTCAGATTTCAAAAAAACAAATGCATTGAATCATGCCTCAATAATAAAAGGAATAAAAATATGGCCTAATTTGAACAAAGTAGAGTTGGTTTTAGCCAGCAATGTCCAGATGATTTCCATGTTCCATTGCAAGAAATAGCTGCTGCACTTAAGCACTTAAAGTAAAAGTGAAAATCCATTAGCAATAAAGTAGGAGCATTTTGTTGAAGACCTGCAACTATACAGACCTTCAGAGAATTATATGAAGTGTTTTTGTTGTTAAGAATACAATCTGATAATAATATAGAATGTTTTGCTGATGTATTCTCTTCCTTTATCACTCTGTAATTGTTGGTGAAGCATAACATGGAAAATGTCAGTTTATGGACGGATGTACTGTACTTGAATTCTATTGCCAAATTAATATTCTCTCTCCTCCAAATTGTATTCTGAATACATGGATGGGAGATCGTTAATCATTGTGGATTTAGTATAGAGAATCTAAAATAACCTGAAGATTGTTATGGTAAATATCACTTAACCTGTTACTAGAAGAAAATATGTGCATTCAATTAATATAGAAAACACCCTGCAGTCGAGTGCATTCAAGTAACTGCCTGAAATGCTAAACTGAGGACTAGTGTTGCATGACACACACTATAATTATTGTAATCATAATAATAATCCTTGCAATTGATATAGCCATTCACGGCCTTGCCCCCGTCTATCTCTCCGACCTACTGTCTCCCTATCAGCCTGCCCGCACCCTCCGTTCAGCAGATTCAGGCCTGCACCGCGTCAACTGCCCTAACCACCCAACCATTGGTGGCCGGGCTTTCATACTGCGCTCCCATACTGTGGATTGCCATCACGCAGCCCCTCCGCCTTGTTTCCTCCCTTTCCTACTTCAAGGCCGGTCTCAAGACTTCCTCTTCGACCGTGTCTTCAGCTACCCCACTAACTCTTCCCTCTCTCCCACTCTTCTTCCCCTTCCCCCTACCCCGACCCTCCCCCCATGCCCCCCGCTTGGGTCCCGAACTGATGTTCAGTGCTTTAGGACGTCCTCCCAACGTGAAAGGCGCCATATAAGTGCAAATTTGTTGTTGTTGTTGTAGCACCTTATCATACAACAACATGTTGTATGATAAGGTGGGAAGTATTAAACGCTTCACAGAATACATAGTAAAATAAATTGATTGTATATTTGTTTGGCAAAACAAGGCACAAAACAGTGTTTCACTGATATGGATTCAGTGATCACAATTTTTTGAGGGATTATTACCCCTGAAAATGGATCCACCAATAGACTAACAACTGGTCCCTACTTATTGCTAGGTAAACAGAGGTGTGTGAAGTAAGGAAACTTGCCTAAGGTTTTGCCCAGCAAGAAATTGAACTTGGGTGCTCTCATTTGATGAGTGAGTGCTAACCACTAAACTACGGGACTTCATAGTAGAAAGCTGATAGGCATATCTCATCTCATAGAAATAGAGCATGAGAACTTCAACAGAAATATCATCCATATTACAGAATATTGGTAACTCATTGAATAAGGATTTCAGCAACAATAATTTACAAGCAACTACTCTTTTGAAGTCTTTGAATGAGAAGGTGAGATGAGTTGAGCAGTGTTTAATCCAAATTATATTTTTGTCTGAAAAGGAGGACGTATTTGCTGTCAATTGACTGATATCTCAGTAGTTTTGGGGGCAGTGAATCATATGGAATAAATGAATGGCCCATTGAAAATGGAAAAAAAGGATTTAGCCAGTTTCAGTTTATTCATGGTATTTTCAGTGAATTGACTGTATTTATGGGCGAAACACCTCAGCCAATTGTTCACAGCAGTGTCCCACAAACAGTCATGTGACAAAATGACTAGGAATCTTTAATACTGGAAGCTTTGAACATTCAGGTACTGATTCGGTGGGGTACACTGAATCTGCTTAGCAGAATAGAAATATTCAATTTACTCAACAGAGTCAATAATACACGATTAGCTCAAAATTGTTACACCTGATTCAGTTTCATGTGTTATATCTTGGCGTAGAGCACACATGATTCATCACCAAATGATTCTCGCGCTTAATTAAATGCCTTGGAGCACTATATTGATAAGCCATGTATGTCGATTAACCTTTCCTTTGATTTTTGACATCATATGGTTGTTTTTTATAATTTCACATGACATTTAATGTCAAAACATTTCTCCCCAGCAGGATGATGTTACTAATTTAATCTCACAGTCTTTGGAAGCATCAATACAATGAATAGAATAGGAGCTATCAAATGCAAAATTTTTATTTATCAAGCAGCGAGTGATTTTCCAAAAGATTTTATAGCACTGGAGAACAAATGCAGCTTCATTCATAATGTATGGGAGGCAGCAAACTGAGAAAACAGAATGTATTCCTGGAACCTGGCACACCATTTGTCTGAAAGACTGAATGTCCTTCACTTAATATTCTGGGGTTTAAAGACTCTCTACAAACTCCACAAATTATAGAATTGTTGATCTCGTTTAAGGAGTGACCCTCTCTTATCTATAGTTCCAATGGGTTCATGCCTGCATTCAAAAGTGACCATGTAATTAACTAGTCAACCAGAGTTGATTGAGAACAGGTATCCTTATGCATTAATCTTTACTTTCTACATGTTAACCTCACATTCTCTTCACAATGCTAAAAGGCTAAGGCAGACTGGATGTATTAGTTACAGCATTTCAATTTTTTTAACAAAAAAATTCACAAGATTCACACAATTTATCAAAATAAATTAGAGAAAAAATGCAATTTGCATTAATAAATATACACATAGGAGGACATACACAATACAAATCATGTTTGTGTCGCTAGAAAAAATATACTGGACATTTATTACTGTGGCACACTCAGCCGACAGAAAGCTTTACAGTATTAGAGAGCTTCAGAAAGCCTCAAACCATAATGTAAAGCCCTGACCCTATAAAGAAAGGGTTGTACAAAGCAGTTCCTGTGATGGAACTCCTACAGTTTGGGAGAAAAGGAGACCAATGTGGCACATGGAAAACCAATATTATTTTATTAACAGATATACACACCAAATGTATATTGATAGATAATAATACATTTTAAAGACAATGATGGTGCTTTCACCAGACTTTCCTTCAACCATTAAGCATCTGTGATTGATGAATAAATGTGAAGTGAGAAATGATAATTACACTGCAAAACCTTTTTTCTCCCAGTAATAATAATCCTTGCATTTGATATAGTGTTTTTCACGTCTTCTAGACACTTCAAAGTGCTTCATAAAATATACTGTATAAGAACATAGAGCATAAGAAATAGGAGCAGGAGTAGGCAATTCGGCCCATCGAGCCTGCCTCGCCATTGAATCATGGTTGATATTCTACTCTAACTCCAGCTACCTGCCTTATCGCCATATCTCTTAATCCCTTTATAAATGAGAAATCTATCTAACTCAATCTTGAATATGTTCAAGGACTGAGCATCAACAGCCCTTTGGGATAAAGAATTCCATACATTCACCACCCTCTGAGTGAAGAAGTTTTTTCTCAACTCAGTGTGAAAGGGCTGAACCCTAACTTTAAGACTGTGACCCCTGGTTTTAGATTCTCCAATCAGGGGAAACAATCTCTCACTATCTACTTTTTATCCACATACTGTAAAGTAAGTTGACTGTGTATATATATATATATATGTGTGTGTGTATGTGGGCGAAATGGCATTATCAATTGCACACAGCAAATATCCTAAATACAGTTTCGGAATCAAATCAACCATTTTATTTTAGGGATTATTATTAGGCATGTGGAGCAAGGAAACTTGCCCAAGGTTTTGCCATGCATGGAATTGAACCCAGGTCTCTCAATTGTAAGGCGAGCACTCTAACCACTAAGCTGTGGGACAATGAGAGCACTATATATAGGAAACCAACCAGTCAAAAGCTTGAAAAAAACCAACACACAAAGTTACATTTGAGGAGTGCCTTTCACATTGGGTGGATGAACCAAGGTGCTGAACAGTCAGGGGTCAGAACCCGAACATGGGGGATGGGGCAGGGTTTGGATGATGGAGAGCAGAGAGGTAGGAGGCACAGTTGAAAAGGAGGGTCCTGAGTCGGGCCTTGAAAATAGCAAGGGATGGAGCAAGGTGAAGGGACAGTGGGATGGAGTTCCAAAGGGTGGGGACAGAAACGCTGAAAACCTGGCCACCATTGGTATGGCAGGTCAAGCATGAGACATGGAACAGGCTGGAGCCTGCTGAACAGAAGGAGCAGACTGGTTAATAAGGGGAACCAAAGGTCAGAGAGGTAGGAGGGGGTAAGTCCATGGAGGGCCTTGAAAGTGAGGATGAGGATTTGGAATTGTATCTTCTAAGGGATGGGGAACAGTGGACTGGATGAGGGTGGGGAAGATGGGGTCACAGAGCCAGGTGTGGGAGAAGACATGAGCTGCAGAGTTTGGGATGATCTGCAGCTTGTCGGAGGGAAGAGTTGGGGACAGCGACAATGAGGGAGTTTCCATAGTCGAGTTTTGGGGTAACAAATGCATGCTTGAATATATTTACAGACCTTTAGTCATGTTTTCTTTAGAATTAGCTGGTACTAGCAAAGCATTTATACAGAAGCATCGAGACCCTGAAAACTCTCAGCTCAAAAGATATTAGGCAAATATTGGCAAATGGTGACATTGGTGAGTAAGCACATCATTGGTTGAAGAGCCTATTTTAGCTGAAGACCCTTCTTCTTTTAACTCACTGTGTCTCCAGGAGAATCATTTTTTGTAATGGGAAAGATCCCAATGATACTTTTGGAGCACTGAGGAACAAACTAGATTGCATCTAAAATAACTATGAAAGAACAGTTCAAAAGCAGTAAAATGGATTACGAACAGAGAAATCTTGAAACACATCTTTACCAAATCATTTCAAACCAACCTTAAATAGTTTAATTAACAAGGCTCGTGTGGGAATACTGAAGTGCACTATACAAACAAGTGTCAATTTACCAATCATTAACTGGCTTGTCAATTCACCAAACATTAATAATTTGCTTCTGAAACACAATGCATTTCCACCAGCCTAAACATCAAACAGTAATGAGCCTGTACTTTCCAAATTTTCTAAATTTTTTGCCCTTTTATATAATATATATTGCATTTTTGTTACTTAAACATGTAAATAATTAGTGCAATGCAAGGAACATAGAATTTACTGTACAAGCATTGACTCAAAGAAAGTGTGAAAGGAGTAACTAATAAACCATAGAGGATGTTGTGTCATCTAAATGACAATTTATCATTGGATTGCTCTGATAGTCGTAACCTTCTTATTTCACAGAACAGAGGGGGCAGACTTATCCAGGAATCCCATGGCTGAGCGATCCGCTTGTACTGCTTTGACAACTGCATGACAATAATGTTACAATAGGTCAGTGAAGAGGAATCTATCAAGTCAGATTTGTTGAGGAAAAATTTCATTAAAATAAAACAAAATGTCACACTGTAAAGGATGAAAATAGTGGTAACTATCAACTGCATTGCTTTGCTATTGAGCAGGTACAATAAAGTCTTTTGCTGATTTCCTTTGTGATTCTAATGTACTCTTACTATTTTTTTAAAAAAGTTTTGCAATTATATAGCCACTTTTATGTAAAATAATCTCTAAGAACTTTAGAAAATATAATATTAATACAGTACATGCATTTACTATAGTATTTTATCAGATTAAAAAGTCTTCAAGTGCTTCACAGAGGATTTTTTCACCTGTAGTGTAATGACTGTGTTTTTAGGCAAACATTTATCCACAACATTGCCATATCAACCATGAAGTGAATGACCTATTTTCATTTGGAAAGTTGTTGGCCAAGAAACCAAGGAAAACTATCTTCTGTTTCGATAGCATTGCCATAGAATCTTCAGCTTCCACGAAACCAGCAAACATGTCCTTGCTTTATTATCTAATCTGAAGCACAGCTCCTCTGATAATGATGTATCAGCCTAGACTATGAACTCAACTTTCTGACTCTAGGTGAGAGTACTATCAGTTAAGACCAAGGCAATACCTATTGTACATTAGATAAGAAGTGGAAGTGAATATTTTTCAACTATGATTTGAATTTACAATAATTATTGCCATATTGAGGAAACAGAAAGCATCAGAATAGAAAGAAATGAATTATTTAGTTAATGTTCCTATTCCTATGTTATTATTGTTTGACTTCAATTTAGAACTAATCATCTAGTAACTAAAATGAAAGAAAAACAGATTGTAATGAAACTGTTCCTCATAATATTCATAAGATAAAAATGTAACAGCCATCATGCAGAAAAGAACAGAAACAGTAGCTAATATGCTTAATTTTACTTGCCAGTGTTGGTTTAGTTAAGGTATAATGAACTTAGTAATGCCTTTGTAAATCTAGAAAGACAGGACTAATACATCGATATAGTTGTGAAGTGGTAAATTCCCTAGTGATGACTACAAAGTTAATATATAAGCATTTAAAGTGAAGCAGTTCCATGTGAGTCAAGACCTTTTTCTATTTCAACAATAACAACAACAACATTAGATTTATAGAGCACTTTTCACATCAGTTGGATGTCCGAAGGTGCAATTTCACAGCGTTAGCATTTCAGAGTGTGAAGATTTTGACAAATACCTAAATTCAATTCTAATTTCTAAATTGCTCTTTGTAGCCCTTATGAAATCCTGCAGAACACCTTTTATGGGTTAAAATCCCATTGTTAGAGCTTCAAAGCCTTTTATCACTGTTTTCAGATTTCCATTATTGCGCTTCAAATCCAGATGGAGCAGAAAACCCCCCAAGCAGTTGTTGAGCTTCCTATACTCATGTCTGGTGACCAAACGTGTGATCAGTGCTACCATGACCACAAAAACATTCACAAGCTTCCCATCTGCAAAGTGCCCATTATAGGTTTGACTAACATAACCAACAGCAAAATTATATTTGTATAGTGCCTTTCACATTGGGAGGATTTCCCAAGGCACTGGACAATCAATAATTCAGATCCGAGTTGTGGGTCAGGATCGGAGAAGGTAGAGGCGGGGGAAGAAGGTTGATCGAATGCATGGTTGAAGAGGAAATGGATCTTGAAGGAGGCAAGTGAAGGGGCAAGGCAGAGAGACTGAGGGATGGAGTTCCGGAGAGTGGAGGTAGAGTTGCTGAAGACCCGCCTTCCAATGGTGGGGCAGGTGAGGTGGGGCACGTTGCCAACAACCTGCTTGTTGACCTCCCTAATTCTTCGCTTCATAGGTTGCAGTCCATCCAGAAATCTGCAGCCGGCTCCTTTCCCACACCAGACTCTGCCAACCTATCACTCCCATTCTCACCTGACTCCACTGGCATCTCATTACTTAGAGGATTCAAATCAAGATCCTTGTCCTCAACTTGAATGTCCTCCATGGTCTTGCCCCTCCGTCCCTCTGCAACGTCCTAAGCCAATAACAACCTGCCTACTCTCTCCGCTCAGCAGCTCCCCCAGCTCCAAGTCCCCAAGCCACACACCTCACCTTTCAGCCACTCTGCCCCCTTTGGAATTCCATCCCGCAATCCCTCCACCTTGCCTCCTCCCTAGCCTCCTTCAATTCCCACATTGTCCCTCCTCTTTGACCATGTCATCGGTCACCCTGCTTCCCCCCTTCCCTGGACCCTCCCCGATCCCGAATCCAGCTTGGGGCCAAACACTGATTGTCCAGTGTCTTAGGACACCCTTACTATGTGAAAGGCGCTATACAAATTGAAGTTTGTTATTGTTGTTGGTATCACTGGAACATCTCCAAGATGAAACATTCCTATAATGTGCTATTTGTCACCAATGATCATTATCACAGTACACACAGCATTTCTCACCTGCAGTTTTAGATACTTCTCTATAACCTTTCTCATTTTCACTTCCAATATTAATAGAGTATAGAGCAATGAAAAGTATGACATTATATAACAGATTAATTATCACATTGATTCTAGCAGAATTGAAGTCTATCATTATCGACCAGTTTGGGAATTTAATTAATATGACTTCAACACAAAATTTACAGTCTCTTTACCAAATAGTTTAATCACCATCTTTGTACATCCACTCAGGGGTAGCAGGTCAAGAATATCTGTTACCATCCCAAAGCATGACTTAACTTATCCTTATCAACATTGCAATCTACAATCTTCATTATCTTAGTGTCATCTGCAAATTTAACAGTGCTTTGTGACTCCCTAGTTCCAGATCGTTTATAAACATATTAAACAAAAGAGGTCCCAAAACAGACCCCTGTGGAACTCCACTCAGAACATTTTCCCAGTCTGATGACATTTACTGTACCATCACCGTCTGTGTTCTTCCGGTCAACCAGTTATATATCCATTGTATTATGCTTCAATTGATTCACACTTTATCTGCTTTCACTACCAGTCCCAAGTGAAACTATATCAAACGCCATATGAAAATTCAGCTGTACAACATCCATCGCCTTACCCTTATCACACTTGTCACACCATCAAAGGAAACCAGAAAATTTGATTGGCAAGATCTCTACTTCCTAAACCCATATTGGCTATCATTTATGATTTTATTTCTGTCCAGGTACTCAGTGATTTTATCCTTAGTAAGAGTCTCAATACTTTTACTGACAATGGACGTCAAACTTACTGGTCTGTAGTTTCCTTGGTCACTTTTATTTTTCTTAAAAATAGAAGTGTCTCTGGGGTTTATTCTGATTTTCATCTCAATCCTTCCTCATGTCCCCTGTACATGTTTCAAAATAATATTGTGGTTACTCAATCCACTGTTTATGCGACATTGCAGTGCACAATTGGTTGCCATGTACAGCCCACAATATAAACAGTCACTACACTTTATAGTATATTGTGTGAAGGCTTTGAGACATTGCAAAGACATGTTTAAGCTATAGCAAATACAATTATTATTATTATCATTAACTCCCATTTCACAAAATGCCAATTGAGCTAAGATGATGTCATATATATAAAGATGCGCAAATATTCTATCCTCCACCACCTGGAGTTTGGGAGAGAGTTTCCACCCAGAAGGGAGTTTCTTCCAGTGCCCAGCCAATGATCCCTCAATAAAATTTGTTATTCATTTCATTACTATTTGTGGAACATTGCTTTGTCAAAATTGGCTGCTGCGTTCACCCACAAAGCACATAGTCACTACATTTTGCAGTGTAACACGTGAGGCAATTTCAGATATTCTTCTGACATGAAAGATGCTGTACCCAATGTATGGATTATTATTATGAAGAAGATTTCAAATGCAAGGATTATTATTATGAAGAGCAAGAACCGATTAACAATTATCAACTGACCTTTGAGCTGAACAACTACCAACTTTGGTCCAATGCTTAAATTCAAAGATAATAAGGAAGTAAAAGAAGGTTTTCAGGCAGGACTAGAAAAATGGGAGGGAAGGGGAAAAGCGGAGGGGAAAGGCGGAGGGATTGTGGGAGAATGTTCCAGAGTTTTGGAGTCTCAAAGTAAAATGTGAAAATAGAGAATGAAACAGAAAAAGATAGAAAATGAAGTATAACTGGCTAAACCGGAGAGAGAAAACTGAAATGACATTGTGGTATAAATGTTTCCTCTAAATTTAAGTTGCAAACTTTGAAATAAAATTATTATTTGCATTTGTAATTTGCTATTCTAAACTGCTGTATTAGAGTGAACTACATAAGAAAACAGTAATCCTGCATTACTGATGCTAGAACATTAATCATAAAATGGGAAAAATATTGATGCACTCTTCTAACACAATTGTGTATTCTGTGTGTATGCTTCTTTCATAACAACAAATAAACTTTCAAAGCTAATTAGACCTAGTCATGCAGCGAGCATTTTAGGACATGGGCCTTTTTTGTTTTACTGAACAGCTGTATACTAGCAAATGCCCTTCACTAGATTGACAATGTCAATTAACACAAAGGTTCTATCTGGTTGCACTTTGAATAAAAATAATTTCTGACTATATATTAACACATAAGCACAATTAATTTTGCTCCACCAACCAATTTCAAACCAGTTAAGGCTATTTGCTCCTATTAGTACTAAATAGATTTCATGCACCAGTAGTTTGAATACCATCAAGTGTTGTTTTATCTGAAGAAAAAATCTGAAATGTTGGAGTAAATCACCATCAAATATATAAATTGCTTCCTTTTATTCAGCATCCTATTACTTTGGGGCTATGGGTGACACAGTGGGTTAGAATGTAATGATTTTCCCTTTAAGTTCAGACTTTCATTAAATGAAGTTACCGTTTTCTGAAAAAGTTGAAGAGTTCAGAAGAGAAATGATTTTTGAATCATCTCAGCTAATCGTTTCCTTGTTGCAAGCCCATTAGCACAAACTGCACATAATATGATGCAAATTAATGCAAAATAAAGAGTCACACTCAGCTGTACAAAGATGGTGATGGGACACTAGGAATATCTTGTCAGTGGACTCGAAAATATAGAAGTCACAACCTCGATCAATAAATCAAGTGTGAGATAAGATGTGACAGTAGCTACAAAGGTGAATGCCAGTATCTTATTTAAGTTTATGGTAATTAGAGCCAAGCCCAGTGCAACCTCAGAACATTAAAATGTATCGAATCTAACAGTAATCTTAATCCTTGCATATGATGAAAAGCTGGTTCAAAACACTTCAAAGTGCTTATGATAGTTACTCTTACGTGCAGTTTCTGTACTTTTATAAGCATATTCGGTAGCTGATTCGTACACAACGATGTCCCATAAACAACCAGTTAGTGAATGACCTGTTTTTAACAAGTGGATCAAAAGCAGAAATTGTTGGGAACAATTGACAGGTCAGGCAGCATCTATGGAGAAAGGAAACATTAGTCAATGTTTTGGGTCCATGATGTTCTCCGCGGACCCAAAATATTGACTCACTTTTCCTTTCTCCATTGATGCTTCCTGACCTGTTGAGTGTTCCCAGCGATTTCTGTTTTTGTTTCAGATTTCCAGCATCTGTTTAATTCACTGCCACTTCTCTTCGAGGAATGCCTACCTTCACAAAGTTCTGCCTTTCGTTACGAAGTGATTTTCAACCTTCACTTTTACATTGCTCACCTTCTCTACTATCTGTTTCCCTTCTTGTGTTTGATGTTGTGTTCACTAGAGTTCTGATGAAGAGTCATGGACCTGAAACATTGATTTACTTTTCCTTTCTCCATAGATGCTACCTGACCTGCTGAGTGTTCCCAGCGATTTCAGTATTTGTTTCAGATTTCCAGAATCTGCAGTATTTTGCATTTTTTGTTAAATGAGAGGATGTTGGCCAGGACACCAGGAGAAACTTCCTTTTCTTTTGACTAGTGTCATGGCTTATTTAATGTCCACTTGCCTCAATCCCTCTGCCTTTTCGTTTCTTTGCTCAGCTTCTTCTTTGACCATGCCATTGGCCACCTCCCCTCTCCCAGCTCTGTGTGAAACTCCAACACTGTTATTCACTCTGAGACACTACCTCGGATGAAAGGTGCAATATAAATACAAGTTGTTGTTTTTGATCAGACAGTTGAGAATTTATTTCAACATCTCAAGGAAAGCACATCTGACAATACCAAATCCCCTAACACTGTTAAACAGTGGTTAGACATCTTAGAACAAGTGTTCAAGCTCCTCAACTTGGATGCGAACCTACTATGTAACTATGGTCAAACAATGTTCACAATCATGAAGCATAGCATCCATTGCCAATTTCTACTTCCCTAGTTGAGTGTTACGTCTAATAGTAGAGCCTCTAAATAGTGACTTGACTAAGACTTTAACCTAAGTTGATAGAGGTTTTCTTTAAGTATTATGAAAGCACCTGCTAAATAAAATATTGGTGCAGCAGTGGAATGTTTTGATTTGGCTGCTGTGGGAACACAGCCAGCTTAAAATCTGACCACTGAAATAATAATGGTCCTTTAAACTTTAAGGATTTCATTATGGATTCAGAAGCCTGGCAGGACATGACAAGGAACCACTGCATCATAAAAGCAAACTTTATAGTGCTGCACTGCCAAAATTATTGGCCAGGAACTGGTCAATAATTCACTTGAAACCATACACATTATCTCCATTCTTTATAATTCACCCCATCAGCTTGTTGTCTTTTGTGTGCTGAAGGAGTGCAACTGATGCAGTACAAGCTGCCTTGCTAGTTTAGAAATGCAGGTAATTTTTGTATGTTGTTTAAGGATTGTTGGATAAATCATGAATATAGCCTCTTGTAGAATAATCTTGGGTGTTACAAAGGCTGAGATGCACCCAGTGATTTATTACCGCTGAGTTTATCTTTGTTTCCGCACACACCTCTGTTCTCTCCGAATAAAAATCCTTACTGATGGAATAATTGGTCCCATCTTTATTTTGCACCGAACATTTTGATATACCAAACAAATGACTGGAATAAAATAGAACCTAAAGTTAAAACAACAAACAATATAGTTTCCATAACCAATATCAAGAAGTCATACAAGATTACTTTTTGTTCGTTATATATTACAGTTGTGGTTTCCTTAAGCACTATAGATTAATTGTTGATTATGCATATATTGATGTGAAAAATGCAAATAAATGGTTAAAATATCAATTAAACCGTGGCTAAATTATAGCTAAATGCTAATCTGATCTGAATCCTGAAGATAGAATATAAAATAAACACTATCAGGCAATAAGAAAGTATGGGTGAGATATTGATCGAGAAGGAAGAGTAAGCCTAACGTAAAGACAAATATGTTGATTTGTGGAATCGATAAAAAGCACTTGAGTCTCAATATCTACACAATCCAGTTGTCAAGAACAAAGAAAGTCGAAAAAAGCAAGATATCTGGCATTTCTGTAGGATATTCAACATTTTTTTAAACGTCATCACTTTACTTGATGCAAATCAAGCTTCATTCTAATTTACAAATTATGTAAAAGTGGAGTACTTGTAAAAAAAAATACACATTCGTGCAGAACATTTTAAGAAAGAGATATTTACCATGGTACACTACCATCGCAGTTTCATCTTTTGGATGAGGCATTAAACATGTGACATTAAAAGTCCTATGAAAATAAAGCTGTTATATCATGAAGCTGCATTGGAAGAATCTACTGTACATCCTTGTTCTATCATTAAACTTTTTATTTAAATATTCCACCACTGCAGACAATCCTATAATTGACGGGATTTAAAGCTGATTTATAGTCTTGTAAACATGTATCTATTCTGTATATATTTTGAAGAGCCACAGAAAATCTTAATACTGTAGCATCTTTATTCTAAGAAATGTTCAGTTTTGCTTGCTCCGAGGAGGTCAGGGAGTAAAAGCAAACATAATATGGAAATTTAAATCCAGAGACACAGCAATTAAGAATACTAGGGGTGAAAAAATGTATCAAGAACACTAAAAAATGATTTGTATTGCGCCAATCACTTTGGCTAGATGTCCCAAGGCACTGGACAATTAGGGATTTGCATCCAATTGCGGTGTTTGGATCAAGAGGGGTGAAAGGCAGAGAGGATAGGAGGGTGGCTGAATTTGTGGTCAAAGAGGGTCTTGAGACTAGGTTTGAAGGAGGTGAAGGAGTGAGCAAGATGAAGGCACTGTAGGAGGCAGTTCCAAAGGGTGAAAGTATTATGAAAAGGGGAGCTGAAGGCCAGACCACCAATGATGGGGCAAGTCAGGTGGCGTATGTGGAGCAGGCCAATGCATATTGAGTAGAGTGAGCAGACAGGTTGTTAAGTGATTAGCAGGGCACAGCGGTAGGAAGGGGGCAAGGACGTGGAGGGCGTTGAATGCAAGGATGAGGTTAATAGAGTCACGGACCCTTAACCGGGAGAGGACATGAGCTGTAAAGTTCTGGATGACATGTAGCTAGTGTTGTGAATCATTGGGAAGGCCAACAGCCAGGGTAATGTCATAGTACAGCCTAGAAGTAGTGAATGCATGGATGAGGGTTTTAGATGCCTGAAGGGAGAGGCAGTGGCGGAGTCATGCAATGTTGTCGAAGTGGGAGAAGGCACAGATATGGGATACCAAACAAGATGCCAAGGTTCCAAACTGGCTTATTGAGGTGGAGTGTGCATTCATGGATGGAGATGCTGCCAGTGCCTGTTGTGTGGAGGTGCTTACAAAGCCAATCAGGAGGGCCTCAGTCTTTTTGACCTTCAATTGGATAAAATTAGCTCTCATCCAGGAGTTGATGTCTGACAGGCTTCTGTCAGGTCAGCTGTGGTTCTGGAATCATGCATGGAGGCAGAAATATAGAGTTGTGTGTCATCTGCATACATGTGGAAGTTGACTCCATGTCTGCAAATGATGTCACCAAGAGGAGGCATATACATGTTGAAGAGGGGAATAAGGACAGAGCCCTAAGAAATGCCACATAAGGTGGTGCGGGGACTGGAGGAGAAACCATTGTGGAGACAAAGTGGAGGTGGTGTGAAAGGTTGCAAGTGATCCAGTTAAGAACAGAACCATTAAGATTGAGGTCAGAGGAGAGGTGGTGGAGTAGGATAGAATGGTCAAGTTTTATTTCAGTCAAAGCAGCTAATAATAATTGTAATAAATACTCATTTCAAGTACAGGTTGATGTACTACAGGTAAACGCTCCGAGACACTACCCCACCTGAGGGGCACTGTACAAATGCAAGGCATTGAAGTATTGGATAATTAGGCCTGAAATCAGTCCATCAATCCCAGCCAACACCATTGTTATTTCCGTGGCCACCATTGCTGCTCGTAACTACAATCAACAACATTTGAAGACCTGTTTCGTGGAGCACCGTTTTTAAATGAAAATATAATAATCCTTGCAATTATTGCCACACCTTTCATGTCAGGAGGATATCTCAAAGTGTTTCACAGGATTTACTGTGTACTTGTAAGTGAATGAGGCATCCAATGTATGCACACCAATGTCCCACAAGTAGCCATGAAATAAATTTTCATTTTTATTTAAAGGAATGTTTACAGATCACCAAAAGAAATGTGCTTAGCTCTTTGAATAGTACCATGGGATTTTTAACATCCATCTGAACAGCCAAGACTAGCCCTCAATTTAACATCTCATCTGAAGATTGTCACCTCCAATAATATAATTCAAACCCATTGCATTTCTGCATTGAAGGGTAAGCTTAGACTATATGAGCTCAAGTCCTGACATAGTACTTGAGCCCACAATCAAAATATAGCTGTTATCCCATAATGTAGCACAAGAAACACCAATGACAGACACAAACAGCTTGAAGCTAATAGGCCAGGGACTAATCATAATTTTGATTGAGTTGATACTGATCACCAGTGATAATTAGCATATTGCATGGAATATCAGATTGTGTTAAAAGTGTATTTAATGATAAAGCAAAATTTAGAAAAGCAAAGATCGCAGTGGCACAGACATAATAATAATAATAATAATAATAATAATAAACTTTGGATTTGATACTGCACTATATCGTGTCGTTGAGATCTCAAAGTGCTTCACAGAGTAAATTGTGAAGTGGATTTTCTGCAAACTTTGTGGGCAAAAGGCGGCAGCCAATTGCACAGAGCAGTATCTCAAAAAATGTTATGGATGTTTCTCCACATTGAAGGAGCAGACAAAATCTATTTGAAAGGAAAGAAAAACAAAGAGATTGCAAATAACAAGCAAGTCAATAAGAATTGCAACCTTTTTACCAATGGAAGTCTTGAGTGTACATGAGTGAGCTTTGAGTGAGATTGATGATATCCACGTGATCATTCATGACAGAGTGTTCAAGGACACTTTTGCGATCAGGCAATACAATTCCATTTATAATGACCAACTGTTTGTATTTCCTGAATAAGTCATACAAATGATTCAACAGGTCATCAATATGTCACCAGAGGTCATACCTTGTTCAATACTCCAGAAGTGTCAAGAAGGGGCTGCAGTCTATGCTGGATGTAAAGAGAAGAGCTCAGTTTTTGTTGAATTTGGGAGCTCATGAGTTAGCTGATGTTCTGAAGCTGACCGTATTTGACCCAAGAGGTGGTTACTGTGATTCAGATGTTAATAATAATAATAATTCCCCACACACAGTGGTTTTCATGAATTCTGACAGATCTTCGGTGGACTTATTGGTGCCTGTCTTTGACTTTGTCTTGTGAATATGCATGATGTTTCCTGCTTTCTACATGGATGGAACAATTACCGACATGGCCAATTGAAAGTGATCAGCTGGAAGCAGTAATTTCCCTGGATTAAATTCTGACAACCCTGACACTAGAACTAGCAGATCTTCTGGCTTCCAGCTTCTAAGAGATGTTCAACTGATCTTATGTCACTTCAGTAACGAGTTCTTGTATTTCAGTGGAATATGTGTCACCACATTTCAGATGACCCCTCAAAAATAACTTCCTATATACAAAGTCCTATGTGACACACACTAGAAAGCAATCTCTAATCAGCAAAGTTGAGGAGGAAATTGTTTTTATTCAAGTATACAGCTGTCAAATAAGTAAGAGCATAGCAAATTGATTGGGAGGTTGTACCTTGTGGAAGGTTTTGAAACTCGGGTGATCCATGATTTTTTTTTCTCTCAATTCAAATTGCTAGCATGGTTGTCCTACACAGGACTTAGCCCAATATCAGCACCTTAAACTTTATATTTTAATACAAGATTCAGAATCTCAATGCTTCATTCAATGTATGCACCCCAATCTTAAACCCTAAAAATCACCAGCTCCAATAAAAAACCTGGTCTTCTTGTTGAAGCCCAAACAAGTTGATTGCATCAGTTTGCTACAGAGCTGCTTCAGTTTAAATCAGTTCTGGAGTAGCCTGTAATATGTAATGACCTATTTATTACATTGCTGGCTATCCAAATACTGATTCAGATCAATTCAGTTCTCAAACAAAGGGCATGATTTGCCCAATTCAGTTCTCAAATTTATGTCAAAAGGGGAGATTGGGAGACATTTTCCAAATCCTGAGTAGTTAAGATATATAATGTCCTACCATAACCAGTGGTTGAGGTAAAATCCATATTAGTTTTCTAAAAGAAACTAGATATATCAAAAAGATTAAATTACAGAGGTGTGGGGAAATGCCAGGTAAATAGGACTGTTCTTTAAAAAAAATATGAATGGCCAATTAGCTTTTTTCAATGCTGTAAATATGTAGTTCTATTATGTTTTGGTGTCAGCACTGACAGTGCTGGATCCTTTTCCATTTACATTGATGAATGAATCTGGTAATTGCATAAAAAGTGCACATATGTTGTTTAATATCTGGGGAAAGTTTATACAGATGGCATTGCCAAAGTACTACTCCTGACCTGGAGTGATAGGTTTCCACCCATGGTTAAAATGCCAGCATAGTCATTAACCTCACTGTCAATATATCCAGAGGCAGCTTCTTTCATAGTCTGTTGCAATCACTCAAGGCAGAAATTGCTACCAGGCGCATTGCTATATTAGAAAAAAATAGGCTATGAATTTAATATTATAGGAAGCATGGAAAGGAGAGCAACAGAAAGCTCTAATGTCCACTCCACATAGAGACAAATAATTGATCACCAACACATGTTAAAATGCTGGGAAATTGTGTAAAATGCTATAATTTAGTCTGAGGTCATTTCAGAAGAGGATTAAAAATGCATGCATTTAAAAGACAAATAAACTTTTGTATTTTTCTTGTGTTGATATTTCTCAACGTTTGCCAGTTGGGACATACTGTCGAAGTGAAAGATACTACACAAGTATAATTTTGTTGTTGCTATTGTTGTAGTTTCATTATTTCTGTTTAGTAAAATCGTTTTGCTAAGTAATGACAGACATTAAATTATTTTCAAAATCAGGTATTCACTGTATTTCCTTGATATACGTTAGCATTTTATGTCACTGCAGTGGATAGCGACAACATATTTATTATATTTGTCAATGACAATCATAGTACGTATGTGGTTTAACTCAACTACATAAAATCTTTCTGTTGCTTCAGATGTTAAACCAAATAAAGAATGCACACTTATTATAAAAGTTGCCTCTGTACTTTCTGTTAAAATTATGCTCAGTGTTTGTTAGAATCAAATGAAAATTAACAACAACAACAAAATTACATGTATAGAGCACCTTTTACGTCGGGAGGAAGTTCCAAGGTCGGGATATGGGCAGGCGGACAGAGAGTAGGAAAGGGGGGAGAGTTAGGAGGGCAGCAGAAGGCATGGTCGAAGAGGAAGGTCTTGAGACCGGCCTTGAAGGAGGCAAGGGAGGAAGCGAGGTGAAAGGATTGCGGGATGGAGTTTCAGAGTGTGGGGGCAGAGAGGCTGAAAGCCCGGCCACTGATGATAGGGCGGTTCGGGCGGGGGACATGGAGCGGGCCAAGTGAAAACTAATTATTTTGATGATAAATATCGTCAAAAGATAGAGACATAAAGAAAAGGAGCTGCAATGCCCAACGTGAAAGGCGCTATAGAAATGTAATTTTGGTATAATTTTTGTTGTTTGGTTAACCCTTAACCCCTTGTGAAATGCTGGAATTAACATGTTTGGGTGCAACATTATTATAAAGTAGAAATATTCTCTGAGAATGAAAATGCAGAAATTAAATTGCAAATCATTTTAATTTCAGATATAAAGTGATGTTTCCACTTACAATTGCTAACTGAAAGTGTAGTCAAAGAGTTACATTTTGAGATATACCTTTATTGAGGGGAGGTAGGTAGTGAATACTGGAGAGTAAGGACAGAATGGTTGAAAGATTGTATCCCTCCCCAGCCACAAGTATGATTAAAGGAGGTGGTAGAGGCTGTGACAGTAGCTCACTTTTACTGGCTTCTTGGATTTAGGGTATAGAATGGGTGGGTGATAATAAAGGCCTCTGGAATAACATATAATAGCTCCCACAGCGTGACAATGAGTTCTTCAGGTCTAATGTTGGATCTGTATAACCATAGGTACTGTCTGACATGGTAAGAGGCTATTCAGTCCATTTTTCATGTCAGTGTTTGTCCTGCTAAGAATCCATCTATTCCATTTCCAATGGTGTGCTTTTTCACCATAACCCCAAATATCCTTACTCTGAATGTGCTTCTTTTTGTAAATGTCCCCAATTGATTCTGGTCTAACAGAACTCCATGGAAAATCATTCCATACCCTTACAATCCTCTGAGAAAAAATATTTTCTGGACCTCTCTTTTCAAAAACTGGAATTCATGTCCTCCCAAGATCACAAGATTGGTTTGGTTGAAAATTCCACTTTGATCCATTTAATCTCATCCATCCAGTATTACCCACTCTACCATTTCCCCATCACAACCCTTGTAAAAAAAAGTACCATGGTAATGGTGGTAGTACCATGGTAGTACCATGGTTATGGTGGTAGCACCATGGCACTACCATGGTACTACCACCATTACCATGGTACTTTTTTTTCACAAGGGAACATCAAGCTGTTTTTCTAAATAAGTCTATTGCTCTGACTAACTGGCAATCTATTCTGCTAATTATTCTCTGGACTAGTTGTCTCTCAGTGTCCTTGCAACTCTTAACATTTATTCTCTTGTTCTACTATCTTGAGGCATCCTAAAGTATTGTTTTGGGTTCACTTTTTCAATCCCATTTTACCCTTTTGTCCTCACATGCCTAATTCGATCAATAGTACTGTGCTACATTAGCTGGTTGCACACTAAATGAAAGTTGAAGTCCTGAAATTTGACTTAATGCCTTTGGGCTAATGAGGGAGAAGGAACTAGAATGGGCACCTCTGACCAGTACTCAGCACATGTTCCAGGAAAAAGCAATTCTATGAAGCCCAAGTGAGCGCAGTTTTCAGGTTCCATTTCTGACACCCCACACATTGCATTGCCTGGCTGACACACACAGTCAAAACATATATATGAAGAAGGAATAACTATAACCAATCAATGAGGGGTAGCTAGAAAATTTGAGAGAGAAAAGTTCCCTAAAACAATAACATAAGCATTAATATTGTAAAATACCATATTATATATGTAAAACAATATTCCACTTGGATTAAGTGACCTTGCAAACCTTGTTTGAACTGTATGGGACATCCTCCCCAAAATGCTATATGAATGTAAATCGTATAGTGCATTGTCTCAAAATTAAATATTACATGGAACATTTGAAATTTCTTCAATTCATTTTTAAGTTTGAAACTCATTCTTTTTAATAGTTCTGGAAACCTAGCTTCTAAGTTTAGACTAAAATTACACTTTTTTTCAGATGTTAAATGGTCTTATATTTTAAGACTAGTTGGTCTCACAGACAAAGACTAGCTGAAATTTTAGGTTTGCTGTGGAAATGTGTCAGCCACACAAATAAGTGCATGGATATTGAGAAAAGGCAAATATCATCCAAACATTATTAATTTATAGAAAATTGTTGCTTGGATTTTTAAAAATGATTATAAAAGAATCATTATATTATTATAATAATATTATTAACAACTGCAATGACCTAAAACAATTTGTAAATGAATATATAGTAATACAAAAACCTCCAATTGGAAGCATTCAGTAAGCGTCATATACTTGTACACAGAGAATAGTTAAGATATGGTTTACCACAAATGTGTGTTGAATCTGAATTCATCTCAGCATTTGAAAGTCAATCGAATCATATCCAAACAAAACAGAAAGGATAGAGGGTGAGATTAGATTAAATAGTTCTAAGGAGGAACAGCAAAGACTCGATGGGCTCTTTTTGTGTTGTAAACTATGATCATTCCCAGGTAGCAAGCCCATGTGGGGCCCATATGGGCATGGATCAACCCAATTTGTCCCTTATGGGGCCCATATGGGCTTGCTACTTGGGTTAGCATTATTGCAGCTCACATTCAATGAAATTCCTGGTTTCATCAATTAAAAAATGTTCACATGGTAATTATTCAAACAACAACCACAGAATTACATTTGTAGAGCACCTTTCATATCGGGAGGACATCCCAAGGTGCTGGGGCAATATGCAGAGATAGTGCTCATTGATACAGACTTATTGCTCAACAATGCAAACCTCTTTTGTCCATGTTCTTTGTCATGCTTGTAGACTTCTATTCATTTTTGCACCTGGTTTTCTCCTTGTAAATACATTATCACATTATTTTACCCACTGAAGTGTGGGATTGCATTGAACTTTCATTTCACAGTAGATATTAGTGTTCAGTAACTCAGTTATGCAGGCAGGATATTATTATTTGAAAGAAGAAGTCAACAAATCCGAACCAATTTCATGCTCCTTATCCACTGTCACTGTTCCCAGCCTCCTAAAAAACACTTATCACTCTCATTCAGAAAATAACTTCCCCAGACCTATTCCCTACTCTCCAAATACTGCTCCATCTCCAACCCTCCATTCCTCTCCAAGGCTCTGGAACGAGTTGTTGCGTCCCACCATTGCTCTTTGCTTTCCCTCTACTCCCTCTTTGAAACCTCCCAATCCAGTTTCTGTGCTGCCTACAGCACAGAAACAATGCTGGCCTAAGTCTCTAATGGCATTCCTGAACATCTGCGACAGGGGCTCCCTCTGACTCTTTGACCTCCTTGACTTCTTTGCTGCTTTTGACAATCACAACCACTCTAACCTCCTAGACCACCTCTCCTTTCAGCTCAATCTTCGCAGACCTGCCCTTGCCTGGTTTGAATCTTACCTCTCCCAACGTCTCCACTTTGTCAAAACTAAAGCTTCTCCTCCAGCTCCCACACTGTCACGTGTGCCATCCCCAAAGGTTCTGTGCTTGGCTCTCTCCTTTTCAATATCTATATGCTCCCTCTTGGTGACATTATCCACAGGCATGCGATCAACTTTCATATATATGCAGATGACACCCAACTCTATCTCTTTGCCTCCATCCTCGAATCCAGGACTTCTACTGTCCTGACAAACTGCCTGTTGGACATCAAGTCCTGGATGAGAGCTAACTTTCTACAGTTGAATGTCAACAAGATCAAGGCCCTCCTGATTGGCTCACACCAGTGCCTCCAAACCATAGGCAGTAGCAGCATCAATCTCCATACTCTACCTAAGAAAGCCAGTCATGAACCTTTGTGTTTTGATCGATTCTCAAATGCCTTTTCTCCCCCAAATAAATGCCATGATACGCTCAGCTTTCCCTCACCTCCACAATATAGCCCGACACCACCACTACCTCACCCCTAAGGCTGCTGAAACTTTCATTTATGCCTTCATTACGTTTAGAATTGATTACAACAAGCACAAGATTGTCGGCCTCCCCAAGTCCTCCCTCAATGTATGTGTGTTACCTTCCCCCATTACTCATTACTCAAACCAAACAATCTGGTAGTCTGGTGAGCAAAGTTAACACCTCAAGCATGGACATGATGAATGCATGAATTTGGATCTCAGCAGTGAGAGAAAGCTGAGATGGCTAGAGCACAATTTTAAGGATTAGAGGACAATTGAGAGTTGAACAAGACAGTGAGGTCCACATAGATTCCATGAGGTTTGAGGCTGTTAGTGACCGTGGTGAAAGGCACTGATGGGAGTCAAGCAAGTGAGCCCTTGTCTTGTAGATGATCAACAAAATCATTATTGACCCAAATAAATATGTGTGATTTATTAGATGTTTCACCTACTATTCATAGCTACTCTACAGGAGATTGATGTGACGGTGGAGGTTTGTTGATGTGTTATGCATTATGCAATAAAGCAACCATGACTTTAGAGTGTGACGGTCAGATAGAATAGTGCATGCTCACAAGCAAAGCTCACTTGCTGGTTCCCAGGCAAGGTGGGTTTCTTTGTCTCCAGGTTTTTTTTTTAAAAAAATCATGTGTGAATGCCAGATGCTTTGGATTTGTTCAGCTCTTTAAATTTCGTGTCCAAGAGCTCCTCAAACTACCAGGCTTTGATTGACTGTACCTCTTCCCACTTGCTCAAAGGATATATGGCAGATATGCAACTGAAGCAGTGCAAACATCGCAAGAAGCGGGATTAACTCCTTCAGCATTTGTCTACCAGAAATTGTACTGATATACTTAACCTTACTCTCTGAATTAACTTTTTAATAAATTTGTAACAGAATATACACTCTGAATTAAGGTAAAGCAATGCCACAATAATGACAATGCAAACAAAGTGAACAACATAAGCAAATTGGATAACCATGAAATAATTAACTATATCAAATACAATGTAATAAATACATAATCACAAACCACTTATCAAAGCAGAACAATATTTCATTTTACATGTTACAAATGGCATGAACAACATTTTGGTAGTTGGAAATGAGAATGTGAACCTATTGAAATGATCAAAGTCAAATACTCTTTCTTATTTAACAAGCTGCCTGAGGTGTAGTGGAAATATTTCCCTATTATCTGATCAAGATAACCAGTCATAGAAGAATGCATAAACCTTAGTGTGATGACAGTTATTGCCTCACAATTAGAGTCACCCCACTAAAGTTACTATAAATTGTTCTTGTACATCCAATGAAAACAATGTTTTCATTCCCATCCCAAGCAACATTGCTTACAAATTAATGCATTTATACAATTTGTGGTTAATCCATCAATGATAATTTGGTGCCTTTAAATTAATTCAGAATTCATAAATATGGACATTTAATGGAAAGGCTTTACAGATTATATGCAAATTTTGGATAGTTGCGATCAATTACAAATCTGCGCACATCAAAGATATGATGTAGCTATAATGTTACTCACTGCGAAAAAGGATCATGTGAATCAATTTTTTTTGTAGATATCTGAGATTCATTCCTGAGCTATAGCTGTATTGAGCTGGCTCTTCTATCTAAAGTGTTGTTCTTTAATATAAATTGAATTAGGAATTAGGATTTCAATTAGCTAAATCTTGTGGAGGCTACTATTGAGTTCAACAAAATAATCTAACCCAGGTGGCACACCTATTAACCACCCTGGTACTAAAGTGTTTAGTGATATGACTCAGTAGAAGTATTAGTGCTGTAGAATTAACCTTAAGGTACGAATCCTGGAATGCCTAGGGCCTTAAGATATCCTCTAGGGTCCGGCGATATATCGATATATCGGTTATATCCGATATAATTTTCATATCGATATGCCAATATAGGCATTTTTAAAATATTGATATATCGAAAAATCAATATATCGGAAAAAATCAGAATGCGCGCGCACTGAACTACAAGACCCAGAATGCTCATCTCTATACACAATGCACAGACCGAGGTGCAAGCCGCCATATTGTATTCATAGTACTCGAATACAATATACAGGTATGCAAGGGATGAGGGAGAGAGACGGGGTGGGGGGGCGGGGGTGAGAGACGGAGTGGGGGTGAGACGGGGGGGGGAGAGACACGGGGAGGGGGGGAGAGATGCTGGGAGGGGGGGAGAGACAGGGGGAGGTGGGGGGGAGACGCGGGGAGGGGGTGAGAGACGGGGACGTGGGAGAGAGAATGGGAGGGCGTGGGGGAGAGACGGCGGGGCGGGGAGAGACGGTGGTGGGGTGGGGAGAGATGGCAGTGGGTGGGGGGAGAGACGCTGAGAGACACGGGGTGAGGGAGAGAGATGGGGGTGGAGAGAGAGACAGCGGGGGGAGAGACGGGGGGGAGAGAGATGGTGGGAGGGAGAGAGATGGGGGTGGGGGGTGAGAGGCGGCAGAGGGGGGTAGATGGCGAGGGGGGAGTGAGATGGGGAGAGAGACGGGAGGGGAGAGAGAGACGGGGGGCGAGAAAGACGGGGAGGGGGGTAGAGATGGGGAGTAGGGGGGAGAGATGGTGGGGGGGAAAGACGGTGGGGGGAGAGACGGGGGAATGTGATAATATACAGACAGATAGATATAGATGGGGGGGGGGGGATGTGAGAGAGGAGAGAAACACAGAGACACAGACAGAAAAACACAGAGAGAGTGAGTGTGAGAGACACAGAGAGAGATATTTACCTCCTGAGGAGAGAGAGGCCCCGAATGCGCTCGCACCTCCGAATGCGTGCGCACCTCGCAACGCGCACGCATGCGCAGTATGAAAACCCTGAAAATATCGATATTTCAGTATATCTCGATATGAGCCCATCAATATATCAAAATCGGAAAATTTCCATAAAAATCACATCTTAGGAGTTTGCAGTTCATTATATTTATTAAGCATAACATCAAGTGTTCATTATTTTAAAGTCTTAAGGAATTTGATCCATGAAATAGGAATGGAAGGGCTGTATTCCACTTAAGATATAACACTAAACATTCTCTTGAAAGAACATTCATAAGAACATAAGAAATGCTAGGCACAAAAGGACACAGATCCATCTAGTTTGCGTTCCACCTTCCTGGCAGTCACATCCACATATGTCCCAAACTACCTGTATACTACATCCTATTTATTTAAAAAAAGATAAATATCTAATCTGTGTTTGAAAGAATCAACACTTTCTGCTTCAGCCATCTTCCTCGGGAGCCTGTTTCACAGATTCACTATTCGCTCACTGAAATAGTGTTTGCGTACATTTGTTCTGAATTTACTTCCCTTCAATCAACAAACCATGTCCTCTGGTCTTACTGTTCTGGACAAGTTGAAACAGCCTATCATAATCTATATTGTCTATTGTGATCTATGTTTTCTCGCCCCTTTAGAATTTTAAAGACAGCAATCATGTCACGTATCAATCTTCTTTTTTCCAGCGTGAACATGCCCAATTTAGATAATTGCTTCTCATTCCCTCAATCATGTTGGTTGCCCTCCTCTGTACCTTCTTGATTTCTCCAATATTACTTTCGTATTGCGGCCACCGGAACTGTACACAGTTTTAGGCGCTCTGAAATGCCGTCCGGCCTGGAGGGTGCTATATAAATTGAAGCTGTTGTTGTTGTACTCTAAGTGTGGTCTCACCAATGATGTACACAGTGTCAGGATTACTCCAATATTTCGGGCTTGCTGTTGATCTTTTGATACATCCCGACATCTGATTTGCTTTTCCTTCCTGCCACAGAACATTGTTGAAAGAGCTTCAATTTATTATCAATCAGGGCTCCCGGGTCTCATTTTCCCAAAATATTATTTCCTACTCTTCAAACAATATTCCCTTCCAGGATTTTTTTTGTCCGCATGTGAATTACTTTACATTTCTTCACATTTGATGTTATCTGCCCAATTCCCAAGTATGTTCAAATCTTCTGTAACCTATTTTGTTCAGCTTCACAATCTATCCCCTTCATTAGTTCATATCATCTGCAAACTTAGCCACTGTGCTTGTGACTCCTAGTTCCAGATCATTTATAAAAATATTAAACAAAAGAGGTCCCATAACAGACTCTGGTGGAACTCCACTGGTAAAAAAAATTCCAGTCTGATGACATTCCCTGTACAACCATCCCCTGGGTTATTCTGGTCAATCAATTGCATATCCATTGCTTCCCGCTTTCTTTACTTTTAGTACCAGACTCTCAAAAGGGATTGTATCAAAGCACTTAATGAAATACAGATGTACAACATCCACAGCTTTACCCTCATCAAGCTCCCTTGTTACATCAAAGAAAACAATTAAATGTGGTGATGCAGTTAGGGTGCAGTTTATTATTTAAATTCAGTATCCTACAAATAAAGATAAGCCCCAATTTAGGATGCTTCTATTTAGGATGTTTCGATTGAACGAACATAATTTTTTAACAGCTTTTTATCGATATAGGACACTTGGTTTTGTTTTAACGAACAAAATTATCTTTTTGCGCACGCACAGTACATGTATATCATAGTCGTATTTGGCATGTCTTTTTTGTCCATATGCACAGTCCATAGTGTATTCGTGGGTAAATCGCGCTCGCACCTGATATAGTGTATCCAAGCATTTGAATTGGCCAATAGCATGTCGCTGCATCATTGTTTAAAAGCCAGCTAATTTTGAAATGACACCACGCTACGTCAGTATTACAGTAATTTCCAAACATTCCCGAGCAATGTTCTGAACAGTCATATCAGGGTTCAGTCCAAACCAAAGGCACTAACTCAAGAAAAGACCATTAAGTCAAGATCTTCTCCAATTGCAATTGTCCATTCAATCTAACATCTGTGACAAGAGTAACTAAAGGTTTATTTAGTCACACCGTGACAGGAGAAGCAAATTATCCATCTTAAAACCACTTCGATTGACACTGAACATGTGTTGAAGGAATCCGGTTAAGAAATGCTGTACCTATATATGTGCAATTTTATTGGTGAATGCTCTCAATCCCAAATTGCTATGCTCTTGGTATCCATGAACTCTTAATTTCTCTATGAAATTCTAGTTGGTAGACTGATGTCAGGTACCGGTAGAATTTCATGATTGTAAAACTCATAGTTAAAGACACTCTTCATAATGCTGAGCAGAATTTCATCTCGACTAATTATGACGAAAAAAGTAATCATTAATTATATGAAATGTGAAAGATATTTGCAGCGAGTGAGTTACTAAATTCAGGTAAGTTATCTAATCATGAGAATACAATATAAATTTACATTTATACAGTGCATGTCACACCAGGAGGATGTCTGAAAGTGGGGGCAGCTGGGCAGGGGTGAGGCTAGTGGGAGTGGAGAGGTGGGGAAGGGAAAGATGTCTAAAAGTGCAGTCAAAGTGGTAGGTCTGGACTGTGAATAAGGTGAGGAAAGGAGCAAATCAGGGGGATTCTGAGATTGACATCCAGAGTGTCGGAGCAAAATGGCTAACGATGAGGTGCATATGGTTGGGACATGAAGTAGGCCAGTGTTTGCTGAGTGAAGGTAACAGCTGGGTCGATAAGACTTGAGCAGGTTGCAGTGTAATAAAATTATTGAAGCCACTGCAATGCATAAAATAAATAGTGATGGATTTGGCCGGGCGGCTGGTTCAAGTGGTCAGCTAAGTGGAATTATACATGTTGAAGATTCATTAAATAAGATGAACTAAGAATGAAACCAACTAAAAATTACTAAATGCATTTAAGTAAATTCCCCTTTAATACAATAATTCAAGCTAATTTCTTCACAGGTTTTAAAATGTAATCTCTATGTTGAACAATTTGTACAAATTTCAGTACTTAAAATGCAGATAAATAACAATATTGTTAATAAAATGTAAATGTTTATCATCCTTCCTAAGAATGTCATACATTTCACATTATAATAAACATCAATAGTTGGTGAAAGCCTTTGACAAGATCAAATGGTTGCACGGAAATGCTATACAATCTAATGCAGCTTTTCCACTATCCAGCGAGGTTGCGCCTGTGGTTGTGCATTTCTCACCTTTTCTGAACTGCACAGTGCAACAAAGGCAGAGAATCACTGCTGCATGTCCTCCATTTCACCATCTTCTTTGTGCTTGGGCTACAGTCATGCTCTTATCACAGCTTCTCCAAGCATTGAGCAGACCTGGCTTGTAAAGTGCACCATTACGCAGGTGCCTTTTGTTTCCAATCTATGTTGTGAAACCCATATCAATTTGCTCTTTCTGTTTTAACTCAACAATATTCTGGAAAAGCCTAATGCTGATATCAAGATTGATCACATTGTCATTATTATTGTAAGGGATGGATAGAGATTCTGTTTGTTTGTTTGTTTGCTTTTAAACTGTGTCCTAATGAAGGTAATTCATTATGTGGCAGGAGTATCAGCACGTTCTGTTCCCTGGTTCCACTTCAATATGCTATTCTTCATATTTCAGCACAATCAATGGGGTTGAAAAAGTACTTATAAAGAAAACTAAAACCAATTACTTTCATGTGTGGCGTTCATGCAGATGATACACTTTGATTCTAGGTTTTAGTTTTTTGACGTAAAGTGCTATTTACGCTGCTTTTCTTTCTTGAAGAATATTTTTCAACCCAAATGGGATCTCTGCAGGTAATATCACAGCAAAGTCCAATTTTATACCTGATGATGTCTACTTAAAACACTCACCAATAAAGAGGTGGGTTGAGAAAGGAGGACCATTTGTTAGAGATTATAAATCTGACTCAATTTTACCTAATTTACCTTTGAGATTGAGGGTAATGTACAGTCAATTCCACTAGGCTGGCTGAGTCACTTACTCAGCACAAAATGGGGGGATTGAACCAATAATATTGCCATACGAACAGAGTAATACCTCATTTTCTGATATTCCAAAACATTTACTTGCTTACATCCTTCCTTCTTTTCTTTGTAGAAATCCATAGTCATTCATTTTTCTCTTCTGTCTTCTGGCCCTTAAGGCAAAATGACTCCTTCAGTACATTATCTAAATTTTTTCTTCACATACGAGTTACACAGTGATTGTCAGCTTTTTGATAAACATAATAATAATATTTAGTATAATACTCCGTGCGTTTGATAGAGCCTTTCACATCATGGAGATGCTTCAAAGAGTTTCATAGGATGTACTTTAAAGTGGATTGACTTTGTATTTTGTGGACACAATGCAGCATACACTAATGTCCCTGAAACAGCCTTGTTTTTTATTTGCAAGGCAGTTAGTCAGGATATTGGGACAGACTCTCTTCTCTTTTCAAATAGTGCCATGGGATATTTAAAGTCAATCTGAACAGGCGGATGGACCTTTGTTTAATGTCTCATTCCAATATACTTGCTGCTTGATACGGGGGCTTTATAGTCGATTCCAGTCACATTTTCTTCATGGCCATAAAATTAGCCTAATAATCTTACTAGGTTTGTGGTCCAAAAGAATCTTGTGTCTGCTTTTTTATCCTCCTTCCTGAACACTTTTTCTTCTGTTCTCCAGTTGAAATGATGATTTTAGATGCAGAATGATACATGAGTTGCTATGCCCTTTGAAACTATTTAGTCAGAAATTGTGCAAACTTTGTTTAGAATGTAGAATTAAATCAGGGAAACACTGCCACAATTTCTCCTCAAATATGTTTACTTTATTTCCTGCAGTTCAGCAAGCGAAAGGAAATCAAAATTACTATCAAGCTCTATGAAAATCACAAAAGATTAGTGTCACTGTGTGAAATTCCTAACTGTTTATGCTGTGAATGTGTGTGTGTTATGGGGAGATTTGTAATGGTGGTAGTAGTGGTGGTGGGTGCATGGGGTTGGGTGATGGTGTGGGTGGGTGGGGGTGAAAGTCAGCAGCCAAGCACTCAGATTCATTCAGATAAAAGATTATTGATGTAGCGTTTCACACTCTATGCTCCCATGCATCCAATTTTTCCAGATGTGGTTTACGCATCAGGGATCTATCTCCTGCTGATCACTAAAAGTGATCTTTTCACTGAGCTATTTATAATCAGATTTCAAATTACAAAGAAACAATGAACAATTATTTTTAGTAACCAACAGAATTTAGACCCCAATGGCTTCATCACCTTCTAAATGATGAAGTACAAAATTGGTTCAGAATTAGGGACGAAAACATACTGTTCTCATTTCCTCACGGAAAATTGAGCTTCTTATTAGAAAAATGTTCTTGCAATCTGCTTCATAACAGATATCAAACCAAACTGAAAGGTGGTTATTCAGCTTCATTTGATACATGCAGCAAATCTTCAGTTCGATTTTTTAATGAGATGTCCTATTACAAATGCAAGCTGAAAAAACACTACTTGTGACAACTGAGTGGAAATATGATTACTGCCTCATGAACCAAACAAACAAAGACATCTATGACAATCCATTGATTAAAATTGAGAGAGAAAAAAACTACAGTTAAAGTCCAAATGTCTTAATGTTGGACATCCTCAAGCCTATAAATTGGGCCTTGTTACCTTTACCCATGCCCATACATAACATTGATTTGCTTCTAAAACAAGCTGCTGGCTAGAGCAATGTTTTTCTTTCAAAATAAGCTTTCAACACTATTAACCAAATAACAAGAACAAAGTAACTCTCATAGAAATAAGTACCTGTTGAATTTATGTATTCATGTTTTTGGAGGAGTGCTGTATAGACTGGATGAGGACTCCAATAACATGAGGGCCACATATCTTGCCACCTCAGCTCAAGAAACATAGTACAATAGCTGACAATGATTCAACCAGATTCTTCCAAGTGCACACACAACCCAATGAGTATGCCTTGAAAATGAATGTGCAAAATGGAGGTGATATAAACTTCTCAACTTTATTTGCAGTGTGAGAAAGCTACAGTATTATTGTATTCTAATAATAATAATGATCCTTGCATTTGAAATAGCGCTTTTCACATCTTCTCAATGCTTCAAATCGCTTTACAGAATATACTGTAAATTCAATTGACTGTATATTTGTGGTCGAAACCTACTGTGTTTCAATATTTTCTCATTGTACCAAGAGGTTGGATTTCCTGGGAAGTCTGCTTCATTTGGAAATTTACTGCTCGGTGGCACAAAGCATAGGTATGGATTACGCACAACAGATTCTGACTAGTGCCAGTGAGATAACCAGTCATCACACAAAGTCGTCCCAAGCTGGGATCCATCAGCAAGCGCAAGGAAGAATCACAATTTGAAATCAATCTTTGTGACAGGAAATCAGCACTGCACAGATCACAACACTGTGTGGTCTCAAATGAGAATAGTCCCTTAGAAACTGAGTACATACAGACCAGTGGAGAGATACATGTACATTATAGAGCAGGGATCAGCATGACATTATAGAGTTTTTACAAGTTCACTATTCTCATCATCTGTAATGCATTTCCTGTGTAAAATAAAACTGCTGTACCTATACTTGATTTGGCTACTTTATGCATTTGAAAAATGCCAATAATGTCTACATTAAAAAAAAGTGATCATGATGTTTCACAACACTACACCTTTATTTATGGATTTTCCCGTGTTCTTACTAATATCAAAATATGAAACCAAACAACCTATTCTTAATCTATGTCACAGTCTCCTATTACGGATCAGTGGACTTTATTAAACAATAAAAAATATACACCAGGGAAAATATTTGTTTATTCTTTTATATTTTCAAAATGATTTCTTTTCATTTGCTTGATGAACCCATGTTTCAAAATATTAAAAGGGCACTTGTCGCTACAGTCAAATTGTGTAACAATTGTAGCTTTCAAAACAAAATCAACTTTTTTTTGTTTGTTTTACATACAAGTGTATCAGTATGGTAGTTGAAACTAAGTGGTTCTTTCAGAGTCCTCTTCACCATACAATTCAGCCAGCTTTTTGAACTGAGGTCCCCAGTCACCAAGGTAATTATAATCCTGTTCTGAGTGTGTGGTGACTGAATCCAAAGAACTTATCGAACCTGCCACTGATCCATAACCTTCGTATGCATACGTCTGGAGAGAGTCATATGGAGGAACGCTTTCATCAAGGTCAGCCTCCTGCAGTTTTTGCTTAATAAAGTCATGAATGTCGGAACTGTTCACAATTGATGGTGATCTGTGTCTGGGCATGGGTTGCACGTCTGGCTTGACGTCTCTACGATACCTCACTTCCTCAGCCGCTGCAGGGTTTCTCAGAGCTGTGATGTCAAATGCCTCAGTGTCCTCCTCCCCTCCTCCCTCATCGTCGTACGTCACAACGTTCTCTCTGATGTCTTCTTCAGAAATAATAAGAGGTTCTTTCTTACCTCGCTTCAGGGTGATGAACAGGACCACAATTGCTGCAGGGGCAAGAAAGCAGATATAGCAATGAGTATTTCAAGAAAATTGAAGCACAATGCATCAATCGTAACACAAGGACAAAATAACACTATACAGGAAAGTATGCTGAAGATAAATTCCAAGGCTTTCTAAATGTGTTTCAGCTCTTGAGTAGCATGGATGATTGGAAAGGGGAGGTGAATTGATTCTGTTTTCTCCAAACCGCTTTGAAATGGACTGGTGTTTTTTTTAATTCAGTAACACCATAAGGATAAGGATATTGGCAGATTTATTTATTTGAGTTTCATTTGACTATTTAAGAGCTCTGAGACCTCCTCCCAACTTAAAATGCATTATATAAGGGTAAATTTTATTGTATATTATGATGTACATTAATTAATATTCCAGGCTGAATTAGTGAGGACCAGACTGATGATAAATACAATGTATGATTAAGTAGCTATGTTTAATATACTCTCAAAGTTGCCTACCTAATTTTCTATGCTTTGCATTATTATTTCATAATTTCATAGCTGAAACATTTGTTGCTCAGTTAATGTAATGATGATTTGGAAGTTGACAAAATCAATGTGACCAAACACAATCGATATGACATTGAATCTCCTGAAAAAACCTATTTCAACCGAATGATTTTTCAAAGCAGGAAGATATTGAAACCAACATTCTTGACCCATTGCATCTATGCCACTGCTTCCTCTGTTATTCCAATTCCCCATTTTTATTATTTAAGCGAAAAAAAAGTAAAATGAAGAGGAACACTATTCAGAAAATTACATTTACTGTAGGAAAACAATTGTAAATAAATGGGTTTAAATATTGTAAGAAGCTGCAAAGTTTTCATAACAGATTGTAGCCTTTATGATCTGTCAAAATTGAAGGGAAACAATTGAAGCCCAATAGCACTGATTTAGAATATCAGACAGAATGGTATAACCAGAGGTCTGAATGACTAATCAGATGATCTGTCTTTGACATCAAAGGTCTTTGGAGTATAAACATACCAAGAATCTACAGCACTGAAACAAACCATTTGGCACAACTAGTTTGTGCCAGTATTTATTGTTGTTATTATGTAGTGCTTTATCTGAAGGATAAAATGGTAATATATTTCAACAACTTGCATTGATACAGTGCAATTCAGGCAAGGTAGGGTCTCAGAGGACTAATCTAAGGCTATACAGATGTCCATTACTCTACAATGATTGGAAACTTTCAATGGATAATCCTTACATTCGATATAATGCTGTAACACGTTATTGAGACATCTCAAAGTGTAAGCTTTCCCAGAATTCTCAGTTGTCTTAAATTGACCGAAGAAAATTTAAATGTATTAGTTTACTTTGTAAAAACGGACTATATACTGGGACTCCTCAATTAACGTCGAGGATGTGTTCTTGAAAAGTGCGATTTTAAGTGAAACAACGTATAGCAAAATTTAAATTACCATAGGCTCTAATGGTATAAATTGGGATTACGTTCCTTTGGTACAATTCTGGTCTAAAGTTTCTTACACTTATATTAAATAAAGACCGAAAACGAAACCACTAGTATTGAAAATTAAAATAGAAGTTTAATAAATATACATATAAGATAAAAATATAATTAAGAGAACACTTACCGGGGATGGTTGATGTGGTCGGGCCCCTCTGGGGATCCGTACAAGAGGCAGGTAGTCCTGCCCCTTCATCTGAATGTCTCCGCTCCCTCCCATCCACTGACCACATCAACCATCTCCAGTAAGTGTTCTCTTAATTGTATTTATTATTTTATTTATATATTGAACTAAACAACTAATATAAAATGTAATCAGCTAATATCCCTTCAATTAATCCAACTTTCTAATTATTTTTTCTAACTATTCATTAATTCATCAACAATCTATAATCAAAACAATGTATATTGGGACTGGGACTATGAGGAGTTCCAGTACACCAATACAAAAAGGCCAAAGTCAATGAAAGGATGTTTATAGAACAAAATTTTACTTAAATAATAATCCTTGCTTATTGCATTGATGTGATTCTATTTAAACCAACCTGTGAATGCAGATCCCTTACCATCTAATGCTTTGGGACATCTTTTGGGACTTGAAAGGCGGTGTGCGGATGTAATGTGCTGTTGTAGGCAAAGTTTGCTATGGATATCAGTGAAGGGATTAGACTGCCTGACTTAAAAGATGTTTTTGATAAAGTTAAATTCCAGATATGTCGACAAGGTTGATGTGTACGTCTTTACAAGGTATTATTGTAAGGATAATTCTCAACAAAGGGAGAATAGCTGATCTTATGGAGGAGAGTTGAATTCTGGAAATGGATTAGCTAACTGCAATGAATCCCGAGGAAAGAGGAATGTACTACAATCAACATGGATTAACTCACGTTAACAAGTCAATTCCTATATCAAAGCAAATATATGGATCCAATCAACCTATCACAGTAAACTTTATTAACCTGTCGTTAGCATTAAATTGAATATTAACCCATTGTAAGCATTAATTTGATTTTATTTTAAAATATAACTATGATATGCATTTCTGATGTTTTATTACATTTTACTACTTAAATAGGAAATTTGTGTTAGCTCATTCTTCATTGCAGGTTCACCAATTTATTTGAACCTTACAAAAGTGCTTCACAGAATATATTGTAAAGGCAATTGACTGTGAAATTTTGTGGGCAAATGTTACCTACGGATTGCTTACAGTCTGAGACATAGTTTTACATGAAGGGTGCTTTATAAATGAAAGCTCGTGTTGCTTTCTTATGATTGAGCTGAATATATTTGTCAAAATATACGACACTTTCAATTAAAAACAATTGATTTTCATGTTTGTTCATAATTAAAAAGAAGATGTTTTGCACATTTTGTAAATCTCTTGGCTAAAGACATAAAGAAGATGGGAGAATATTCTTGAATTATCAATGTGTCGGTTCACATAGATAGCTGAGAAGCCAGCATCCTAAGCTCTTTACCCTACAGAACAAGCCTAGAGATTTATTGATCTTTCTCTCAGTTCTTCTGTTTAAAATTACTGTAAATTCGTGTACGTTCCTCTGCTGTTTCAGGATGTAATTTTCTAGAAGGAATCAGGTCATTGATCATAAGCAGTCACTATGCTTATCTTGTATCATTGGGCAATTGGGAGTCTGATAACCATTTACTATTAATTCAATCAGGAGGCTTGGTGGATTCTCTCTAAAGAGAGAATTATTGCCTTGATAGGAAATTCAGATATACAACTGATAAGATAAAGCACTGTAAGTCTCTGCTTAATGTTAATTTAAAAGCAGTCAAGCAGTTAGCACGTCACTAAGCATTAGAAACAACTTCACAGATTCTATTGTGGTATGAGATTGAAGAATGTTTTGTCAACATGCATGCTTTTACACTATGCCATCATCTTTCATCAAAATACTGAGGTCAAAATGCAACATTTGCAAGCAGATCTGCAGGCAGCAATTCTGAGTACCAAATAGTCCCACCGAGCAATAAATGGAGGTGAGTCATACTGCCCATAGGAAGTCCACTAAAGAGCATTATGCTGAAATTGAGTTCTCATGGATGTGATCCCACTTGAGAAAATCAACTCTTTCTGAATAGAAAAACCACAATTTCTTCAGCAGAATTTATTGAAGATTAGTTCATGAACCCAACAAAAGAATGGAGCAGAAAGGCTATGAAGGCACAACTGCCAATAATGGGGCCAGCAGAGCAGGGTCATGAAGTAGGTCAACACAACAGCAATTGGAGGCTTAGGTGATAAGAGAGTAAGAGAAAAGATTAAGGTCTCTCACTTTAAAGAAAGGCAGGATTCATGTGAGGCAAATCTGTTTGAGAATATCCAGCCCACGTTTTCCATTTAGTCTTTGCCTGGAAGACTATTTTGTCTTTTAAAGTTTAAGATAACACAGAATTGTTGTGGCAAACTCCTATATTCAAGCTTATAATAAAAATAATCCTTACAATTCATATAGTGCCTTCTAACATCTTCTAGACGTCTCAAACCGCTTCCCTAAATATACTGTAAAGTGAATTGATAGTATATTTTGTGGGCAAAAAATGGCAGCCAATTGCGCACAGCAGTGTCCCACAAACAATTGTGGTTTGAAATGATCAATTGATTATTGTTTTTTTTGAGGGATTATTATTAGGCGTGTGGAGTAAGGAAACTTGTCCAAGGTTTCGCCCAGGTTTCTCACTTGAAAGGTGAGTGCTCTAACCACTGAGCTATAGGACTTGATATGAAAGCCCACTTCTTTTTAAGATTTGAAGAAATACTACTAAATTAAGGCTGAATTGAAGAATGTTCCACAAATCTGGCCACTGTAATTAGTTTTACAGACTAATCAAGGATGGAATTTAGGTCTAAAAACAGCAACAACTTGCATTTGTATAGCACCCTTCATGCCAAATAGCATCTAGAAGAGCTATCACATTTTCGACCCTTCTTTAAAAGCTCTTTGAGTTGTCTAGAAGACATGAAAAGCGCTATATTAAATGTATTATTATTAAAAGTGTTTTTCGGGGTTATTTTCTGTCAGTTGGTAAATTTCAAATCTCGGTCATTGTATGAAAACAAAACACAAAATACTACAGATGCTGGGAATCTGAAACAAAAACAGAAGTTGCTGGGGAAACTCAGCAGGTCAGACAGCATCCATGGAGAAAGGAAAAAGAGTCAACGTTTCGGGTCTACAACCTTTCGACAAAGTACTGACTCTTTTTAGTACTTCTGTTTTTCTGTCAAAACAAATGTTGTATTTATTAATTCTGCAGTTCAAGGATGGCAAAACGTAAGTGCAATAAGGTTAAATCCCAGATAGGCCCTGGTAGAGTCTCAAACAATAAACTTGTCTACATCATTCCAGAGTTTAAGCCACAAGAGATATAAAATCTAAGTAGCATCAAAAAATGTTGCCTCATTTTGGCTCACACATTGGTTTATTCCACGAAAATAAATAAAAACTGCTTAATTATACTGGTATTAAAAGTGCCATTCAATATTACTAACACTGTTCCTAACTATTAATGCTAAAGAGGTTATTTTCTTTTGGTAAATATACCATTTACCAAATTTACTATTGTTGCTCTAAGCTTCCAATGTGATTTTACAACAAATATCAAGTATCAAGTAAGCAAACAAATTCAAACGTATAGTCACACTTTTTTTCAACTGTAAGTTAACAAAGGCTTCAAAATGAGCAACTATTCATTGCAAAGCAGAATGCTTTGTTTCAGTTTAACAGAAGACCAATATGAAAAATTAAGTGTAGTCTCATTGACACTCATACACCAAAGAAGAATAGCAAGTTAGCTTTATAAGCCCGCAGGATATCATTTCTGTCTCACATGTTATGAAGGACGCTGGCTGCTCCATCTCTAAGCAAATATAATATAAATAAATCACTAGTTTTATTAGTCTAATTTTTCTTTGTTATTGGTTGACTGGGAAACGAAAAGTACCGTACATCTCCACGTATGAGGCACACCCTCCGTTTTTGACCTTTTCTTGGTGAAAAAAACCGGAAGCATTTTCAATGATATTGCCGGCAGAAGGGAGGAGAGACAGGAGAGACAGGTAGGTAGGGAGAGAGGCAGGCACGCAGGCAGGCAGGGAGGGAGGGAGGGAGGGAGAGCGGCAGGTCGGCAGCCCGGGAGGGAGGGAGGGAGAGAGGCAGGTCGGCAGCCCGGGGGAGAGAGAGAGAGAGAGAGAGAGAGGCAGGTCGGCAGCCCGGGAGAGAGGCAGGTCGGCAGCCTGGGAGGGAGAGAGGCAGGCAGGCTGGCAGCCCGGGAGAGAGAGAGGGAGAGAGGCAGGCAGGCAGGGAGGGAGGGAGGGAGAGCGGCAGGGAGGGACGCAGGCAGACTGGGTTTGGCAGAAGGTAAGCACAGCACTGAAGTCCGCTGCTGCTGCCGCTGCCCGGGCGGCCGAGGCCGAAGCCCCGTCACCCGCTCCTCCCAACCCCCGCCGGACACTGACCAAACCCCGGCTGACAGCGCGCCGGCCGCCCCTCCTGTTTACTGTATTTCCGAGGCTCAAAATTGCTTGTACCTGCGTATAGGGCGCACCCCCCACTTTCGAGATCTTCCGACCTGAAAAAAAGTGTGCCTTATACACGGAGATATACGGTATAGCAAATGCATACATTTTGAAAATTACACTTCATTCCTTAAGGAACAACAGCAAAATCAACAACAAAATTACATTTGTATAGCGCCTTTCATGTCGCAAGGACATCCCAAGATGCTGGACAGTCAATGTTTCGGACATGAAGGAGTATAGTGTTTCAAAATACAATAGTAGAAAAAATTTGGAAATTACTTTGGCAGAAACTGAACGAGTATGACCTGAGGCTGGCCGTGAGGGTGCCTGGAGATCCAGACTATCTAGGAGGTGAACAAATTGTTACCTCCTCTATGAGGAGGTAGCAATTTGAGATAAAACAATATTTATTCTGAAACATTGTGTTAGTTAACATTCTTTTTGCCCAAACCTCTTTGAACGTCATCTTCAAAGTTCTTCACATCTTGGAGCCTTGTAGCTCAGTTTTTAGAGTACTCGCCTTACAAGCATGAGGCCTTTGTTTGAATCCAGGCAAGATGAAATCTTGGGCAAGTTTGCTTACTCACACATCTAATAATAATCCCTCAAAAAAAATTGGTGATTTCCATCAACAACTGTTTATGGGACATTGCTGTGCGCAATTGGCTGCCATGTTTTGCCCACAAATGCACAGTCAATTCACTTTACAGTATATTCTGTGAAGCGCTTTGAGATGTCTAGAAGACATGAAAAGCGCTATATCAAATTATTATTATCTTGCTCCTTTCTACCTTTCCGTGACCTGATAATGCCATATCAACATGCCCACTCCCTGTGCTCAGCCTGCTGCACATCCCCCGTGGACGGGGCTTCATCCTCTCTGCCCCCACACTTTGGAACTCCATCCCGCAGTCCATTTGCCTTGCTTCCTCCCTTGCCTCCTTCAAGGCACTTCTCAAGATCTTTCTCTTTGTCTGTGCATTCAGCCACCCTCCTACCCCTACCCTCCCTAGCCTCAACCTCTCGTAATCCCAAAGCCCCTGCTCAGATACAAATCCTTGACTGTCCAGTTCCTTAGGACATTCTTGTGTAGCTAAGTGCTAATTAAAAGTATTCACCAGCTCAAACTTTTGAAAACTTGCTTCATGTCAATTTCATTCAAAAGTGTAAGGGGAGGGCCAACTCTGTTTTTTTCAAAGTGCTGTGCTACCATGGTTTTTGTTTTATGTGTACATGATCTACGAGAACAGATTGACGTTACCTTGATTTTACATTTCATCTAAAAATAGGAAGCACCTTACCCCTACAGTATATTACTGGAGTTGAAGACAGATTATGAACTAAAATCTGGGGTGTGAGGCTCAAAAATGTACATTATGTTAATTAATATATGGCAGCAAAATAATAAAATTTGAAAGAATGACATGATCTTTGAATAATTTGTTTTCCACTGTTCTCCTTCCCACTTAACAAATGCTTTGCTTTCGGCATTTGGTAGGAGTTGGCTATAAACAGGTCAAAGAGGACAATTTTCAGCGGGACTTGAAAAGGGGAGATAGTGGGTAACGCGGAGAGATTAAGGGTAAGTAAATAATAATCATGATAATAATCCTTGCATTTCATATAGCACTTTTCACGTTTTCTACATGTCTCAAAGCACTCCGTAGAGGATACTGTTAAGTGAATTTACAGGATTTATTGGCGGTAGCCTATTGCACACAGCAGTGTCCCACAAATGGTCGACCAAGTTGTTATTTTATTTTTCTTGAGTGTTTCTTATTAGGCATGTAGAGTAAGGAAACTTGCTCAAGGTTTTGCCCTGCCGGGAATCGTAACCATGTCTCTTCTTATTAGGCAAGTGCTCTCACCACTGAGCTATGGGACTCCACACAGTCACTTGAAAACTAAAGACACCAATTGGTCTACAGGCTTTATCATCTCTCCCTGTCTCTGTCATAAAGTTTGGACCCAGCTAGTAAGCAGTAAAAGTGAAGCTGGTCTCCAGCTAACCAACAGTTCTACCCACAGATCAGCTTTGTTCTCATTGTGTCAGAGTTCATAGTAGGAAAATGCCCTAGAAAACAGACTAGTCAAAGTTTTTACTTATTTAGTAATTGTGTTCAACACATTGTTAGATGATCTGATAATCATCAGCAACTATTTAATATCAGGTTTAATTGAACATGCCATTGTTCGATATTTTTACCCTATAAGTACGGCAATCTTTATTTGCAATTACTTAACTTTTAATTGGATAGTGATAATAAAACATACTATATGATGACTAGTGGAGGCTTAGGCCTTTTAGTATCTAAAGCTGTTATTTCTTTAGATACTTTAGCACATTAGTCAGTCAAATATTCATGAAAAAGACTTCTTTGCTCTGTTTGTGATGTATTTAGAGGCCTAAATGTACTGAATATTTGCACATGTAATGTAATGTATTGTAAAAGATTCATGTTTCAGAATATATGTGAGCCATGGCTACGATCAAACAAGGACATTACTATTACAACATGACTTCCCCTAACTCATAGAGCACTGCTGACAAACCACTCATTTCAGTAGTCACCTATTGTTGAGTGCAGCATCTCGTTCAGAGTTTCAAAATGTCAGCCTTGGTTGTTGAAGCGTTTATCCTCAGGCCCGTATGCAGGGGGGGTGCGACGGGTGCGTATGCACCCCCCCAAATTATAAAAGGTCCACATTTTCTGGGGTAGAGAATTGTATTTTTTATCAAATTTGAATACCAAGTAAAGTAAATTTATTGAGCATTTGTGTAACAATCAGTTCTTCAAAACTATGTATGAATTATAAACACACATCTTTGAATGATTTAGTATTAATATAAAATTATCGAGTCGCACACCAGAGTCGGCGTCTACCCAAAACATACCGCGTCGACAGACGAGTCAATGATATTCAGATCCAGTCATGAGTCTGTGACTCGTGACTGGATAAACATAGGCGCGCGCCAAGACTCAAATCCTCGTTTGGAAATCATCCCGTAAACAGCCACAAGGGTAGCACCACTTCTGGAAGCTAAAATCATCTTTTCATCTGATCACCGTCAGTAAAAATTGCTCAAGTTTTGAGAGGTGTGACTGTAATGCTAGCAAACAATGACAACATATTTACAAGCTTCTGAGAAATTAAAGCTTTTGAGAACCCAACAAAAAAGTTATATGTGTCTGGACGGGAATGCCTATCTTTAAAAGAAATACTCATGGACGTAGGCCTATGCTTTAGTGCCTATTCTACGTGGTGTGTCATTTGGAAATCATCCCGTACACAGTCGCTACATAAAAAGGTAGCACCACTTTGTGGAAGCTGAAATCGTATTTTAATCTGATAAATGTAAGTAAAAATGACTTAAGTTTTGATAGGCATGTTTCTGAAATATCATGTTTCTTGTTCTGTCTTGATTATCACATTTGATTTATATCATTAAAAATGTATTCCTGTAATTAAAAATTGCTTTTAGAGACGTCCACTGGCATGCAAAAAAAAATGACCGCAAAGATAAACAGTGCTACTTTATTTCACATTCAGTTTTGTACTGAAAAAAACATCAATGTCGCGTGAATTTGGCATAAAAATAGTTTCACCGTCATCTGATCAAGCGAACTCGGGCATTGACAACCACACTTCTCCACTGATCCCTTCTCTCCATGCAGCCTGAAAACTCCCGCCTGCCAATACCCCAATCGCGCTCCAGAGTATCGATGTAGGTTAGGGTCGGTCTACCTCGTGTTCTGTGACCGTGCAATGGTTCCCATAGGATAGTAGCACTATGGCCAGTTTCCTCCCGGCTTCTCCAGCTATGTCCGCTAAACCTAAGATGCCTCTGCAGTAATGTCTGTGATACCAGTGTGATAGTGTACCATATAGCTCACTATTTGTCAGATGCTGTCGCCAGTAAACGTTCAGGGCATCTCTTAGAAGCCTGGTATATACCTCAGGAGTCACCTAATCTCCTGGTCAAGGTTTGCGTAAGTGTCCAGCATTCTGCTGAAGTTGCCGAGCCCCTTATAATTATACAACATAGGTCTACACATTTCGTTAATGATATCGGAAACATCATAAATGCTACTCTGAGCCCTGAGGAGTTGACCAATGCAATTGGAAAAACTTGATGTTGCATATAAATACCATCTCTTGACAAGCCACTTCATCGCATCTGAAGATTACATTTTCCCGTCACAGTTCCTTCACCATTGTCAGCGCCAGTTCAAGATGAGATACTTGCGAGATTATAAATGGATGGTCTACAGTCCTTCATTAGATGCTGCCTTTTGCATTCACTGTGCACTGATGGTCCAAACAAGTGAGAGGAAACGGATGGGGGCATTTGTTAATACACCCTTTACCATGTTTTACAAACTAAACGAGAAGGCGAAGGAACATGAACGAAATGGTTATCACGTAAATTCAATGATTAGATCAGCATCAATGCGCGACTCTGTTGCGAACCCTCAACATAAGATAGACATTTGTTTGGTCGATGAAAAGAAGAAAAACATTGAAAGAAACCGACATATCATAAGAACAGTTGCCGAAGCTGTATTATTCTGTGGACGTCAGTGCATTGCACTTAGAGGAGATAATGAAAGAGTCGTGGAAAGTAACACCGTTACGAGTGACGGCACACATTACAAAGGTAATCCGGGAAACTTTCTGGAAGCCCTACAGATGATTGCGAAGCATGACGAGATGCTTCGACATCATCTTGCTAGTATTGGGCTCGCAAACAGGAATTGTAAATATACCTCACCTAGAATACAGAACGATATCATCACAATCATCGGCCATGATATAATCCGCAGTGATTTTATTGATGATATCAAAGCTGCTCGATGGTTTAATGTAATTGCTGATGAGGTAACTAGCAGCAACCAAGAGGAGCTCGCCCTTTGTTTCCGTTTCATTGACAGAAATAAAGATATCAGGGAGGAATTTCTGTCTTTTCTTAAATTGCCAAGGATCACCGGTGAAGTCATCGCCAGTACCATCTTGGACTTTCTAAAGATGACGGGACTTGATGCTACGAACATCCGTGGACAAGGCTATGACGGAGCTGCAAACATGTCAAGCGATAATGTTGGTGTTCAGCGACGAATAAAACAGCAGTCACCAAAAGCTGTATACGTTCATTGCAATGGTCATTGCCTAAACTTGGTAATAGCGCATTCATGCTCCCTCCCCCGCACAAAAACACAATTGACAAGCTAAAGGCATGCTGTTGGTTCTTCCTGGCAAGCCCAAAGCGCAATGGTCTCCTGCAATCGATTATTGGAAAGGCTTTGCCAGAGCTAACAAAACATTGAAAGGGGCTTCTTGACTTGTGCAAGAAACGATGGGCTGCCAGACACGAGGCATATACTCATTTCTATCAGGCATATATCTACATCATTACAGCATTGGAGAATATTGCTCATGGTGGCAACGTCGAATCATGTGGCATAGATTTTAGGGAAGCTAGTTGGGATCCAAAGAGTCGCTGTGATGCAGCATCTCTATTGGCAAGTCTCACTTCCTTCGACTTCATTGTGACATTTCTTACGATCTATCACTTCTTGTCACATCTCGCTGGCATAACAGTAAAATTGCAAGGGCAGACTGTAGACATCATCAAGGCTTACAGTGAGATCTCAACCATGAAAGCGGTATACAAAGCGCTCTGCGATGATGTAGAAGTCGAATTTTCAAGAACGTATAAGCAAGCTGTTAGAATGGCTAATGCTGTCAACGTCATGCCATCAATGCCATGGACTGTTGGTCGGCAGACCTTGCGTAGTAACGTGCCTGCAGCTACACCTGAGGAGCATTATCGTCGCAACTTTGCGATTCCATTCCTAAGCCACATCCATTCTGAGCTTGACTCACAGTTTTCTGATTTATCCGTGCTTTCATCAAGGCTATTGGGGTTAGTCCCGTCAGTGTTATGTGGGGATGATGTACCATCACTCGAAGAGGTAGTTGAATTATACGCAGAAGATATGCACTCACCGGAAGTGTTCCCACAAGAATTATTCAGATGGAAACACAGATTCCTAGCATTATCCTCTGACCAACGTTCATCCACGGCAGCAGCAGCAATGATGGAGTGTGATGATGACATGTTCCCTAATATCTCTGTGCTTCTAAGATTGTGTTGCACTATTCCTGCAACAAGTTGCGAATGTGAACGAAGTGCAAGTGCTTTACGCAGATTACACAGCTACCTACGAGCAAGCATGACGCAAGAACGACTTTCAGCACTCGCGTTAATGCACATTCATTATAATATGGAAATCGATATTGGTAGAGTGGTTGACGTATTCGCTTCAAAGCAACCAAGGCGTCTCGAATATGGAACGCCATTAAATAATTAATTTCCCCTCCCTTATTTATTCAAGTATTTTTTCGTCAGATCAGTATTGCTTAATGGGTCACTTCCTTTAATTTTGATTCTAAGTAAATAAATAAAAACTAACTACACTATTGCTCACAGTTCAACGATATTTTCAGGATAATGCTGATAACAGGCTTGTAACACGTGTGAATTAACTGTTTTACACTGATTTTCAGTTTCTGTATATTTTCTTGTCTTTTATAAAATTTGCTTTGCTGGAATATCTGAGCACATAATTCATACTTTACTCTTACATTATTGTTCATTACAGTCCGAAAGAAATTGAGTCTTAGGATAACAATGCAGAACAACTTATTAATTACCGTCAATCTGTAGTTTATGATCATTTTCTCTTATACGTATACATTTCTCAAGCATTCGTCATTGTACTGTTTTAATTGGATTGTAATTTACTTTATCGTTCACATTCCGTACATCATCGAGTCAACAATCGTGTTTGCTTTTATCGGCGAACACATTCGACCTTCCCAAAAAATTTAGACACGGACTACCGGGGAAAATAAAAACACTGAATAAATAATGATGCTCTTAAAAACCAAGGACATGAAACATTTCACGTTCATATTGGATCTTCTGAACCGATTAAATAAGACCTCAAACTGTGTAAAACGTCGGAGCCTCGAGGGGGATTCGGGGGCAGCCCGCAAGCCCCCGGCCATTGTTGGTCCCATCACTAGCAATTCGCACCCCCCCATTAAAAATCCTGCGTACGGCCCTGATCCTACTCATGTCAATGTTGCCGTCAGGTTAAAAAATATATGCAAGACACAGAGTTTGAAGCCAAATTGCTTGGCAGTTGGACACTGTTTGAACCTTGTAATGCAGAGATGAATACTAAACAATAGAATGCAGGTGCTCAGGCATTAATGCTCACCTATAAATACACATAAACTACATTTCACAGTAGAATTATGTGAAGTGCTTTGACTCATCTTGATGATCTATGGAGTCCTGCAGCTCAGTGGTTAGATCACTTGCCTTACAAGCGAGAGACCTGGGTTCAATTCCAGTCAGGGCAAAGCCTTGGGCAAATTTCTTTACTCCACATGCATAATAATAATCCCTCCAAAAAGTAACAACAATAAAACATTCAAAACCATGATTGTTGTGGGACACGGTTGTGTGCAATTGGTGGTCGCATTTCACCCACAAATATACAGTCAATTCACTTTGCAGTATATACTGTGAAACGTCGAGAAGATATGAAAAACACTATATCAAATGCAAGGATTATTATTATTCTTAGATAAAACGCAGTAGCAAATTGAAGGATTATTATTATATGGAATTCAGCAATTCAATTAAAGAAAAAAATTGGCAAACAGGAAAGAAAAATGAAGACTATAAAAAGAAAGAGTTGTTCTGAAGGATAACATTTTCTTTTCTAACCCAGAAAATGCAGTCACTCCACTTCTTTGAAGTGCTTTGAGACATTTCGACAATGTACTATACAAATGCAAGGATTATTATTATTTTTATTACTGTTCAAAATAATTTTAGCTGCTTGAAGGTAATATAGCCTGTAATGATATCTGAGCATCCTTAGAACTGAAATATCACAACTTGCCTGATGGTCAGCAGGAATCTCAAAAATAACTAGCCCTTAGGATGTGGAATCTACTTGGAGCTGCCAGCAGTTTATAGGATAAAATGAACAATTGCTTATACTCTGTTTATACCAATGGAAGCAAAGCTATATCACTTGTGCTAATATAGGCTGATTTGTACTCCCCCTCCACTATTAAAATGCCTTGGAGCTAAGTCAAGGTCAGCCCATGTGCAATGATCCACAAGTTACTAAAACACAAATATTTGAATTTGCACTTTTGAGTTTTGGTAAGTTTTAAAGACATTGTTTTCATTGTTTGTCCTTTTTCCAATTACAGTAAAAACCTGTTTATCCGGCACTCGCGGGACCTGGCCAATGCCGGTTAAATGGCATGCCGAATATTCGGTCGGATCCGACGCCGAAAACCCAACACAAAAAAACTTATTTTAACACATACCATTTTATTATAGACTTAATAACAGATCTTTGTTATTCACCTAAAAATTCCACTAAGAATCACCTTTGCTGGTAGATGGCTGGTTTGAAGTCATGATGCTTGGGTAGAGGTGTACAGTCTATCTATAATTTCTACAATGGCGGACGCCACGCGAGGGAAAAAAACGGCAGCGCAACTTTAAGGCTCTACTCGCGGCAAGCCAAAATACCTGTATACTACTCTCATGGGACAATGGATTAATTAAATGTGCCAGCGCGATTGTGCCGGATAACATCCAGTTAATCGGATGGGGACTTTTTTTTGTACGTACCAGTTATACAGAAGTTCCGGTTGATCAAGTCACGGATAAACCGACTTTTACTGTATGTACAAAGTGCATAATATGCTATTTCTGTGTTCGTTGTGAAATTTGTGATTTCCGTTCAGTTCATGGTGAGGAGTGTCTGATGCAGTTTTTAAATTTACAAAATGTAATTTATTGTGTAGATAATGAATTACCCAGAGGAGTAAGTGAATTGAATCCCTCAACAATTCTCGTGTAAGTTATATGTAGTTGGGTTGTGCATTTAACTCACATTTCACAACATTCAACTTCTGGTTATTGGAATTTTCATTTTTGTTATTGCACAAACATTTGCAGTCAGCCACTATCCCAGGATTGTTTGATTGATTGATTGATTGATTAATTGATTGATTGATACTCACTCCAACCTTCAAATCCATCCAAACCTTGGCACCCCTTTATCTCTCCAATCTATTCCTACCCCATTCCTTGCACCCCTTCCGCTCAGATAATTTGAGCTCACTAATTGTCCTTCGCTCCCCCATTGGTAGCTAAGCTTTAACTTTGGCAATGTCTCCTCCTAACACCCTGTCTCCCATCTCTTTTTTCTGGTTTTGAAGACCAGCCTCAAATGCTACCTCTTTAAGTGAACCAATGCCAACCTCCCATTCCCTGTTCTTTCCCTCCTTCCATATTTGATATTCAAAATAATATTATTACTATTTTATTATTATTTGATATTCAACCGTATCCACAAAATACATTTCATTATTATACATTAATTTTTTTTAAAATGCTAGCCTATATCAAGGGTACTGTAATAAATTATGTTTGTTGTTGTAGCTCGAAGTTGGATGTGAAAAATAGAATCTATACATTGCGAATATCTAAATGTAATCCGTTAGATTTCACCATAGAACACATTTCCTGCAAGATTTTGTGGTTTGTTTTGTGCAGATTTCCTTTCCTTGATGTGAATAATCAGGCTGTGGGCAATCCATCTGTGTGTTAAGAACTGCTATGTGAGCGTTGATGCATTTCTTTATCACTACATGCAGGAAATATCTGTTACAGATCATTAACTGTGTTGGTGTCACCTGCATCTAATATCTTCTTCTTTCAACCGAGGTTAATTAGCATTTAGTACCTAATTTTCTAAAACAGGCGAAAATCTGAAAGAAAAAAATACTTGTGGGATAATGTGATTAGATTAATTGGCTTGAAAATGATGAGGTTCGAACCTTTCCCTAATAAAGTGTAATTTGTGGATTTTTTTTCTAAGATCATGTTTTACATGTATTAAATGCTAATTGGCTTTCAGAATATAAAAGGAAATCTCAGTGTATCTTTTTTAACCTTCATTCAAAATTCATTGGTGACACATTATGAAAATAAAGGTGCAATGTTCAAACAACAACAATAACAACTTGTACTTATGTAGTACCATTCAAACAGGATGGGGTCTTTGAATACATAAGAAAACAGAACATAAGGATTAGGAGCAGGAGTAGGCCATTCGGCCCCTCGAGCCTTCCCTACCATTCAATAAGTTATTGGCTGATCTTTTAATCTAACTCCACCTACCCGCCTTATCCCCATGTACTGCACGGTGGTGGGGTTGAGACACGAGACAAGGGAGATGGGAGAAGGCTTGGTGTCTATAGGTTTATTCAACAAAGTTTTAAAGACAGATGTTGGGGAGGAGGAGGGATTGAGGCATGGTTTTCCAGAGGTTAAGGGAGTAGAGGTTAAATGCAGTACAAACTGAGAAACAGATTTTTTTCCCATTTTAACTCTCCCAGGATAAGTATAAGGAAAGCACAAAGTAAAATGTCTCCCCACCACCCATTAACACATAGCCCAGATGTGACATTTTCTGTTTGTTCCTGTATCCTGTGTAAGAGAGAGATTGTCAATTTCAGAACAGTGGTGAAGCTGGTTTGGGTCCAAATAGGGTCCGTCGATATGGAAATTTTCCGATTTGGATATATCGATGGGCTCATATCGAGATATACCGAAATAACGATATTTTCGGGTTTTTTGTATTGCGCATTCGGGGTGCGCGCGCATTTGGGGCCTATCTCCTCAGGAGGTAAATATCTTTCTCTCTGTGTCTCTCACATTCACTCTCTCCATCTGTGTTTTTCTGTCTGTGTCTCTGTGTCTCTCTTCTCTCTCACATCCCCCCCATCTCTACCTATCTGTATATTATCACATCCAACCCGTCTCTCCCCACACCCCTCCCACCCCCCGCCGCCATCCCTCTCTCCTCCCACCCCCCGCTGCCGCCGTCGCTCTCTCCCCACCCCACCCTGCCATCTCTCTCCCCCCCCAGCCACCAGCCGTCTCTCTCCCACTCCCCCCCGACACCAGCCGTCTCTCTCCCCCTCCCACCACCCAACCATCTCTCTCCCCCTCCCCCCAGCTGTCACTCTCCCCCTCCCCCTCCACCCCCCACCCCCCCAAGCCGTCTCTCTCCCCTCACCCCTTGCATACCTGTATATTGTATTCTAGGACTATGAATACAATATTGCGGTTTTGCACCTCGGTCTGTACATTGTGTATAGAGATGAGCATTCTGGGTCTTGTAGTTCACTGTGAGCGCATACTGATTTTTTCCCTCGATATATCGACTTTTCGATATATCTATATTTTTGAAATGCCTATATCGGCATATCGATATGAAAATTATATCGGGTTTTAGCGATATATTGATATATCACCGGACCCTAGGTCCAAAGAACTCTGCGTTTCTGGGCGCTTTGATTGTCTATGTATAGGATAACACCTTAACCCAAACAGTATCCTGTGTTCAGGTTCTACCTCTGAGTTGATAAGCATGTTATTTCCACCCAAACAAAGATGGCAGCCTAAGATGGTCAAACATCCATTGAGCTACTTGTTGAGGGCAGGAAGGGGGAGAGTTCAGATGTATATCCCTGCAATAATCCCTATGTTTGATATTGTGCCTTATCAGGTCATTGAAAAACCCTGTAGCTCAGTGGTTAGAGCACTTTTATTACAAGTGTGGGACCTCTGTTCGAATCCAGGAAGGGCAAAACCTTGGGCAAGATTCCTTATTCCACACGCCTAATAAGAATCCCTCATAAAAAAACTATAATAAATTTCAATCCACGACTGTTTCTGAGACACTGCTGCGCGCAATTGGCTGCTGTATTTCGCCCACAAAATATACAGTCAATTCACTTTACAATATATTTTGTGGAGCACTTTGAGATGTTTAGAAGACATGAAAAGCATTATATGTGATGCAATGATTATTATTTTTATTGAGATGTCCCAAGTGATTCACAGGATATACTGCGAAGTACAGTGACTGGATTGTGTGGATGATCAGAGCAGGCAATTTGTGAAAGGTCATGTCACGGATGCATCCCTGGAGTGATTCATCAATTTTATTTTAATGTATTGTTGGCCAGGACACTGGGAGAAACTCTCGTTCTTGAAACCATTCAATAATCAAGGAATCAACTTCCATCTTTTCATAATATTGAATGTGATCACGTCAGAGCTATTAAAAAATGTCATATATTTCACCTTAAAATCATATTACTCATTTTCAGTATGTGAATCAAAGCATTTGAGAAACATTGTATTGAAGAGTGCTGATAGTTCACCTCCTGAAGCCACAACAAGCGGCTTAGGTTTATGCATAGACAGCAAGAACAACAAAATTACATTGATAGAACACCTTTCATGTCGGGAGGATATCCCAAGGTGCTGAACTGTCAGGGGGAGGGACCCGAGCATGGCTGAGGGGAGGAATATAGTTGGGAGGTCAGTTGAAGGCACAGTCGAAAAGAAGGGTCTTGACAAAGGCCTTAAAGGAGGCAAGGGAGGAAGCGAGGCAGAGAGACTATGGGATAAGTTCCAGAGTGTAGTAGCAGAGAAGCTGGAAGCCACCGATGGTAGGTCGGGCAGGTGATATGGAGCAGACCGCAGCCTGCTGAATGGAGGGCGCAGGCAGGTTGGTAGGGTGTCAGCAGGTTGGAGAGGTAGGAAGGGGCAAGGCCCTGGATGGCCTTGAAATAAGGACAGGGAACTTTAATTTGATCCTATGAGGAATGGGCAGCCAATGGATCTGGGCGAGGGTGGGAGTGATGGGGTCGCGGAGCCTGGTGCGAGAGAGGACAGGAGCTGCGGAGTTTTGGATGATCTACAGCTTGTGAAGGGAAGAGTTGGGAAGGCCAACGAGGAAGGAGTTTCCGTAGACAAGCCTTGATGTGACGAATGCATGGGTGAGGGTTTCGGCAGCCTGAGGGTTGAGGAAATGGTGGAGTCCGGCATTGTTGTGGAGGTGGTGGAACGCAATGCTGGTCATGGTGTCGATGTGGGGGAGAAAGGACAGTTCAGGGTCATATAAGCCACCCAGGTTCCTGTTTGACCTCGTGAGATGGAGTGTACAGAATAAAATGGATAGATATTGTTTTAGTGAAACATTGTTTAAGTTTGAAACCAACAGGAAGTATATGCACTTTCAGTTCCCACAGTAATACCCAAGCATTGCTCAAATAGTCAGCTCCTTATTAGGAATGGGTTTAAGGCAAGACTTACCCAGTAGGATCAGGATGCAGAGTAATATGGCGATCAGTGCCCCGGTGCTCAAACCCGCTGCAGATAGATAGGCTTCAGTGCTGCATGTTCGGACTTTGCCCTTCCTGTCACAAGCACACACTCGGATAGTGAGTGTACCAGTGCTGCTCAGCATGGGGTTTCCACTGTCAGAAATAACAATCGGTAGCTGATACACCTCCTGGAGATGCCGACTGAATTTTCTTCGCCGTGTCAGTACACTGGCTGTGCTATCTTTAAAAACAAACATTTTTTGAGTTTAGGGTTTTTCTCAAACTTACAATCTGAAACAAAATGTAAAAAATAGGCACTACAAGAGATAATGAGTTCTGATTTCTAAAACAAAATTACTTTGTTAACGTAATTATATGTTATAGAAACATGAAAGAAAAGATCATGATTTCTATAGTGATCAGTATACTTTAGACTGCATTACATTTTCATTCTCTTTTCCACATGATGTAAAGTGGCATCTGAATGGGTAACTTTAAATGCTTGTTAGAATTTCCTTGTGAGATGTAAACTCATGTAAGCAATGTACTACAACACAAATTTAGTGTTTGCCATTTACCATTATTCATTGTATTATTCATTTGTGATTTTGTTGATTTGAGTGCTGTTTATCACAGCATAAAAGAGCTAGCAGCTACCCATACACTAGAGGCAGTGCAGAGCAAAGAGGATGATTCTCAGTATAAGAAGAATGACCTGTGAGCAACAATTAGATGAGTTAAGGCTCTTAATCTTGAAAGGAAAGGGGACCTTATAGAGATATATTAAAATGTAAATGAGAAAGTAAATTTAAGAGTGATTATTTTAGATGTAATACAACAACAACTTTAATTTATATAGCGCCCTCCACGCCAGACGGCTTCTCAGAGCGCTTCGCTCTGAGAAGACATAAGAACTATTTATTTATTCAGCAGGTAACTAAAGACTTGAACAGGATTCCAAGATAATGGTTGAGGATATGAAACTGAACGTATTTGAAAAAAAACAACATAATACTTGAATGGGAGGATGGTAGTGTGGGTAACTTGAAGGATGAGACATCTTGGAGGAGAGCCCTTGTGATCTTCTAAAACTGGTGCTTGTGTCATCAATTGAATTCACTTAACTAATTAACTACTTAACAGGCATCAGAATGGAGGTTTTCAACCAATTAATTAAAGTCATATCCAAGATCCGAAAAGATGGTCTTCCAGACTACCGTTGGTTCCATTGAGACAGAAATATTTATTTTAAACTACTGAAACAGTTGGTTTAAAGTTTGTATGGATTTTAGAAACCATTGACTGGTTATAGAAACCAATATCCAATAACCAGGATTATTGTAGGTGATAATATTCTGCTGGAATATAATTACATTCCAGAAATTGTAAATTAAGATTATGTACTTTTGTTTCTAACAATGAGAACAATTACTAAGAGAAAAGATTGACCAAAATAAATGTATAATACATAGTTTTACTCATGTTATATTCTGGATATGTACATTTATATATGCTTGCCATAGTCGTGCAGTTAGAGAGCATGGAACCATTAAAAAGTCCTCCTTCATTATCCAGCAAGCTAGGTGGTGTATTTTAGACAATGTTGCAGTATTTATTGTAAAGAAATACAAATATAATGTTATATAGCATCCAATACTCCCTTGTATTTTAAAGAAATCAGAGAGTGGATTAAAATAAAATATGTAAAATCCCAAAGCTGTTTTTTTTTAGCATGTTGCCAAACTGTTAAAACACTACCGTTAAGTGACTCATCACTTTCCAGAGAGGTAACTAGGTGAGATATTTTGTAATACCAGAGCATCTCTGTAGTGACAGAGAAATAAAAAGTGTTTCATTACTCAACAGGTTTGCTTTCTGTTTGCTGAATCCAGCCATTGGATCCAATGTTTCTTCCCATTAGACAACCATCACCTGCCCGGCTGATACAATGCACCTAATCATTGATGACAATCAGGACTGACCCTTGGGAACTTGCTTTTGTTATCCACTCCTCGGGATGTCTAGGTTTTCTGTGGGGCAGTGAGGCATGGCCGCTGGGAGAGCTTCAGCCCTCTTGGCTATGGTACAGATTGGTGCCGTTGTGGAAAACCTCACTGGAATAGCACAGCTTGACAACATGCTTGTAATTCCTCAATGGACACATGGTATTGTGAGTTAATGTGAGCCTGCCTTTGGGCTGAGAGATGCTGTAAGGATTATGAAATGCATCAGAGCTCAGCAGGTCCTACCTTCTTTGGGAGTGCTCAACTCACTGGGGGCTTATTCACAGGAGCAGCTCTGTCCTCTTTAGAGTGATCTCCTCTACATATAGGTCCTATACATCGCCCATCACTAATACATCGCACCACAAAAGGCTGCCCTAAAATATAATTCTTGGTTGTGACTTTCTCGTCATTTGGTTTATTTACATCAAACACCCGGTTAACACAAGGTTTGTATAACTGTTTTTCAGTCTGTCATCCTGTGCTGACAAATTTAGTTGATGACTTCAGATATATGAAAGACATCTGGAAAACCAAAATTCCTTCTATGAAAGCTTTTGCTCTTGCATTTTGCTAAGTTGGTGAGCTTCATGCTATGGTAATAAAATGCATGTTCATGTGAGGATGTTCCTTTCTCATCTGCTCTGTGGGCTGTGCAGGATTCTGTGAGCCAACAGATATAAGATAGTGACTAGGGGAATGTAAAAAAGAATTTAGGAGGAACTTCAAGCAGAGGATAGTGAGAATATGGAATTTGTTGCCCTAAGTGGCGGTTGAATCACATAGTATAGATGCATTGAAGAGGAAACTATGAGGGAGAAAGGAATAGAAAGTTACAGGAAGGAGTAAGAACTGGCTAGAGACTCATGCAGTAAAAGCACCACAGCGTCTGAGTAGGCTGAATGGTCTGTTTCCATGCTGTACATTTATGTATGTCAAATATATCAACAGTAAAGATGCATTTCACCTACAGAATATACAGTCACAAAACTTTACAGTGAATGCTGTGAAGCACTTTGAAATATCCACCCATTTCATGAAACATGTATTATCAAATGTAAAGATTATTATCTATATATATATAAAAGCCTTAGGTATGTTTCTTCCGCAACTGTGTCCTCCTGACGATCTGTCAAACTTGGTGTGAGTTCCGGGAGGATGGTTCCCTGCACCAGTATCATCGGGCATCGAACACCGACTTCAAACATAGCGGCTTCGCCGCCACCTCTATGGCATAGCCAGGCCGCCATAGAGGACACCTTCTATCTCAGCAACGTAGTCCTTCAGGTGGGTCCCACACACTGACAGCATCATATTAATAGCTATAATAATAATACTGTAATAATAATAATATTAACAACTATCTATATATATATATATATATATATATATAAAAGCTTTAGGTATGTTTCCGCAATTGTGTCCTCCTGATGTGGATGGCGCTGTGTCAAATCTATCTTCTATATATAAAATACTTTGGTATGTTTCCCCCAATTGTAACAATGAACTTCTAAAAGGAAAACAAAAACCAATACAGCTTAAAAAAAAAAAAATCAACAACGAAGAAAAACAACCCAGTGATTAAAGCTTATCCTTTTTTGGTAAACAACAAATACATTCTTCTTAAACATTTTCGAAATATCTGAATAAACGTGTTCAAAAACACTAGGCCGCTTATGTTACATGGGCATATAGCTAGTTATTATATATTACGGTTGAGAAATAAGTTTAAAAAAAACAATAAGAATACTTGCATTCAATATAGTGCTGTGCTCATCTTCTAGATGTCTCAAAGCATTTCATAGAATATACTGTAAAATGAATTGACTGCAGGTTTATGGGCAAAACGCGGCAGCCAATTGTGCAGAGTGACCAAATTTTTCATGTTTTTCTTGAGGGATTATTATCAGGTGTGTGGAGTAAGGAAACATGCCCAAAGTTTTGCACTGCCTGGAATCGAGTCCAGGTCTCTTACTTGGAAGGCGAATGCTCCAACTACTGAGCTATAGGACTCCTAATACTTAGCATTAATATTGACAGAAAGCATAATATGAACTTTCTTAGATGGAGCATGACTCCATTGACTGTTGGCTACAGAACCCATTTTCAGTTGTATGTTTCAGTGTTTATATAGTGCTTTAAATCTACCTACAATTGGTAAAATAACATAACATGACTCTCATATGTTTTCAATAGGAGAGCAGTTTCCTAAATCTATACAAAATGTGTTTAACATTAACATTAAATCATTTGAAAGTTAATTAATTGGAATATCCAAATTTGTCGTTTAAAATCAGAAATCTTTTGATTAATTAATTTATCCATTCTGAAATTAGTTCTGAGTGATTTTGCTCATTTCTAAATTAATGAGTATACTTAGACACATTCTTAATTTATATATGCTAATTAATGTCTAATTAGCAGACAGAATATATTTATACATTCAAGTTAGCTGATGGATTGAGCTGTGATTGTCACATAGTTTAACCTATATTTACTTTGACTCGCAATTTATTTTTACTTTTTTCCACCAGTTTCCTTCACTTTCCTTCTGCATTACAATTTTTAAATTCACTGTGTGTGCATAATGCCATTTTTGCCACCTCTCATCCAGCAATCTATTGTTCATGTGTGACTGAGTGCTGGTAGTGAGCACTTTGAATGTGAGAAAAAAATGAGATCTGCGTCCAGTTCTGGTACCAATTTCAGGTAGCGTTACTGAAGTGGGAGCTCTTACTGATTTCCCCCTCTCCAGCCTGGGTCACTGAGGCCAATTGTAGTTTGTAAACTGTCAGTCATGGCTGTGAGAAGTAACCTCAGAATTGATTACAACAGCATGTTGGGGCACAGATGGCTCGTTGTTACCAAATGACTGCTACGGAAGCTGCAGAGTCAGCCTCTAAGTAAATTACATTGCTCTTAAAATGTCAATTGAACTCAATGTATGCAGAAACAGCGCAGAACAGTAATTGCTAGTCACTGAACCCACCAACACAGTTGGGAGTGTTTTCAACTGAGGCAAGCTGATATGTCACAAATTTCTTACAAGAGAAGATATTTGCTTTATTGTTATTAATTTATTAGTAGTACATATTAACATATTTGGATGTATAAGTAAGATTATTGGATGATAAAGATACTTTTACAGTGTCACAATGTTACAGCCTACAGTGTTTTTTAACTCTGGGCTTGAAACAGATTGCGGCGGGGCAGGTTTTGAATTAGTTTTGGAAGAGACTAGTGGATGGAAAGGGAAAGAAACTAGTGCCCCTGAAAAATTTCAGCCCTAGACTATCCTGTCCCTTTTGATCAAGAAGAGCAGCAAGCAAGGCCAAAGGTACCAAAAATGCAGATATAAAAGAGGAAATATAAATTACGCATTTACAAACTATCCTTATCTTCACATTCTTGAAGAGGATCATCTGCTCCTCCCGACGTGAAAGGCGCTCTATAATTGTAATTTTGTTTGTTGTTGTTGTCGCTCAAATTGTTGGCATGTCTGTGAATTGTCTTACCTTCATTGTCCCGTACTGTAAAGTTTGGGTTTGGAGGAAACTCTGTATCTGGAGAGAAATGAAACCTGGGTCCATTTGCAAAGTCATCTTCATCAATGGCCATCACCCTTTGAATCACCTGAAATAAGAAACACAACAGCAACCAGAGAGATGTTTTCATTTGTATAATAACAGAATGTACATAACAACACACAAAACCATCTTGATTCTGAATTTGATGTAAAAATTAACACAGTGACTAAATCGCCAAGAGACTGAACAGGAGTCACAACAACAAAACAATACATCACTCTGGATGAACTACATGATTGCATGAAATGCACTCCGCACAATATATTTCTAGGGCTGAGTTCCCAAAGGATCATTTTAAATTGTTTCCAGTTATTAGAAGATGCTATACACAATGTGTTATTTGTGAATTACTGCAATTTAGAAAGGTGCTTTTTAGAATGTAAAGTAAACAAGTGCCATTTTAGCAAAAATATCTTCTTGTACGTAGTCTGCAACATAAAGCAAGATAAAGGGTTACAGATTATAAATATTAATTATCCTTCCATTTGATAAATCTCCTTTAATGTAAAAAATACTTCACAGCACTTCACAGGGTGTTGTAAAGAGAAGTGACTGTGTGGTGGAACTTAAAAACACAAGATAATATTATTATAATAATAATCATCCTTGGATTTGATATAGTGCCTTTAACATTTCAAACTCCTTCACATATTTTACTGTTAGCTACATTATATTCTGTAGTCAATGCTTTACTTGCACTATTGATTCTCTATTTTATAAGATGGTGAATATTGCAAATGTAAATTGCATACCTGTCCAGGCTTGGCATTCTCACAAACAACTGTGTCATAATCCTTGGCAAGCTCTGGCTTGTTGTCATTAACATCAAGAACTCGAATAGCAACAGGAACTTGGGTGAGCTGAGATGGATTGTCTGAAAAATACAAAGCTCATTACAAATAGAAGCCCATCTGTTTGTCTCTCTTTCTGTCTCCATTCTGTCTCTCAATCCATGACTGTTTTGGAGATAGCGCTGTGCACATTTGGCTGCCGCATATCCTTCACAAAATATACAGTCAATTCACTTTACAGTATATTCCATGATGCGCTTTGAGACATGGAGACCACAATATCAAATGCAAGGATTATTAGTATTATTATGGAATCCCAGGTGAAGTACAGCATAGCTCAATAGTAAATAACAATGATCTTTACATTTAATATAGTGCCTATGATATTAAAAGGGCTCAGATGCTTCACAATAAATATCATTAAGTAGATCATTCTTTTTGTTGCTAAGCACGGTAGCCAATTTGCACTCAAGTTGCCAGCAGGTGAATGAGCACTTTAACTAGAGATTGCACCTGGAGAACCTTCCTTCTGTTTGGAATACACAATGTACATTTATTTAGTGGTTTTCGAATGAACAACAAAAATTGAATTGGTATAGCTTCTTTCACATAGAGAGGACCTGCCAAGGTGCTGGACAATCAGTTTTTTGGACCCGAGCTGGGGTTCAGGATTGGGAAGCATAGAAGACAGTGGGTAATAGATCGAGCAGGGTGATAGGGGATTAGGAGGTTGCAAGTGTAGATAGGGAGTAAGGCCATAGAGGGCTTTGAAGTTGAGGGCAAGGATCTTGAACAGCATCCTCTGTGTGATAGGAAGTCAGTGGAATTAGGCAAGGATGGGGGTGATAGAGTATGATGCGGGAGAGTATATCCGCTGCAGACTTCTGGATCATCTGCACCCTATGAAGGGAGGAGTTGGGGAGCCAGACAAGCAGGGAGTTTGTGTAGTCAAGCTAGGATTTTATGAATATGAGTGTCCCAGTGACTGGTTGAATTGAGATGCCAAGGTTCTGGACTGGCTTAGTGAGGTGGAGTGTGCATCCTTGGGTGGTGATGCTGTCAGTGCCTGATGTGTGGAGGTTCAGTCTTGTTGCCTTTGAACTGTACAAAGTTAGCTCTCATCCAGGACTTGATGTCTGATGGACATTCTGGCAAGGGAGGAGCGTTCAATTTTGAGTTGGAGGACATCTCCAAACATATTTTTGAAGAGTGTCACGGTGTTTAATGTTCAACTGCACAAGTATGACTGCAAGGAAAATAGCTCATCATAAATGCACTACAGTTTCCAAGCTACTTGATCAATATTAATCAGTTTAGTAAAGTTATGAAAACTTTTTACTCTCATACTTACCAAGCTCTGATGCAATGACTGAGATGTTGTGCCAAGGCATGCTTTCTCTGTCTAATAGCTTTGCAGTCTTAATAGCTCCACTGTTGGCATCTATATTGAAATACCTTTCTGTGTCTTCACTGCGCTCAATGAAATATCTAATTAAAGGAAGATATTGTTTCAAATTTACTTGAAAGATTCAAAGATACAACAGATTAAAGACAACACAATGTACAAAAAAAAACAAATCTTGTATGAATTATTTATTACTTGGTCTGCCATTTTTCTTTCTCAGTTAAATCAAAGTCTATAATTTATTTGATTTAAAATGGATATGCAGCTGTACAAAGGAACTTAACATAGCCAGAAACATAACTGCAACCAGTGACAAAACAGAAAGATCAAGAAATAAAATCTTCAATAATTCCATTAATTTTAAAAGGAATTAGACATTTGAAGAATTTACATGAATTGTACTGCACAGCTTTCAACATCAACAACAACAACAACAACTTGGATTTATATAGCGCCCTCCACACCAAACAGCGTCTCAGAGCGTTCACAAAGCGGAGCTCGGGGACGAGCCAGGGGGACAGGGTAAAAGTGACCAAAGGCCCAACTAATTTGTGCCATTGTTTATAATCATTTCGACAATTGAACAACCTGGGGAGAAGCAGGAATGTGGCAATAGTTAAGTTGGCTCATGTGGATAAACACACCAGCACAGACTTCATGCCCAAATGGTACATTTTGTCATGTAACATTCTCCATGAAGAAGCGAACTAATCGGGCAGAGATAGATGTGTGCCAAACGCATGGCTTAAACATTTCACAGTTCAACAATTACTCAGATAGCTCTTCCCAAATCTGGTGTAAAATAAAACCATGTCAGCTTGCGAGGACAATCCATGTGTTTCTTCTCCTTCAAAATACAGTCAAGTGCATTTAGGTCATATTTTATGGCAGATATAATCGGCCAGCTGATGGACCCATGGATTTCTCAGACAGGGTGTAATAGAGAAACATGCTGGGAAAAATATATCCAACATTACTTAATAGAGCATGAATGAGGTTTGGAGGATTCAGAGGTGACAGTGCTATCAACTAAGCAAAGCTGACACCTTCAGGTGTTGAATGAAAGTTTAGAATATTCTCTGCTGTCTTTTTCAAGTTAATGTGTTTGCCAGTACCATAAAAACAGAAACACAAACCAATCACATTTGTATAACATCTTTCATGTCAGGAGGATGCCCTAAAGTGCTGGATGGTCAGGGAACTGGACCTGAGCAGGGGACTAGGTTCAGGGGGTGTGAAGGTCAGGAAGGGTGTGATGATGGCTGAAGGCACAGTCAAAGAGACTCTTGAGATGTACCTTGAAGGAGGCAAGCGAGGGAGTAAGGCAAAGGGACTGTGCAATGGAGTTCCAAATGTTTGGGCCAAAGGTTGCTGATGGTGGGTGTGGGCCAGGGTGAGGGTGGGGGGCTGGGTGGAGAGATGATAGACATAAGTTTCCAGGCATGACTATGGGAACTCTCTCCTCATCAGCCTTCCTAGCTCCTCCCTTCACAGGCTGCAGATCATTCGGAACTCTGCAGCTCATGTACTCTCACACACCAGGCTCCATGACCACATCACTCCCACCCTCGCACATCTCCACTGACTCCCCATCCCCCAGAGGATCGAATTCAAGATCCTCGTCCTCACCTTCAAGGCCATTCACGGCCTTGCCCCCGCCTATCTCTCCAACATGCTGTCTCCCTATCAGCCCGTCCGTCCCCTCCGCTCAGCAGGTTCTGGCCAGCTCCGTGTTCACCGCCCTAACTGCCCCACCATTGGTGGCTGGGCTTTCTCTGCTCCCACACTGTGGAACTCCATCCTTCAATCCCTTCATCTCACTTCGTCTCTTTACTCCTTCAAGGCCGGTCTCAAGACCTTCCTCTTCGACCATGCCTTCTGCTCCCCTCCGAATTCTTTCACCTCTCCTACTCTTCTTCCCCTTCCCCCTATCCCGACCCTTCCCCCTGTGCTCAGGTCCTGACCTGACTGTTCAGCACTTTGGGACGTCCTCCCGACATGAAAGGCACTCTATAAATGTAATTTTGTTGTTCTTTCGTTGGTTTGAGAGGAGAGGCAGTGGCAGAGCTGAGCAATGTTCGCAACTAAGAGAATGCAGAGCAGGTCATGGCACGGATAGGTGTTAATCAAGACATACTATTTCAAATGAAAGCTTATTGAATTAAGTTAATCATTTATGGAGGACTCTTTAGTCCAGTTCCTGAGCCAGATGAGTCAACAGTATTGTAACAGCACCAGTGATGACTGACCAGCCTTTCCTTGTTCATTGGCTGGACTTTAAGAAGCAGACTAAGATTTTTCTCACTTGAATCCTACAAACCATGTAAACCAAAGCAGGAAGTGTTTCTTGGGTATCTGCAAGGTTGCTATATTGGCCACCTTGCTAACCAAAATAAATCACACATCACAATATATACAGTACTCAATTATTTTTCCTAAGATTTGCTTGCTGTTTTCTTTAAAACTTCTGACATCAGTCTAGTCTAGAGAATTACTTTAATGAGCAGCTGTTTTACAGCTGCCAGGGAATTTGGACACTCTCTTGGGAGTTGGAAGCAGGCTAAACAAGTAGACACGAGTCTGGATGATATAAAACATCTGGAGCTACTAAACTATAGGTTCGCTGAATCACTGAATTTTCTTGTTCTTTCAGTTTGCTGAAAATGTAGGAAAATCTGTCCATTGAAATTTTGGAAGGCAAAATATAACTTCCAAACATCACAGAGCTAGTGAAATTCAATGGAGGTGAAATTTGCCTTGTTGCATTACACTTTCCTTGTGATAGTACAATGTGTTCCTTAGGCGGCTATCACAAATAACATTTCCTGAAAGTTGAAAGTTTTTCTGTTATGTTTTGTACCAGAACTCTGCAGCAGTCGGCCTCTACCAACATTTTACATCTGACTCAACAATGAAATGAAAGGAAAAGGAAAGATGAAGGAGTCAACACATTACATGGTAAATTCTAACTCTGTGAATATCCTTTGAACACTGTTATGAGGAATGTTCAAAATTGTCACTGTGACTTTGTTTTGAAGACGAAACAGCTATATTTGCCGACTGAATTCAACAGTTGCTCGTCTTAAGCAATTCACCCATTTCAGTCTGGAAAGAAGTAACTTGATGTAACTTCTTTCATCAATTTAGTTATGTAACACTGACTAGAACCGTTGAGGAAAGATTCTCGTTTAAGACCATTTGCCAGTTTGTGCAATGATCTAAAATATTCCATCATATATTTGGACTCAGTACTACCACACAATTATCAACAAATAGGGTCAAACCTATTTGACCTGCATAGTCTTCCCAAACAAAACTGCAGTGTATAAACAAGAGTGTAATAGCAGGGCAGTTTGTTGTTTTATTCCAAACACAAATCAATTCATGACTTTTTGTGGGACAATGCTATGAGCAATTGGCTTCCATGTTTTTCCCACAGAATACAGTCAATTTACTTTACAGTATATTCTGTGAAGCACTTTGAGACGTCTCAAAGGCAGAATCAGGCAACATACCAAATACAAGGATTATTATTTATTATTAAAAATCAGATTTTATCTAAAAATGTGATTCCAACTGAAATTAATTTGACCATTGCACCAGGAAACATGTCGAATTATAACACTGGAACTTTGTACATGTATTACTGAGAACAACCATTTTAGAGCAAAGACCAAATAATAACAATAATTCTTGCATGTGATATAGCGCCTTATAAAGCACTTTAGAGAATATACGGTAAAGCAAATTGACTATATTGTGCAGGCAAAATGAGGCAGCTAATTGGGCACAGCAGTGTCCGACAAATAATCGTGGATTGACTGATAAAAAAATTTATGGCATTATTTCCCCGGAAAAACAAAATCTGTCAATCGACTAACCACTAGGTTCCTATTTACTGCTAAGTATTATTATTATTATTCAGTAAACAGAGGTAAGTGGAGTAAGGGACTTGCCCAACATTTCGCCTTGCTGGGAATCGAACCCAGGTCTCTCACTTGCGAAGCAAGTACTCTAACCACTGAGCTAGAGGACTGCATTTTATTACAGATGCTGAACTTTGGCAAAAGCTCAAGGAGAATGAGCTCCAGCACCAAACCCTAGCATGAATCAGCATTCCTCAAATCTAAAACCTAATTTCAGCTTTATTTTTTGCAGTGACTTACTTGGTCTAATTTTAAAATCAAATTCACACAAAAACCACCACAATAAAGTGGGCATAACTCTCTGCATACCTCACCCTCATGGGCGATCAGTTTGGAATTAACAATTTAATACTAATTTATGCACCATGTTACAGCTGTAAACTGAACAGTATGAAGCTATTGTAAACATATTTCACTGATCTGTCTGAGTTCAATTCAATCTGACAGCCCGGAGTAAGAGGGAGGTATCCAAATTGAAGCACTCATTCTTCATTTATACGCCTTTGCTTTCTATTGAAGGCAAAAGACGAATTGATGGGCATATGCGATTGATAATGCAGTCACCATTGCTTCACACTCTCCATTTTCAAACCTAGTAAGATGTCTTCTGGTCAGTTTATCAAGTGCCATGACCCCTAATTTAATGTGAACTAGAAAACACATTCTCTTGTGTGTTTAAATATCAAAACTAGTGAGAGTTGTTTCTGAGCAGAAAGATTTACGGGCCATTACTCCTGCCACTAGCTTCCATATTGTATTGATTTCATCACTGGAGGACTATTTTCTCTTGTACAATCTGGACATGCCTTGAATTTAAGGCAAATCAATGCCTCAGCCTGGGCTGTTTTTCCTTAATTCACAGATCACATCAACTATTTCTACAATTGTCGGATGAATTCTGGTCAAGACAACATTGGTCTTTCAAGCAGAAGTTTTGAATGATATTTATCACCAATATATTACAAAATAATTACACGTTTATGACCCTTTAACAGCACATGCACAGGATGTTAGTTACATTCTCATTTCAAGCCATAGACTTGTGATACTCAACTCTCTCATATGCTCTCCAATTTTAAACCAAAAATATATGAAAATAAGTTCCATTTCCATCTAGATTTACTCTGTTTATATAGCATTTCAGAGCTTCCACAATTTATTAAATTATTAATAAGGCGTTGATTTTGAAGTTTAGTTTTCTATGTTTAAGAACTATATAAAACCAATGTCAAAGTTAAAAACAAATGAAATGTTTTAAACTTTTCATTTTGCCAAATTTTGGAAACTGAGTGTATCTAGACATAGGTAGAATTTCTCCCCAATAAATTTGACATACAACTATTTTCAATGAATTCTCTCTTCTTTTTCCTTGTTTAATCAACACTATCTTGATCATTGCATCTCTGTCCTTTCCTCTTAAACTTCAGAGAATTGTCCTAAAGTCATCCAAATAACCTCATTCTGATGAAACCCAAACTTACTGCAACAGTAGATAACAGTCTTGATTCTAAATTTAAATTATCTTTCCCATCGAACCCTCCACCAGAGAAATGTGTCATCTAATATTTCAAACGTCAATTTAAACCCGTTAACTTGTCAATTCTTTTCATTATATTGAATATTTCAATCAAATAACCTTATACTGATGTCAGGAATATAATCGTGTTATCCTCTCTTCATAGCTAAACCATTCACACAGGTATTAATTTAATAAACTGGACACCCTTTAAACCTTGTATCCTAAGATTGGGTACCCAATGTTGCACACAGTTCACCAACACTCCATATAACTGGAGAAGCAGCATCTTAATTTTATATTCTAGACCTCTTGTAATAAATAATAATGAGTTAATCTTTTCTCATACTCATTGGCTTGCACCGGTCTCATTAGTTTTCATATGACACAAAATGACATTTGGCCCCCAAAATATTCACCAATCTATTTATTGCCATGTTTCCTGTGAGAAAGCACCAGAATACAAAACATTTATTCAGGCCATTGTAAAAAGCCTCTGTTGAGAAAAAAAATCTGCATGTATTAAATACATATTTTCTTTAAGTAGCTGAAACTTGCTTATAGTCAAAAATGCAATTTCACAAAGTGGATTTTGATTGCTAATTGTGACTTCCAGTTTGGAACTATTGGTTTCAGTGATTGTTGGGAAATCCACAATTGGAGAATTACAAATCCCAATATAGAAAATTATCCAGAGGAAGGCAGACTTTTGATTGTCTCCTACCCTACTTCTCAGCTCGCTCCCTCTGCTTGTCAATCTCAGGCTTGCTGCAACTGCGCCGCCCTCTCTGTATCATTATTGATGGCCAACACTGTGAAGCTTTTTGAAATATTATCATCCAACAGTATTTGTTGTTGCCTGCTTACAATTCAGTTCAATTATTTTCAAATTTAACTGTGAGACTCTCAGTCCAAAATTCATAAACCAGCAGCCATGATTAAATAATCTGGTTTGTAAAATCATACCTTTATTCCCATAGAGAAGCCTTTGACATATATTTTGATATAAATATGTTGATTATCAAAATCAATCATCCCAAATACAGTACTTCCACGTTTAAGTCATTGGTCTTTCAGGGAAGGAGTCAAAGGGAATTAAAATTTTGTGGCAAAAATGACTTTCACAATATCCAAGCTGTAGCTGAGGGAAAGTGTAATAGAGGTTTAATAAAGTGTACATTCCTCTCAATCAACTACAAGCTGCATTTTGTTCTCTCTTTATTCCATCATCTCATGGACACTGTTTCCTTTGCATCCACAGCAACTGAGAACAGAATAGTCTGGAGCATTGATAGTTCAACAAACATCACTGCTAGTAACAGTCACCCTGTGATCAGGGGCACCATTCAAAATATGCAAATCAGGTGATCGGATTCCTGTAGCTCAGTGGTTAGAGAACTCGCCTTACAAGCGAGAGACCCTGGATCGATTCCAGGCAGGGTGAAACCTTGGGAAAGTTTCCTTACTCCACACACCTAATAATAATCCCTCAAAAACAAATTGGTGCTTTAAATCCACCTACTGTTTGTGGGACACTGCTGTATGCAATTGGCTACCCCATTTTGCCCACAAATATATAATCAATTCACTTTACAGTATATTCTTTGAAGCGCTTTGAGATGCCTAGAAGACGTGAAAAGCACTATACCAAATGCAAGGAGTATTATTATTATTATTATTATTATTTGTTTCTAGATAAGAAGTTAAGATGTTTGTCCATAAACAATATGACTGAAACACCAATTGCAATGGGACCTAGACACATACAAACTTTCAGTTGGGCCCTATCATTCTTTCATAGATGCCAACCTTTAACTTTACAACAGTATAATTTTGGTCCAATCGTTTTCCTATTATTTCAATGCTATTATTACATTACACTGACCTTCATTATATTTTATGAATGCATTTAGCTAAATGCTGGTACAGAATAATAATAACAAAATACTATAATAATAATCATCTTTTCATTTTCATGCCAGGAGGACATCTCAAAGCATTTCATAGAATATACCTTAAAGAGCAGTGACTGTGTTTTGTAGATGCACATTAGCATAATTCTGAGATCAACCCAACAAAAATAAAATCTTAGGGTTAATGTAACAATAATAAACTAATTTCAATTTTGAATTACATCAACATTGAATTTTTTAATGGTGATATACCTATCTTCAAGGCCCTTCTCAAGACCTTCCTCTTTAACTGCACATTTTGTCACAATCCTACCCCCTCTCTCCCTGTCCGTATGCCTCCTGTCGCAATCCCCAGCTCAGGTACACATCATTGAATGTCCAACACTTTGGGACATCCTCCCGATCTGAAGGGTGCTGTACAAATGCAATTTGTTGTTTTACTTAAATGACTCGAGCTGCTATTTCACAAGCAGCAAAAACCTACCTGATGAGGCTTTTGGCACTGTCAGGATCCTCAGCTGTCACAGCTCCAATTACAGTTCCCAGTCTAGCATTTTCATAAACATCCATTATATAAAATGGCATGACAAACACGGGAGGTTCGTCCACATCTCCAACAATAATTTTGAGGCTTGCCGTATCCTTGAAGGGACCCAGGCTCCAAAAGCGAGGTTCAATATGAGTATTTGCTCCTTCTATTTTTACAGTGTAAACTTTCTTCTTTTCATAGTTCAGTGGCTAGAAGGCATGAACAGAACACACAAATAGTAAATGTGTTAACATCCCATTAGGTTTAATATGATGTAAAGCAACACAAAATCATGCATCTCAAGTTTAGAATATGATGCCTTTACCTTTTTTAGAATAATAACTCCTTCCCTAGTGTCTTTGTCAGTAGAGATGGTGAAAACGCCTACACCATCTCCATCAGTGATGCTGTATTTCATGTCTGCATTCAATCCAATGTCAGAATCAGTTGCCTTAATCTTACCTACAGCTGTGCCAACTGTAGACGACTCAGGGACATACAACTGGTAGTGCTCTGTGTATAAGTGGGAGGAAGCATAATAGTCAGCTGAAGGTCTGTGTCATCATAAGATAGCATATTATCCACAATACACAGAACAGAACCGTTATTTACAGGGAAAAGTCAAAGGCTGAGAAAGAATTCTTAAATTAGATCATTTATGAGGAAGTTTGATCATATTCTGAATGATTTACTTTATTATCTTCATAGATTTGGTCTGTTCACATAAATAAATAAAATAATTGTGTCCAAGGTCAGCCATATTGTCACCCTCCTTGTTGGGCAACAAAGCCCTAACCCTGCTATACACCGCTGAAAGACAGGGAAAAGGGCTTAAAACATACAATTAATATAGCAGAATGTTCCCCACACAACATTTTGTATCAAAACTAAGCAAAATTAGGTAATTTGGTCAACTACCTATTCAGCTCTGAAACCAACTTAAATTAGATCATGTTTGAGTATATTATGCCAATTCTGACAGAATATTATGTAGGCTTTTGCTAAAAGGAACACAATGGTTGAAGTTTGCTGGAAGGATTCTGAATCCTGAATCATTTACGTTGGTTTGTTACATAACTAAGGGCATCTCTTTGTATCTGCACATAACCAGGGATTCTCAGCACATAGGAATACATTGTTTTCTGCTATGATAATATGAAGGGGTAAAATGTCCCACGATTCTTGTAAAACAATTTGACTCCAACAACAAGGACTGAATATATTGGTGTTGGTATAAAAGATTGTCTTCTTGTACCAAAGCAATACTGTAGCTGTTTACAGAAATCAATGATTTTTATAAAGGTTATGGATTTTAAACAACAACAAATGATATCTAGCTTCTTATTTAGCTGTCTATCAGGGGTTGTCACAACAGGAGATAAATAAAGCAGAAATAAAGCAATAATTTGTGGAACTTACAATGCTTTTCCAATATGATACTACTGACAGTTAGAGAATTTTAGAATACATATTGTACTGAATCAAACATTGATACGTACTTTGTGGGAATCTAGGGGGATTGTCATTGACATCAGTTAGTGTTATATTAATAGACGTAGATCCTGACAGTCCTCCTATCTGTCCGGCCATATCTTTGGCTTGAATAACAACAGAATATTGTTCTCTTGCTTCCCTGTCCATATTGGGTAAGGCCGTTCTGATGATTCCTGTAAGACATTGTAAAGAACATCAATACTTCAGTGTTCACAGAATAATAACAACAACTTGCACTAATAGCAACAACTCCATGCACGAAGCTATATAGGGTAGCATCTCAGAGTGCTTAAAAGTGGCAAGCCTGATTCTGTGCAGGGGGAGGGAAAGTAGTCATAAACACAGTCGAAGAGGAAAGTTTTCATGTAAGACTTGGAAATAGAAGAGAGGTGTAAGGTGGAGTGATTAAGGGAGAATGTTCCAGAGTTTGAAGGTGCAGTGGCTGAAAGTGCAACCTCTGATGGTCGGGCGGAGGATGTGAGGGATGAGCTGGAGCTCAGTGGTAGTCGAGCAGAATTGATGCTGGTGGATTGGGGAGTGAAGATGTTGGGGAGGTAAGAAGGTGCCAAAGAGTGAAGGGATTTCAACATGAGTGTTGAGATGTGGGTACGGAATTAAGTATATGAACCTCTAACTTTTTTGATGAACAAACAATACAGTCAATAGGCCACCTGAGAAAAAACCCGTTGCATTTTGTGTTTTACAGACATCTGATGAAGTAAACAGTAAAGAAACCTTTATATGCATACACGCACATGGACGGATGCGCAAGTGAGTGGTTGGTGGCTTGGGTGAATAGATATGAAAAATGTATGAGAAAGCTGCATGATCTGAAAAAAAACACTTGTGAGGATCAGTAGAGTTTTCAACTGGAATGTGGAGACTGTGTTTATGACTACTTTATGACTATTAGTCCTTTACCAGATAATAATACCTCAAAGAAATAAAATCTAAGATAAAAAAGTAAAATTAAATTAATTAGCAATTATAATACAAACAAAAAATTGGTATGTTTTATTTTAAAGAACCAGGGCATACCAGCTTCTACACTAAGACTGAATTTAAAACTTTCTACAGTTTTGCTCAGATACTGATCCCTGACTGTTCAGCACCTTGGGACTTCCTCCTGATGTGAAAAGCGCTCTACAAATGTAACTTTGTTATTGTTCTTCTTCTGTGCATTTTTAAAAATAATTTTCCTGTAGCTCAGTGGTTAGAGGACTCCCCTCACAAGCAAAATAACTGGATTTGATTCCAGTCAGGCTGAAACATTGGCCAAGTTTCTTTACTCCCTCAAGAAAAAAAACAATAATAAATTGGCCACTTCAATCCATGACTTTTTGTGGAATGCTACTGTGTGAAATTGGCTGCTGCGTTTCGCTCACAAATATATAGTCAATTCACTTCATACTATAAAAAATGGGTGTATTCTGTGAAGTGCTTTGAGACGTCTAGAGGATGCAAAAAGTGCTATATCAAATGCAAGTATTATTATTAACATTATTATTATCTAACAGTGTAAGACTGGGTGGAAATTTAGGTCTGGGATGCTATTATAAGAGGTATAATGAAGATGTGGGGACAAGTCAAAATTGAATCATAAAAGAAACCATAGGGAAAAGGAGCTGGAGGAGAATGGAATGGTGAACAACAACAACAAACAACACAATTACATTTGTTTAGTGCCTTAAGCAGGGTCCATGGCAGCAGAGAGGTTGAGGATGGTCATTGAACGTCAAGGTAATTACTGGATATAAAACCCATTTCTGTCAAGATTTTATTTCACAAAGGTTTTCATCTGAGATACTTTTGATGTTTCTTTTTTATGACAACAAATGGAAGTGAATGCTGGAATCCAGTGACTTTTTTGGGGGCAGTTATTTAATATACTATCAGACCCAAATTAAAGACAGAATGTGCTTATCTGCTACTTGCAGATATATTTTCCACCCCTTACACACTGTTTGCAGTTTTGTAACAAGTAGATGGAAACAATTTCAAAAGCACAGCATGAAACAACATGAGCTGATTTTTTGCGCTGAAAATAATATTAATAACCATTGCATTTGATATAAAATGTCTAGATAGTTGCAAACATAGATGTATGGCATCATTGAAATGTGACTTACCTTTAAGTTAAGGTGCAACTATTGTGATGTGGTCTATATATTTTTTAAAACATTTTTTAAGATTGTTAATTAATTTTACATTGAGAAACATTAAAGCCAGCTAATATTCCGCTGGTCCATTTAATAGCAAGATATACAGCAGATCTTCCTAGTTTACATAGCCATCCTTTGGATTAGACAAACCAAGTTCCAGTCTGTCAGTTCAGCTAGATCTTTTTATTCAAGAGAGAAGAGAGATTCTTCCAATGTCGAGGTGCCCTAGATATTATTACTCATTCACTCCATGGTTGTTTGTGGAGCATTTACATTTTTGTAACACCTTTTATATCAGCAGGATGTCCACATACAGGTAGATTTGGAGATGGAAGTTGACAGAGGGGAAGGATCTGGGAATGGAGCTCCAACATAGCAGGTAACAAGTAGCTGAATGCTCACCAGCTCAACGTGAGGCAGATGGAGCAGGGGGTGTAGAGTGAATGAAGGTTGGCTGCGTGAAGGGAATGGCTGGGTTGGTAATTGGAAGGAGGCTGCAGAAGTAGGGTGAATGAAGCAAGACCATGGCGTGATTTAAATGTGAGGTCAAAGAGGTCAAAGTGGCTGCGGCATGAGAAGCCAGTGGAGTTGAGCAAAAATGGGAATGATAGGCTTGCAGAGCCTGGTACAGGAGAGGACCAAGTTCTAGATAATCTGCAGCTTGTCCATTTTAGAGCAGTGAAAGTTTTGGCATAATTCAGCCTAGATATTAAGGTGTGGATAATGATCCAGTGGTCTGTGGGAGAGGTAGTAGCACAGGTGAAAAATATTGTGGAGGTGGCTCTGGTTCTCAATTCCTCTTTGCTAAACACAGCTTCATCTCCTCTGAATAATCCTTAGATCCATCATTTGATACAACCAAAATTCAAAGCATCATAGTTCTGCCTGTATGAGCTTTCAAAGTATAACATGCTATCTTCATTAGAATCTAAGTAATAGTCGTTCTAGATAAAAGGTCTAATTCCCAGAGCTAAATTGTAGAATACAATAAAAGTTATCCAGCATCTTTCATGTCAGGAGGGTGTCTCAAGATTCTTTACATTGCTACCTGAGCTGGGAGTGTAAGCCAACGTGACTCGGGGGGGTGCGGGGGGGGGGGGGGGGGGGGAGATGTCCAAAATCACAGTCATGGTACAATACAATACAAAATTACATTTGTAAAGTGCCTTTTGCATTGGGAGGTCGTCCTAAGGCACCAAACAGTCGATCTGAGCTGGTGGGGTGGGGGGGGGGAGTGGAGTGGGGGGGGTGGGGGAGGGAATTTGGGATCAGGGAGGGTGGAGGGCAGAGAAGGTGGCCAAAGGCATGGTTGAAGAGGAGGGTCTTCAGATGTGTCTTGAAGGAGGCATGAGAGTGAGCAAGGTGAAGAGAGTGTGGAATGGAGTTGCAGAAGGTGGGGGCAGAGGGGATGAAATCTAACCACTGATGGTGGAGTAGGGTGGCAGGTAATATGGAGCAAGCCAAGGCCTACTGAACGGCAGCAGTGAACAGGTTAGTAAGGGGTTATCAGGTCGGAGAAGTAGGACGGGACATGGCCATGGAGGGCCTTGAAGGTAAGGATGGGAATTTTGAACTTGATCCTCTGAGGGATGGGGAGCCAGTGAAGTTGGTTCTCATAGGGTCATGGAGCCTGGCAAAACCAGGTTCAAATGGGTTCAAAATAAGGCAAATGAAATAATTCTGTACTGTATATTATAGTTTGGATGCCATTGTCTGTACCTCCATGGTATAAATTCAATAACTTCAATAAGAAGTTATTTAGTAAGATATTGCATTACATGAAGCTACTTATTTCATTTTGACCCCTGTTCAGTCAATAAACTATTACAGTTGTACAGTTTAACATTCGATTAATTAATGGTGACAGATAAGTTATTGGGTGTAATTTTGTTGTTCATCGGAATTTTCATCGGAATAGAGTATCGGCACTTGACTGGCTGCTTCCAGCTGCTCTCCTTTTTCGATATGGATATGGATTACAGCTTCCTTATTGCTGTGCAGATGTCAAGCTTTCAATTTTGATTTGGATCTCACTTCACAGTGTTAGTAAATACATTGGACTGATCTGCATCCTGATAAACATTTAACAATTTAGAATTACTCAACTTTCAGTGTCAGGGTAATTCCAGTGTATGTTTATTCTGTTGCTGAAATCTAGTGTACAGTTAATCATCATCCAGTAAATGTACTGTTCACAAAAACACTATTTAAAGAGTAGAGTTTTTGTGTTGCTATATCTCATTTGCCAGTCATATTCATGATATGATGTTATTGAAACATGTTAATCATTCAAAATATAAATGTAAAGCAATCATCGAAAATGAGAACAGCAGATTGTTCAGTGTATGAGGTGTAATAAAGAAGGGATGTGGCAGAACAGATATGAAGGGATTAAAATATTAATTCAGTGAAGCTAGGGCTATTCATGGTGTCCATGTAGCTAATGATAATTGACACCCAGGTTGAGTGAGAAGAGGTTTTGATGTGTTTGCATATTAAATTCAGGTTAGTTGACTTGCTAGAGTGGTTTAACATTGCAAAATTTATGATGTTAAATGGCCCCTAAAATGGGTTATATGGAAATGAATAAGGCATAGGATTTGGTAATTCTATTCTTTTATAATACAAGTACTATACTTATGATTTTAATGGATTATGTTGTGAAATAGTCTAATAATAATGAGATTTCACCCAACTTACTGAACAAAAATGCACATGAAATACAGCATTACTGTGAGTCCTTAAAGCATGTCTTGCTGGAAACAATCAGAGTATTTAATATATATATATATATATATATATATATATATATATATATATATAGATATAATATATAGTAAATTATTCATTTCACTGAAGTAGTGGAATCCAAATAAATTGTTTTGCAAGTGTTCATCATATTCATAAAAAATGAGAGTTTATTGTATAAAAATGATACTTGGCTCCCTTCATTTTTACCTTAGTCAGTGAAGCAGGACTCCCGGCATGTCAAATCATAACAATCACAAGAGAAACTTTGTTTTTAAATTTCATTTGAAATTGCCTGATGTCTCTTTCCTTCTGCTTCCCTTTGCATTAAGCATATATGGTGGTTGGGAGATCCATAAAACCTCAACCTGTGCTTACAAAAAGGTTTCACTGGATACTCTCACACCTGGCTGGCTTGTCCCCAGCATGCTGGCTGGTTTCGAAATGCAAGAAAAAGCCGAACTTCCAGATCATCAGGTTGTTGCCGATGTTACTTCCTACAACATTGGCATCCCAATCACTATTTATTTACTTACTACAAAGGGTCTCAGAAAGCACAAAACAGGAAGTGTTATGACCTACAAGTTATCTTGTTGTATCACAACACTCTAAAATGGCTCACTTTTAGTTCATCAGACTGTCAAAATCATGAGAATTGGTTGTCTTGTTCGTCTAAAATACACAGTCTACACTTTACAGTGCAGTACATTCCTGTGAAGTACTTTGAGATGTCTCGACAAAGTGATAAAGCACTACATCAAATACAAGGATTATTTATATATTATGATTATGCTCTTGCACTACATAAAATTTGGCAAATTGTTGAATTCAGTCACAACTCTTTGGATGATACGTGGACATAAACTGGGACAGAGACTCATTCACAAACATAAATCACCTATTTTACTTGCTTGTTACAAACCATAATAATAATATCTCTGATAGGGCAAGTAATAATAATAATCCTTTCATTTGATATAGTACCTTTCATGTCAGGGAGACGTCCCAAAATGTTTCTCAGAATTTACCACTTTGTCGAAACATCTCAAAAACTTCACAGGAATATACTGCACTGTAAAGTCAATTTGTTTTGTAGATGAAAGTAGTAGTCAATTAGTGCACATCAGAGTCCCACAAGCAGCCATGAAGTGAGGGACCAGTGTTATTTGGAGGATTGTTGCCCAAGACAACAAGAGAAACTCCCTTCACTTTTGAAGTACACCTTTGATGGTCACCTGGATGGACAGGTAGGGCCTTTGTATATCATCTCATTCGAAAAATGACACTTCCAAAAATACAATACCACTCCAGCACCATATCAATGGAAAATACCTTGGCAAATCATCCTCCCTGCTGCCAATCTTGTGATCCACTATTTTACTAATAATATCACTTGGAAACATATCTAGTGTTTTTCACCACCATTAGCAATTAAATTTGGGTCAGTATCTATTGTAACACAACAACAACAACATCGATTTATATAGTGCCCTCCATGCCGGTTGGCGTCTCAGAGTGCTTCACAATAATGGATACTGGGCCCGAGCTGGGAGGAGGGGGAAAAAGGTGACCGAAGATGTGGTCGAAAAGAAAGGTCTTCAGCTGAGACATGAAACTAGGAAGAGAAAAGGAAAGGCGAAGGTAGTGAGGAAGGGAATTCCAAAGTTTCGGAGTATAGTGGCTGAACGCACGGTCGCCGATCATGGAGCGGAGGATTCAAGGGACAAAGAGGAGACCAGAACCAGTCTAATACATGGTTTCATGCATCAAGTGATTATTATGCATTTAATGATAACCTTTTACACAACGCTTTATGAAATAAATCTTTGAATGAATCATTTCATTCCAAATGTCTCCCAACTACAAAATCAATTAGTACAATCAGTCATTTTCAATAGGACATCCATCATGGCTTCCCAAAGAAATTGCACACTCAAAGAACGTTGACTTGCAATACTGATTTGTCTATAATAGATGATGACATTCTAAATGCTCCTTTTGTATTATTGTTTTAGGATAAATCAGTTAAATAATAAACATTACATTTGCTTTAGCGCCTAATCACGTTTTCGATATTTCTCAAAGTGCTTCACACTTCTACAGGAAGATATCCCCCGCGGTTGGGGAGGGATACGTATATTTGACATTGTGCAGAAGATATTCTGTCCCTGTAACAGAAATGGAAATAAAGAAAATAAGTACAGGTAAGCCTCTATTTAGGACACCTATATAGGACATTTCGATTGAAGAATCATGAGTTTTTTAACACCTTTTGATCGATATAGGACACTTGGATTAGTTTTAGCGAACAATTTTTTTTGCGCATGTGCAGTGCATATTTTGAAAATAGTGTTCACATTTCGCGTGTCCTTTTTGTCCATACTCACAGTCCATAATATATTCGCGGGTAAATCCAAGAGTTTAAACTGGCCAATAGCATGTCATCATATAATTGTTTAAAAGCCAGCTGATTTTGAAGCGACTCCACACCATGTCAGTATTATAAGAACATAAGAATTAGGAACAGGAGTAGGCTATTCGGCCCTTCGAGCCTGCTCCACCATTCAACAAGATCATGGCTGATCTTCTCACCTAACTTTGATTACCTGCCCTTCCATAAATTCACTACCCTCTGAGTGAAGAAATGTTTCCTCAACTCTGTTCTAAAAGGCTGACCCTTGATTTTAAGACTGTGACCCCTGGTTATAGATTCTCCTACCAGGGGAAACAATCCCTCAGTGCCTTCTTTATCTAGCCCTTTAAGAATCTTATATGTTTTAATAAGATCCCCACTAAATCTTCTGTACTCTAGAGAATACAGCCCTAGTTTATTCAACCTATCCTCATAGGTCAGTCCCCTCATCCCAGGAACTAACCTAGTGAATCTACACTGCACCCCCTCTAAGGCAAGTATGTCCTTTTTTTAAATAAGGAGACCAAAACTGCACACAATTCTCTAGTTGCGGTCTCACCAGGGCCCTATACAGTTGCAGGAAGACTTCCCTACTCTTATACTCTAAACCTTTTGAAATGAAAGCTAGCATGCCGTTTGCCTTCTTAGTTGCTTGCTGCACCTGCAAACTAACTTTTTGGGACTGGTGTACAAGGACACCCAAATCCCTTAATAATAATAACACTATCTAACTTCTCCCCCTCTAGAAAATAATCTATTCTTTTATTATTGCTACCGAGGTGAATAATTTCATACTTGCTAACATTGAATTCCATCTGCTACCTACTTGCCCACTCCCTTAGCCTATCTTTATCTTGTTGCAATCTTTTTGCATCATCCTCAGAGCTCACTCTGCTACCTAGTTTAGTGTCATCCGCGAATTTAGACACATTACATTCAATGTTCTCATCTAGATCATTGATGTAAATAGTAAATAGCTGAGGCCCAAGCACTGCTCCTTGTGGCACTCCACTAGTTACATCCTGCCAATTCGAGAATGATCCGTTTATCGCTACTCTCTGCTTTCTACTTGATAGCTACTCTTCTATCCATGTTAATATGTTCCCATTAATCCTGTGGGCCTTAATCTTGAGTAACAGCCTTTTGTGTGGCACCTTTTCAAATGCCTTCCTAAAATCCAAATATACCACATCTACTGGTTCCCCCTTATTCAACCTGCTGGATACATCCTCAAAAAATTCCAAAAGATTAGTCAAGCATGACTTCCCTTTTGTAAGGCCATGTTGACTCTGCCTAATCTTTTTCTGGTCTTCAAGGTATCCCATAACTACGTCTTTTATTAAGGACTCAAGAATTTTCCCTACAACTGACGTCAGACTAACTGGTCTATAGTTTCCCATATTTTCTCTCCCACCCTTCTTAAATAGTGGAGTTACGTTTGCAATCTACCAATCAATGGGGACTTTTCCAGTATCCACAGAATTTTGGAAGACTATAGACATGCCATCCACTATCTCAGTAGCCACCTCCTTTAAAATTCCAGGATGCCCATTCGGTCCAGGGGATTTATCAGTTTTAAGACCCGACAATTTACCTAGAACCATCTCTTTACTAATATTAATCTCCCTAAGTTGCTTGCTAGCATTGTCTTCTTGATTCCCCTCTATTTTTGGTATGTTTCCAGTGTCTTCTACAGTGAAGACTGTAGAAAAATACTTGTTTAATGACTCTGCCATGCCTTTGTCCTCTATTATAATTCATCCGGTCTCTGCCTGGAATGGACCCACATTCACCCTCGCTAGCCTTTTCCTCTTTATATATTTATAAAAACTCTTGCAGTCTGTTGTTATATTCTTTGCTAGTTTGCCCTCATAATGTATTTACTCCCTTTTGATCAATTTTTTATTTCCTAAAGTTCTCCCAATCCTCGGGTTTACTACTCATCTTCGCTGTTTTATAGGCTTTTTCTTTTGATTTGATACTTTCCCTAACTGCTCTAGTTAGCCACGGCTGAACCACCTGTCCCATGACATTCTTATTCCTCAAAGGAATATGTGCTCGTTGGGAATTTTGCACTATCTCCTTGAATATTTGCCATTGCTGGTCTACTGTCAAATCTTTAAGTCTCGTCTCCCAGTTTATTCTGGTTAAATCCTCTCTCATACCAGCAAAGTTGGCTCTATTTAAATTGAAGATTTTTGCTTCAGACTTCCCTCTCCAACTTAATGCTAAATTTCATCATATTATGATCACTTTGCCCTAGAGGAGCCTTAAGTTCCAGTTTGTTGATCAGCCCTGTTTCATTACACAAAACAATGTCTAATATGGTTTGTTCCCTGGTCGGCTCCTCGGCATACTGATCTAGAAAATTATCTCTAATGCATTCTATAAACTCCTCTTCTATCTTACCTTTCCCAATTTGGTTGTCCCAGTCTATGTGCAGGTTAAAATCACCCACAATTAGTGTCTTTCCTTTGCTACATGCTCCGCTAATCTCCTGATTTATACCTTGAGCGATACTTTAGACTGCTGTTTGGGGGTCTATAAACTACTCCCACTATAGTTTTCTGCCTCTTGAAGTTACTTATCTCTACTCATACTGACTCTGCATGTTGCTTTTCAGATTTAAAATCTTTCCTCTCTACTGTTTTTATCCCATCCTTTATTAGCAAGGCCACCCCCCCTCCTCGTTTACCACATTGCCTATCTTTCCTACATACCACGTAGCCGGGAATATTTAGTTCCCACCCTTGATCACCCTGTCTCGGTGATGGCTACTAGATCATACCGGTTTGTCTCTATTTGCACAATTAATTCATCTATCTTGTTTTGAATGCTTCGTGCATTCAGATATAGCGCCCTTAATTCTGACTTCCGGCTATTAACCCTATTCACCAGCACCCTATCACTGCACTTCTTTTCCCTGCTTGACACACTTTGCTCTTCTCCCTTGTTAACCTGCTCTCCCACTTTTGTTGATCCCAAGTGTAACTGTGGTGGACTATACCTGACTATGCTTTTACCTCCCCCTCCCCATTAGTAGTTTAAAGCCCTTTCTACCTCCCTATTTATTCGCGTAGCCAGGACATTTGTCCCAGCCCTATTTAGGTGGAGTCCTTTCCTTTGGAATAGCTCCCGTCTCCCCCAGTACTGGTGCCAGTGGCCCATAAATTGAAATTGCTGCCCTCCGCACCACTCTTTTAGCCAGGCATTCAGATCCATGATCCTCTTTTGCCTGTACCAATTAGCCCTTGGCTCAGGTAACAGTCCCGATATTATCACCTTGGAAGTTCAATTCTTTAATTTAACTCCCAATTCCTGGAACTTGCTCCTTAACTCGTACCTACTGGTCCTATCGATGTCATTGGTTCCTATATGTACCATCACAATTGGATCCTCTCCCTCATGCCTCAAATTTATCTCCAGCCCGGTGGCAACATCCTTCACCCTGGCCCCAGGAAGACAACAGAGTCTTCTTGTCTCCCTACTACGGCTACAGAAAAGTGTATCAGTCATCCTTACTGTCTCACCCCCAATTACAATTACATTTTTAACTTTTTTAAATATTCCCTTTTGTGTGGCCTCCTGCACAGAGGTGTTGGGGTCAGTTTGCCCTTCTTCCTCGCAGATTTCCTTGACCACACAGGTTGACAAGGCTAAAGTCTGGGATTCCTCTGCCCCTCTCTTTCGGGAACCCTTGCCTGCCCGCATGACTGTCACCCAGTCATGTCCGAGGCTGCTCCATTCTTCTTCCTTGGGACTCAGGATGAAGCTGTCCAGGAAGTTCTCTCCATCTCTAATGCTGCGCAGTGTCTCCACCTGAGATTCCAGCTCAGCTATTTTAAGCTGGAGCTTCCTCAGATGCAGACATTTGCTGCAAATAAAATCACCCGGACTTAGGTTGCCCTCCAGTAACTCCCACATGCCACATTCCTCGCACATCACCTGCCAGACCATTCTCTCCTCTCAAAAAAAAATCCTATATTATTGTCGGATAAAGTGCAACCTTGCACCTACTTCCCCCTCTGCACCTAATTCCCACTCTCACCCAATTCCTTCTCACTCTGTCCTCACCTCACTCCGTCCAGAGCTCACTCCGGCTCTCTGCTTTGAGTAATTATAGTAATTTCCGAACATTCCCGAGCGAATTATAGCCTCTATTGAGCTTCTACCAAATGGGGGAGGGACAGCAGTAAGTGAAATAAGCAGCAGTAATACCCCTAGCGGCCAGAAACTGATTTAGCACTTTAAATGCTAAATAAGAGGTGATAAAGTGCATCAGGTCTGGCAAAAAAACGGACATCAGGAGGGCTTTAGGGCTAGCTAGATCGACGGTGGCTACTATAAAACAGAATAAGGACAATATGCTGGCAATTTCAAGGTGTGTTACAGCTACAGGTGCAAGCAGGTTAACAAAACATAGGAGTGATATGATGGAAAAGATGGAAAGAATGTTGAGTGTCTGGATTGAGGATCAGAACCAGCGTAATATACCACTCAACACCCTGGTTATCCAAGAGAAGGCACAATCATTGTTTAGGGAATTAGATGATCAGGAAGGAGAAGGCTCAACGTCACCATCTTTCAGTGCTAGCAGAGGGTGATTTCAAATGTTTAAAAGACACTATGGACTCCACAACATCAAGATGAGTGGGAAAGCTGCAAGTGTCACTGCTACTGTCACACTGCCAGTATTAAAGTTTGCCAGTAGTGTACTGTATTAAAGTTTGCTAGTATTAAAGTACAATACTCTACAGTTACCCCAAGTACCTCTTCTTGCCTATTTGTTAATTTGTGTGTTTTGTGTGTTATGTTGTGTGGTTTTGTGTGTTATTTACTGGGGTTTAAGATCTGAAAATTTTGTGAAAAGAACACATCTCTGGTTATATAATGGGACCACATGGGAAATTGTGTTTCGATTTAGGACGTTTCAATCTAAATACATTTTTTCAGGAATGCAACCCCGTCCTAAATAGAGGTTTACCTGTACTCTACTGAGAGAACTCAGAAATTGCTGATGCAGATTAGTAGCTGTATGTGCTATTTAAACATGTTTTTAAATTCTAAATAACTGTATTTTGTAAAACATTTTGTGACTGTTACTTTGCAAATACAAGTTGTTTTCCTTCTTATTGTTGCACTATTACAAAAAAACTTCAATATTACCACAGAGTAAACAATACAAAGTCTTGATGTTGAATAACCTTCATTAGAATGTACTCTTCTATTGTAGACTGAGAGATGATCTGCAGGAACATAGAGATCACAATAACTTTGAGAACATCCTCGATGAGAACTTTGGTATCATTGAGAAACCTGCATCACCCCAGGTGACACTTCACCCCGATGAAGGCCACATAACCGGGCTATACATACCACCACACCCCAACCGCCATGACGGTGATGTGACCCTCATCTCCAGGGCACCATTTGCCTTATCCCCCTACTCCTCTGTATTTTTCCTGTCGTTTGAACAGCTCACCCTCTGCCACCCTCCAATCTGTCCCTCAAAATTCCTCTTGTTTATCGCCCTTCAAAAATACTCCCCCACTTCATCTCCAAAATATCCACCCTTCTAGGTTCCCACTCCAATTGCCTTGATGACTTCAACCTCCATTTCACCCACTTGTGCTCCACTGTTCTCAGATTCTCCTCTCAACCTTCTTCTCTTAACATCTGCCTCCACATCTGTTCCGTCATCCACATTCATGGTCACCCAATTGACCTGGTGATCACCCAGGACCTCAGTGTCCCGGATCTCACCATCACTGACGAGGCCACGTTTGATCACCAATTCATCTCCAACACTGCCATCATAGAATCATAGAATCGTAGAATGTTACAGCACAGAAGGAGGCCATTCGGCCCATCGAGTCTGTGCTGGTTCTTTGACTGAGCAAGTCACTTTTGTTAACCCCAATCACCAGCTTTCTCCCCATAACCCTGCAAACCCGTCTTCCCCAGATACCTATCTAGTTCTCTCTTAAAAGCTGCTATCGAATCGGACCTCACTACCCTTTCAGGCAGATCATTCCAAATTCGAACAACTCACTGAGTAAAAAAAAATCTTCTAACCTCCCCTCTGCTTCTTTTGGTAGATATCTTAAGACTGTGACCATGGGTCACAGACACACCTACCAGCGGAAACAGCTTTTCCCAATCTAGCGTGTCAAAACCTTTCATGATCTTGAAGACCTCTATCAGGTCCCCGTGTATCCTTCTCTGCTCTAATGGGAAAAGTCCTAACTTCTCCAGTCTGTCCTCATAGCTAAGGTTCCCCATTCCTGGTATCATTCTCATGAATCTCCTCTGCACCCTTTCCAGTGCCTTAATGTCCTTCCTGAAATAAGGTGCCCAGAACTGGACGCAGTACTCCAGTTGAGGCCTTTCCTTCTCCCTACTGCCTCCATACCACCAACTTCTACCACCCATGGAAGATCTCCCCACAATCCATCTCTGTTGCCTTGGGGTCTCCTGAACTCCTACCTCTCTGGCCCATCTTGTGGACCGACCCATCCACTGCACTCATTCTCCTCAACAATACCCTCACCACTGCACTCGACACCTTTGCCTCCTCACCACCTGAACCACGTCCTACTAACAAACCTCACCCTGGTTCACCAGCCGCTTCCACTTGCTCAAGGGTCAGGTGTGGACAGCTGAACGCACTTCGCTCAAATCCAGCCAAACGGTCTATTGGCATATCTGGTTGGACTACATTAAAACTTACCGCTCTCCCTCTCACACTCTGACTCCTAATATTCCCTCCTTCCATGTCTTTGAACCTGTGACCCCTCCTCTGTCATCACCACCATATCTGCTATGAAGCCCATCACCTGGTCACTGGACCCCATCCACACCCCTCACCTTACCACACTACTCGCTGACACTATCCTTACCACACGACTCGCTGACACTATCCTTGCCACACTACTCGATGAAACTATCAACCTGTCCCTCTCATCCAGCACCGTTCCCACACCCCTCAAAACAGCCATTATCACCCCCTTTCTGAACAAACCTTCCCTTGATGCATCACAGCTTTCAAGCTACTGGCCCACGTCCAACCTCTCTTTTCTGCCACAATGTCCTTGAAAGTGATGTTGCCTCCTAGCTTCGCTCTTTCCTCTCATTCCACTCCCTCCACGAGCCCCTCCAATCAGGCTTCTGTACTGTCCACAGCTCTCGTCAAGTTCACAAATGAAATCCTGACCATTTGTGACCAGGGCTCCCTCTGTCTCCTTGTGCATCTCGACCTATCCACCGCGCCTTTGATACTGTGCAACAGCTGATCCTACTCCACCACATCTCTTCCTATCTCAACCTTCAAGGTTCTGTCCTTAGATGGTTCAGGTCTTATCTTTCACACCATCTCCAATTTGTGTTTGTCAAAGGTTATTCCTCCAGCACCCGCACCATCTCGTCCAGCATTCCTCAGGGCTCTGTGTTTGGTCCCCTCCTCTTCACCCTCTACATGCTCCCCCACAGTCATATCATCCACAGATATGGGGTAAATTTCCACATGTACATGGATGACATCCATCTCTGTCTCTGCGCTTCCTCTCAACTCCAGTACTACTGGCGTCCTGTCTGACATCGAGTCCTGGATGAGGGACAACTTTCTTCAACTGAACAACAGCAAGATTGAGGCCCCCCTGATTGGCTCACGTCACAGCCTCCACACCCCAGGCTCTGGCAGCATCAGCATCCATAGCCCTGAACTGTCCTTCCTCCCCCACATCCGCGCCATGACAAGCATTGCTTTCCATCACCTCTGTAACATTGCCAGACTCTGTCACTGCCTGAACCCACAGGCTGCCAAAATCCTTGTGCATGCATTCTTCACATCAAGGCTCGACTATGGAAACTCCCTCTCCGTAGGTCTTCCCAGTTCTTCCCTTCACAAGCTGGAGATCATCTAGAACTCTGCAGCTTGTGTCCTCTAACGCACTAAGCTCCACGACCACATCACTCCCCCACTCGCCTGGCTCCATTGGCTCCCCATTCCCCTTAGGATCAAATTCAAGATCCTCGTCCTCACTTTCCTCAGGTCATTCTCAGCCTTGCCCTTTCCTATCTCTCCAAACTGCTGACTACCTATCTACATGCCCACCCCTATGTTTAGTGGGTTCTGAACTCGATCCCAAATTTCCATCATCTCACTTCCTCCATTGCCTCTTTCAAGGCCCGTCTCAAGACTCTCCTTTTCAGTCATGCCTTCTGCTAACCTCCCACCTCTCCCGCCACCCTGCCCCTTCCCTGTGCTCGGGTCCCGACCCCTGACTGTTCTGAGTCATGGGACACCCTCCCAACATGAAAGGCGCTCTATAAGTGTAATTTTTTGTTGTTGTTTGAGAACAGCCCTGGCACATGCATGCTTCCATTAATTAAACTAATTCCTATCTAATTGATGCTAATACTGTGTGCAGCAAAACGTGACTTACAATGCTAGCACAAGGAGTATTTGTGTTCAAAAGGTAAATGTTCCACTTGAAACGCTGAGCACTGCAATACTTAGTTTGGGAATAGACTTTAATTCAACTAAAAGATCACCCCCCTCAATTTTACAAGCTCACTGACAAAGATGAAAGACCAGTCAATGTGTTTGTAAGTTTGAAGCTATTCCCTCCCAGTGGTTGACATTTGTCAAAAATAATATATTGCAAACAGTTGAGCACTGACATTGAAAACAAAACAAGCATTTTCTCATTTGCATTTTCTTTTCAGATATTTTTCTCCCCTGTTGTTTTGTGTTTCTCATATCAGCTGTTCCTTTAGCTTTGCTCCTTTGTTCTTTTATTTCTCACGGTTTGTTTCTCTCCATTTCTGTTGTTTAATTCCATTTATTCTGCCTCCCATTCCTGCTCTATTCTTTACCTTTGTTTTTTTCCAACCACTGGGTTTGTGCTAATCTCATTTGATACCTGTTTATTTTACCTCTAATTCTGTTCTCTCAATTCTATCCCTTTGACACACAATCTCCCTTTGATCATTAATCTTTGATTCCATTGAATCCCTTTTTACCTTCTCAGTTTGCCTCTGATGTCCTTGTGTGGTAAATGTATTTTATTAGCCGCTGTCTGCCATCCTAATATTCTTTTATCCACCCTCATTAATATAATATCCCACATACACTCATTTTTAATGATTCACTTTCTCAGGGGAAGCATTGCTGTGAGGTGGAATGATCCGAATTCTCGCCCCTGATCCTCCCCCACACACTTCCATAAGAGGAATTTACTCAGACTTCCTTCTTGATTTGAGAACAAGAATCATAAGACAGCAGAATGGATGGTTACAGATCAATCAGCAATGACTAAGAAGGCAAAAGATCTCTGGAAAACATTTAATTTATTTTCCTGTAGGAAGAAATGTGAAGTCCTGTAGCTCAGTGGTGAGAGCACTCGTTATGCAAACGAGAAACCTGGGTCCGATTCCGGGCAGGGAGAAACCATGGGCAAGTTTCCTTATTTTTCAAGCATGACAATAATCCCACAATAAAACAAATAATAAATTGATCACTTCAATCTATGACTGTTTGTGGGACACTGCTGTGCACAATTGGCTACCGCATTTCACCCACAAATATACAATCAATTTACTTCACAATATATTCTGTGAAGTACTTTAAGACATCTGAAAGATATGAAAAGCTCTAAATCAAATGCAGGGATTATTATTATTGTTGTTGTTATTATTATTGCTGGTCGGCATTCCCAATTCCTCCCTCCACAGGCTGCAGGTAATCCAGAACTCTGCGGCCCGTATCCTCTACCGTTCCAAACTCCGTGACCCCATCTCCTCTTCCCCATCATCCAGAGGATCCAATTCAAGATTCTAGTCCTCACATTTAAAGCCCTCCATAACCTCGCCCCACCCTACATCCGTGACCTCCTATCTCCTTACCAATCTGCCCGCCCACTCTGTTCAGCGGGCTCTGGCCTGCTCCACGTCCCCCGACTCACCCGCCCAACCATTGGCGGGCGAGCCTTCAGTCACTCCGCCCCAACCTCTGGAACTCCATCCCGAAGTCCCTCCACCTCACCCCCTCCTTGACCTACTTCAAGTCTTGCCTCAAGACTCTCCTTTTCAATGGACCCATCGACAACTCCTCCCCACACCCCCACCCACCTTGTCCTCAGCTCGGGTCTGAAGCAGTATCTGTCCAGCTCCTTTGGACATCCTCTTAATGTGAAAGGCGCTATACAAATACAATTTTTTTGTTATTGTTATTAATAATAATCCAGAACTATTTGTGGGATAGTGTTGTGCACAATCTGCTAATGTATTTTGCCCACAAACATACAGTCAATTCACTTTATGATATACAGTATTCTATGAAACACTTTGAGACATCTAGTAGATGTGATAGAGTGCTACATCAAATGCAAGGATTATTATTTTATATTTATTATTCTGAAAATATTTTAGTGTTATTATTATTATATTGTAGTTATAAAAAGTTCCATAAACCTTGGGAATCTGTATAGGGCTTGCAAAATTATTTGCTGGGCTATTAAAATGTCCAGAAAACAGTGGTCTTCCATGCAAGGTCAGCAGAAGCTTTACAATTGCTAGAATCTATAAAAATTAGCTTGTACACACTGCTGTCTATACTATGTCTTATTCAACCCCTGTTGAGTAAGGGGTTGAGTAACATCCCCAGACTCACTACAGGGAGAACAGTTCTAATGTCATTACTTTAATAACGGTTGTGTCGCACATCACTAGGCAACACAACTGTTTGCATCCAGAATAAGAAAATGAAGCTCAAAACCTTGTGTTTACGCTGGGGAACAAAGGAGATATATTCACTTTCCAGCAAATCAAGGAATGCATGAAGCGTAACATTATTAGACATAGAAAAGTAATTAAAATAGATGTGAGAAATTCAAGAGTGATCGTTTGTCCTGCTGATGCAGATTTGATATCAACAATTAACTATCTGTGACATTCACTTTTAATGAGTACTGAGTATAAGCCACTCAACAACAACTACAAAAATAACTTTCGCTATTCACACAGTCTAGCATCACAGAGCACTTAACAATGACGGAGCGTGACACAGACTGGAGGAGAGGGGAGGTGACCGTAGGCACAATCAAAGAAGAAGGTGTTTCAGTATAATCTGAAAATGCCAAAGGAGGAGGAAAGGCAGAGGGATTGAGGAAACGGGTTCCAAAGTTTCAGGGTGTAATGGCTAAATTTAATGCTGCATTGACGCAATGCTTTTTACTGATGATTTGCCATAAAAATTGCAGTGTAAATCTGGGTCAATAGAGGGAAATTTAAAGCAAGCCACACTACAGAAACCACTTTGAATTATAAATAATCCTTCCATTTGATTTAAAAATGTATCTAGTCAACGAAAAGTCTCAAAGCACTTCAAAGGACTGTGAAACATGTAGGGATGTGTACTTTGTAGCTGAACCTTGTTACCAATTTGAACACAGCAATGTTCCACAAATAACCATGAAGTGAATCACCAAATGTATCCAGAAAATTGTTGGTTACGTTGGCCAGGAGAAACAGTCTTCACTTTTTTAATACTGTCATGAGATCCTTCACAAGGAAGGCACATATCAAACACAAGAATTGATTTATTGTATTAGTCCAGAATCTTGGGACATCCCAGCAGTTTAGGATGTCCTCTCAATGTGAAAGGTGCTAAACAAATGTAATCGTGTTGTTAGAATTCTGTTGCGATTTTATTTTAAACAACCCTTAGCAATTGCAATTAAGAACAGACAAAATAAAATAGGTATCCAATATCACAATCCAATCACAGCATTATATTCTTATTGAAAAATTTCATATTTCATATCTTTGGCAATGATCAAATCTCACAAGGGTCCATACTTTAGCACTCTAGAGGATGCAAATTATGTATGAACCTTAATTACTCTTAAGTTTGAAGTTGGGTTTTTTGTTGGCTCTTTTACGACTTAGAGAAAGATGGCTTCAGAATTAAACTGAATTTAAGAATTGTCCAATGTTTCCACCATATAAAAATAATGATAATGATAATAATAATAGTCCTTGCCTTCAATATAGCGTTTCATATATTCTAGATGTCTCAAACAGCTTCACAAAATATACTGTAAAGTGAATTGACTATATATTTGTGGGCGAATCGCAACAGCCAATTGCGTACAACATTTTCCCACTAACAGTTGTGATCAAATTGAGTAACCAAATTATTATTATTATTTTATAAAGGTATTATTATTCCTGAAAAGCGATCCATCAAACGATAACAATCAGGTTCCTATTTACTACTTGGTAAACAGAGGCGTGTGGAGCAAAGAAACTTGCCCAACATTTCGCCCTGCTGGGAACAGATACCTGGTCTCTCGCTTGCGAGGTGACTGTTCCAAGTAACCACTGAGGTATAGGACTCCACTATGAGACAATAATGAAAAAAAATTCAAGTCTAGGCCAAGATGTCACTTCTATCGACTGTTCTATATTTAGGTGAGCTCAGCCAGGGTGAAGTTCATTCTTTGTACGTGAAAACTAGAAATAGGAATGCTGCAAATAGCCTTAGCAGTCACTGATGAGGATATAAATCAGAGTTTGTGTTCCCAACATTATTCTGTGGTTCCTGTTGGAAGTTTTGTGTGCAAGTACAATTGGGTTTTCCTGTCACTGTTAAGAACTCCAAGACAATACCACATGTGATGGGTAATACTGTACATAAAAGGAAGTTGTTATTGTTGTTATGTACCACACCACCCCACTACAATTATTTAATGGAGGTCCCATGCATTGTAGTACACAATTTAAAATGTTCAACGTTTATTAACTAATTCTTTGTGATAAATACAGTACTACAAAAAATATGTTAAGGAATATGTTAATATAATCCTTAATAGAGCATAAGTTGACAACACTGTCAGTCTTGTATGCTAGTGTTGTTAAATTGAAGCAGTATTTTCTGATGTCAAATGAAGCACTTAACTAAATTACAACTTTTCACAATTTATTCGCCGACATAAAAATAACTTAGTTGTGTTTCTACGGCAACTTTCACAAATAGTGTATTTCACAAAGGGTTCCAACACTTGAGAAAAGGTTCAACATTAACTAAATACAATTTCGTGTTCAGCATTTATTTAAATTTTCAATACGGTCTCTGCCTCAACCATTATTCTCAGCAAGACATTCCATATCCTAACAAATCTTTGCGTGAACAGAATTTATCCTAATTTCCCCATTTGCTCACTTGCTTCCTATCTTAAATTAATGATAGTAATTCTTGCATTTGATATTGTGGCTTATTACAACATTGACACATCTAAAGCTGCACACTGTAAATGTATTGTGTGGGAGAAATGCAGCAATTTAGCAATGTAAGAAAGCTAACCTTGGAGTGAGTGACCAATCTTATTTGGGGGATTTGTTGCTTGGACACCGGAGAAAATCTCTTTTTAAATAGTCCAACACTGCACATGATTCACTGCTCACTAGAAAAAGTTTGAAACAGATTTATTTGACATGATTATTCTCAATTTCACCACAGGTGACCAGCTACTGCCTGCCCCATGCCAAAACTCAGTCAGTTGCTCTACAGGCCTGAAAAACGCATTCACAATTTTTGGGGGAATTTATAGAAATAAGAGAGTGAGATTTGCAATGTTTCACAACTGATTTATTGTCGAGTCAGTTAGGAAATGCAATAGATTGCACTCAAAAACCTTAAAACTTTACATCACAAAAGAAAGCTAATAAGCCCACTGTTCTCTGTTTTGACTATTTCTCTGTGTTATTAGAATAAACTAAGAGGATGTAGCTCAAATTAGGCAAGTTAGGGCCCCTCAATGTTGAGAGAAGGCTCTCAGAGAGGAGGTACATAAAAATTAAGTGGAATTGAAATTGTAAACCTAGAAGATCACTTTAGGATGGACAAAAATATGCAACATAGGTTTACAGTTTCCAAAGGGCAATTTCAGTACTGATATCTGGAAATTTTTCTTTGCCAAGAAAGTAATTGACGGCTGTAACAGGTTGCCAGAAAGGATAGTCCAAGGACTACAAACAGTTCTGGTCAGCATCTTTCAGCTCCGAAGCATTTATGTACACAGCTTTTGTAAAAACATAAAAAGCCATATCTAGAACTAATTAATGTTTATAAAAAAAAGCTTGTGAATTGAGATGAAATCTCCCTGGATCAGCACTTCCTGGAAATTCAATGAAGCAGGTTGGCTGCTGGCTCCAACAGGCACTTAGATGACAACAATTGGCAATGCCATCAGATTGGCATGTTTTTCATCATTGCATGTCAATCAAAGTGGCCAGTCATTCAATACACTTAAATAGCAGCCAAACACTGCTATGCATCAAGCATACCTGACAACCAAATAGCTTTGAGTCAGAAGTATTTCCTTCAGAGAGTATCATTTCTCGTAAATCAATGGAAAATGTGGAGTCGAGAGCTTCACTAAAGACAGCTATTTTATTCCCCCCTCCAATTCAGCTTCCAATTAACATTGTCAGCCAGCCCCAGTAACTCCAACTGGGTGTAATGAACTTACCAAGATCTAGCCTGAATGATGTAAAGTGATTGCCAGATAAATAGATGAGGTATCTCATATTGGGCAGATTTACAGTCAGCCGTTTAATGAGTAACCCATTGATGATTATGGCATAATTAACGATGGTTGCAACTATTGCCACCATTTAAGGGTTTGTTTTCTAGCTGAAAGTTATTTGAAGGTAAGTTGGAATACATAGGAACATTCTATAATAATAATCCTTGCATTTGATATAGCGCTTTTCACATCTTCTAGATATCTCAAAGCGCTTCACAGAATATACTGTAAAGTGAATTGACTGTATATATGTGGGAGAAATGCAGCAGCCAATTGCTGCCAATTTTGTTAAGAGATTGGTCAGAAAATTGACATATACAGTACTTTCTGTGAAGCTTTGAGACATCCTCCTGATGTGAAAGATGCTATATCTAATGTAATTATTATTAATAGTAGTACTAGTTTTATTGCAAGAGAAAATGCGAGTTGAAGCCCTTTATCTTCCTCTATATTAGGTCAGATGTGTAAACTCGCGCCCCCCCCCCCCCCCCCCCCCCCCCACTTCTCTTGCACTTAAATACTATTTCCTTTGTAATAGTGCAGATTTATCTTATCTTTGTTCTGTGCATATTAAACTGTTGACTATAGAAAGCATATCAGTTATACAGTATCATATCTGAATGAATTATCAATGTGCATTATGACAATAACAATAAATAGCACAATTTTCATGAGTTTCATTTCAGGGATTTGTAATCATGCTTGTTTAGTACCACTTGTGTGTCTGAGGCTCTTATTATGTCCCAAACTCCATTCAGGTGACAAAATCAATTCAAAATTCCATAAAGCTAGATTGCAGCAGGAGGAAGATCCTGTTGCCCAGCAGGTAACTAATGGCGTTAGCCATTGTAGCAATTAAAATCCCTGCACTAATACTTTAAACCTGTCTCCTCCTTGCTTATGTCAAAATGGTCACAGATCCACCACTTTACTCAATAATTAAAGGCCTGAAATTCTATCTGGACTGATCCAGTGAGACCATTTGGCTCCAAAGTACAGGATTGTGTAGAATTGTGGGAAATTCTTTAATTCTGTCTTGATTTGGATGCTAACTTCTCACAGTTTCCCATGGGAACTGATTTCTAAATTAAGACTGATTTAAAGAATTTCCCATAGTTCTGTGCTTTCATAAATTTTAAGACAAAATGGTCCTACAGACGAAGACTAAATTTAGGTCCTGACTTGGCTTCACTAACTAGCTGCAGACAAGGCCCTGCCCTCAATGTTTGCCCAGGATGTATTAACAGTTCTCCCAGAATAGAACTGAAAAGCCTACAGAAGAGAAGCCAGGTTTATTATTCGTTATCATTTATTCTGCAGCTGCTCGGGATTGCAGCTTCTGTAATTTGGCTGTGTGGAATTGACAATGTGCTTGTGACAATGTGTAATCAGAAATAAGTGTGTGCTGAGCAGAGATTCCCACAAACCACATAGGCATCACACTTTACAGTATATTCTGTGAGCTATTTTGAGACATACTCCTGATATAACAACCACTTTATCAAACAACAAGAACAACAACAAAATTACACTTGTATAACGCCTTTCACATCAGGAGTACGTCAATTACTATTATTATAAATTACCTCCCAGTTTTCCATCTTTCAAAGTGCACGTCAATACATGCCTCTTTGACCATGTATTTGGTCATCTTTTCTCTCAGATCCCAGGCTCAGCTCCAGTGACCAAACAGAAATTTTCAATTGCTTTGAGAAACCTTCCTGACATGAAAGGAATTACACAAGACTAAATTGCATTAGCTCCAATGGACATGGATGAACACATTTCTTGTGCCAGAATTTGTGTCCCTCCGTTTTGATCTGAGTTTGAGCAATGCTCCCACCAAAACACTCAGTTCACTGTGTTCTTAGTGTCGTATCCAAAACAATTCCAGATAAAATTACTCATTCACATTTGTGACTGTTTGTTGGAATTGCTGTGTGCAAATTAGCGATCACAATTATTTATAAATCAAATTTACTGTGCTCATATCAAGCTTCATGTCAAGTTCCAGCATTGTTAAGCACTCCAAGATGCTATTCCGCATGAAGGGCTCCTTACAATGCAATTTGTCATTTTTCACAGTAAAAATCCTATCAAGCAAGTTGAGACCTTCTGACAATGTGATAAGCACTACATCAAATGCAAGGAGCTAATACAATAAATTACTTATCAAATAATGCGATAGGATCTTTATTCTATCAGAAGAGCAGACAGCTGTACCTTGGGTAAATATATCATAAAGAACAGAAATCTCCAACTGTACTGCACTCGAGCGTTAGTCTAGACAACAAGTCTAAACCTACAGCTTGAAATTGAGGAGAGAGTGCTTTTTACTCAGCCAAACTGACACTTGAAAAGACCCATTCTGAAACGTCACTTTGTCTTAAAAGTACTCAACAAGATGACTGAAGCACTGTTTGTTCCAACATAGAGGGTGAATTCTCAAGGAGAAATCTAGTGACCGATTCAGTGCATCAATGAGATAAATGATGCATGCCTACCTTATCATCTGTGTGACCAACAAAACAATTAATATAGAGGACAACTTGAGCCAATGTGATAATCACTACTGCAAAGCTATCTGTATTTAATCATTCACTGGCAAATCTTCAGCATGCAGGATCCTCACACAGGATTATATCTTATGCTGAAACAAATTTCTTAATCACAACTGCTGTGCTGATGTAGCATAACAATCTGCTGCTTAGAAAAAGCAATGCTAATTTGTACTCAAGTACATTAGATGTATTCCAGCACAATACAAGGGTCTGATATGTATTCATTGCATAGTGTAATTGACATAATGGATCTGCCATACGTTTTTAGTGACATTTATTAAAGTGAGCATGTAAAACCTTGAGTCTTTTACGCAAGCATGAAGTGACTGGAATATTGTGCCTAATCTATTGAATAATTATTACACCTTTATTACACATCAAATGTTTTCCCAGAACTTTTAGGATAAGATTGACACAATAGGACATTGCAGGAAAGCATCTGAACCTCTGCAGCAAAGCAATACAGTAAAACCTTGTTTATCGGGTACACAACTAACCGGTAACAGCCAATACAATTCACCATTCCAGCAACCGGATCTCATACCGTAGCCATGCTGGACACTCGCTCACTTTGCGCATGCGTGCAATGCGTGCACATGCGCACATATTAAACTTACCGAATGCTGGAACGCTTTTTTACCGATCATTTTACCGAGTGTGCTGGAATGCTTTATTGGTAAGTATCCATACAATATTCTGTTATTATTTAGTCTATTATTAATATGATATGATGTAAAATAAGTTAATTTTTATGTAGGATTTTCGGCAACTTGCTGCTCGAATATCCAGCACATTTGATTAATTGGCAATGGTCAGGTCCCGAGGGTGCCGGATAACAAAGGTTTTATTGTATTAGGACCTTGTCTTACTTGCACTTTATCATATATCCTGTGAAGCATTTTGAGACTTCCTCCTGATAGGAAAGGTGGTATATCAAATGTCAGGATTGCTATTATCATTGTATTTTTAAAATATTATTATTTAACCCATGTACATTAAGGTGGTTTAGTAACTGGTGAATGATTTTATTTACAAGAATTAAATAAATTACCAGTATGTTATATGTTTTAATATATTTTCCCATGGTTACAAACACCACTGAGGTTGGTCAATTTATCCACCAATGGAAAATACCATCCTGAGTGATTACCTAGTAGTTGCAAATTATATTATTATGAATGAGAAGGACTGCACCATCTTTCAAGTTCATGGTTTATAATCCCAACGAGCATGGTAATCTGAGGAGTCCAGTGGATCCACAATGCTACAGTGCTCTATTACTGCTGACAAGTTAGCCAGCCTGCCTCATCAGCAGATTTTGCACAGGGAAAGCAATTCCTGTTGGCAGGGATTTTTCCCACTCACCTCGTGTTAACCCTGCAACCCAAAGCCCAAATAGTCCGAGCTGGACAAAGCAGCAGGAAAGTTTGACAGATAGTGCTTTCAATGGCAAGGCATACAGTTTAAGCTGGTTGGAGTCCACCAATAACCCCAACTCTGGTGGTGCTCAAGTTTTGGCTCTTGCCAAACTGCATCTAGTACTTTCTGTAGTTAGGTAAGCAGGATATACCCCTTGAGGGAGAGTGTGCACATTCAATTCCAACAGCATCTCTGGAATTTTCATGTGTAGGTGGGACGCGTCGAATTCTCAGTTTGGTTTGGATATTCTTAAACATGGTGATGAGTTTCCTCATGTATCATTTCCCTGCTGACCAAAGTACAGTGGTAGCGGGGGTTGTGGGGTGGGGGTGGTGGGTGGGTGGGTGACAGGCATCTAAGTATCTGATCAGATGAAGAAGCGAATGCACACAAATAGGCATTCTACAATAACATGATGGGGTACAGGGTACAACATATGAACAGTTCCTTGAGAAGTCTGCCTTAAGAACTGGACAGTTCCTTCAGAAGTCTGCATTAGGGAAGAAGACTACTGTATGTCCACATTGTTTCCTTGAATAAAACATTTGGCAATTTTGTGGCCATTTACATGCACCTGCAATGCAATTTCAGTGCTAGCCTTATTTAATCATTAGCGTGGGTTTCATTCCACTGAGAAGATGGCATATCTTATTAAGAATTAAAGCTGAGTGAGTGCAAAGCTGGAATTTAATCAAGTTAAGATAATATCCATAACTACTTCAAAAGATCACGAAAGATTAATTTGGATAAAGATATCCCTTTCGGCTAACTGATTTTGTCGTTCCTGAATACATACGTTTCCCTTCTCACTCTCACACCACAGCATCAAGCTGTTTTTTTTAAAAAATGTACTCTGAGACAATACCCCATTAGACACAATAGCATGAAGGGTGTTGTGTAAATGTAAGTTGCTGTTGTTGTTGCGATTGTTAAACAGGTCCAGTATCCTGGCCTCAACAACCCTCTGAGCGGTTTCCTGCAGTTTAGTTAGTTAGTTAGTTAGTTAGTTAGTTAGTTAGTTAGTTAGTTAGTTAGTTAGTTAGTTAGTTAGTTAGTTAGTTAGTTAGTTAGTTAGTTAGTTAGTTAGTTAGTTAGTTAGTTAGTTAGTTAGTTAGTTAGTTAGTTAGTTAGTTAGTTAGTTAGTTAGTTAGTTAGTTAGTTAGTTAGTTAGTTAGTTAGTTAGTTAGAGCACTGCATCACAAGCAAGAGATCTGGGTTCAATTCCCAGGCAGGGCAAAACCTTGGGAAAGTTTCCTTACTCCACACACCTAATACCAATCTCTCAAGAAAACCCCCAATAATAAATTGGTCACTTCAATCAGCGACTGTGGGACACTGCTGTGCACAATTGGCTGCCGCGTTTTGCCCACAATTATACAGTCAATTCGCTTTACGGTATATTCTATGAAGCTCTTTGAGACACTCAGCTGTTGTGAAAAAGCTATGTCAAATACTGTACAAGGATAATATTTTTTTTATTAGCACCTAAATCCTGCAGTAAATTGCAGCCATTTTTAGATTCAGAGACAACCAACTTCGATTCTATATTTGTGTCAATCTGCCGCAGCTGATAGCACTCTTGCAAGTTGTTATAATAATAATATTAATAATTATTGTTTCTGTTGTATCCCATGAGGTGCTTTGCGACATTCTCTTGATGTTGAAAGACGCTTCACCACATGTAAGGATTAACATTAATATTACATAGCCCATGGAATTCCTGGTTCCTCTGTACAGAAGCTAACAATGTGAGAAAAGATTATTCTTAGTTCATTAAAAAATGAAGATTAATACCCTGTTCCAACCCAATTCGCAAAGTTAAGAGAATGTGATGGATATGCAACATGAACATTGAATTCCAATGTATTTCATTCTTAGCTCTGAGTTTAATTGCTAAAATTCTGTCTAGATTATGGTAAAATCACCAATTATTCTGGAAGTGAATCATCAAGTAAAAATAAATGCAAATTTACTGATGGAAGAATTTCATTTTTTGATAAGGTTTGTACCACAGATAATGCTAGACTCGTATGAAATCTCCACGTCTTCGCAAGTGCCAAACCTCTTTTTTTAACTCCTAGAAACTTGTGGCATAACTGATCATATATAATTACATTTACATTTATATAGCACTTATTATGCTGGGATGACATCCCAAAGTGCTTCATACAGATGACCAGCACCCAATCTTGGGGTGGGGGGAGGAGTGGTTGTAGTGGGAAGAGGTGTATGTTTAAGTTTTAAAGATAGGTTTTAGAGGTGGGAAAGGCAAAGTGTAAGTAACAACTTGCATTTATATAGCACCCGCCACGACGGGCAATGTCTTGGAGCCTCAGGACGAGCCAGTGGGAGGGGGAAGGAGCAGGTGAGGTAAAGGGGTTGGAAGAGAGAGTTCCAAAGTTTTGGGGTGTAGTGGCTGAAAGCATGGCCGCCAATGGTGGATCGGAGGGAGACAAGAGGGCGACAAGAGGGAGAATGGACCAATAGAGCAGAGGCAGTGAGTACTGTTGTGGGGAGAGAGGAGATTAGAGAAGTAGTGGGGTGCCTAGTAGTGGAAGGATTTAAATACAAGAGTGAGCTCCGCAATCCCATCACTCCCACCCTTGCCCAGCTCCATTGGCTCCCCGTCTCCTGGAGGATCAAATTCAAGATCCTCGTCCTCACTTTCAAAGCCATCCACTGAGTTACCCCTTCCTATCTCTCTGACCTGCTGAATCCTTACTAACCTGTGTTCAGGGAGCTTCGGCCTGCTCCATGTCTTCTGCCCAACCCGCCCTACCATCGGTGGCAAGGTTTTCAGCCTCTCTACCCTCACACTCTGGAACTCAATCCCATAGTTCCTTTGCCTTGCTTTCTCCCTTGCCTCCTTCTAGGTCTATCTCAAGACCCTCCTTTTCGATTGTGCCCTCTCAACTCTCTCCCTCCCCACTCCCCCATTCTCGAGTCCCGACCCCTGACTGTTGAGTGCCTTGGGATGTCCTCCCAACTCTCTATAAAAAGGTGCCCTACACATGTAATTTTGTTCTTGTTGTTGAGGAACTCTGTGATGCAGTTCCAGAGAATGGGGGCAGGATGGCTGAAGTCATACCAAGAATAAACAACAACAACAACAACAAACAGCACAATTACATTTATAGAGCGCCTTTCATATCGGTAGGACTTTCCAGGGAACATTTAATATAGCACCTTATCATGTTGTGCAGATGTCTTAATGAGCTTCACAAGAGTTGTAATTTGAAGTATAATGATTGTATTTATAGATGAATGTGGTAGATTATTGGTCAAGCCCAAACTCACTTCACTTTTCAAATGAGGCCACGGGATTTTTAACATCAGGCTGAACAAGCAGATGGGGTCTTGGTTTAGTTTCTCTTAAGAAAACCAGCACCTTGACAATGCTGAACACATGCAAAACTTCTCTGCAGTCTCAGCTAAGATTGGGAACTAAAAGTCCTGACAGGCAGCGTGAACCTAAAACTTCTAACTGAACGGAGAGAATGCTACCTACTGAGCCAGGCTGTTGCATTTCTTAAACCTGGGGGCTATGATGAATAAATATGGCAGTGACAAAAGTAAAATTCTTCTTTTGCAAAAGGTTCACCCTCAAATTTAATGATCATGGGAAAGTGGAAGGGTCAGGAAGAGGGAGCAGGAGAGGAAGTGTGGGGGAGGAGAAGAACAATTTATGATTTATTTTTCAACCAGAATTTAAATAAAGAACCTTGATGAGGACCCACTGCTGATTTTGATATCTTGAAACTCTAAATGCTGAAGGCACATTTGTCAAGCACTGACAAATAATGGGAACTCAACACTAACACAAAAAGACTCGTCACATCTGCAAACAGCCATATGTAACTCACATCCTCTTGTGATTTATGAATCAGACATAAAACTCCTAACTGATAGTAGACATGTATTAACAAAAGAGGTTACAATATAAAATCTAATCAAATTTTTTTAAGTTCTAAAAGTCTTTTGAGGTATAATTAAAGAAAATTCACATTCCCAAATTAATCCGAATAACAAACCAAAGAGGTCAAAGAAATATAGATTGTTTGACACAATGCTCAGCATGCGTGATGCATATCCCTGATATTGCATTGCCGGTCCCACCAATTGATATTCTCTCAACCTAGATGATGACTACTTGCTTACTTGTCCACATTTATTAAATACTCCTCAGTTTTTAGATAATTGAGTCAAGTTCCTGTGCTATTTTCTTCCTATGTCTTCAATGACAGACAAAACACCATTGTTGATGGAATAGTGTTAGAAGTACTGTTGAAGAAATACCCTATGACCAAATCAAGCAAGGGTAATTGAATCCTCTGGCTACTGTGATCTAGAACCTTCACATTCTGCCAATATGAAAGTAATAATAGGCAGTCATCTTCTCCACTCTGGGAACTGAGGCTTGGAAAGTTGATGGAACAAAATAACAAGTCAGGTCTCTTAATCTGTTTGGCATCCTGAACTGTCCAGTATGGTGCAGACGTACTTTTCAATATTATCTGCTACTTTCAACTGCATCTTCTATGTTACTTGAACTTTGAAGCAAAATGACTAGTTTCCCAAAGTGTAAAAGATGGACTGAGCGATCAATAGGAACAGCTTTTCGCTACACATTAGGGATTCCCTATTTTTATTATTGTGTTTCTAACTTAAAATTAGCTTGACTATCAATACACAGCTACCACACTTTACAGCACATCATGCAAAGTGCTTTGAGACATAGCAATGCTGTAATAAAGCACTAAGTTAAATGCAATCATAATTGTTATCCTCATTAGTATTTAAAATGTGTAAGAACTTTTAACGGTGACTTTAGTATTGTTTAAGTAACCCAAATAAAGAAGGGTCATCAGGCACTCACAGCAATAAACCTGTGAGTGCCAGAAAGAAAACCATTATCTTTGCCAATTTGATTCTAAGTTGTTCAGTGTCCATGGGAAATGTGTTACCAATATGAAATGGATTGTCAGGAAGCAAACAATAAGTTTTGAATTTTGCAAGCTTTTCTTGTTACAATTTTGTTTTAGTCATCCACTCCTTTGAGATTTTTCAAAACTCTGCATGCTACATCAAATGCAACAATAATTAAAATAATAATAATCCTTGAAATTAATATGGCGCTTTTTATGTCTTCGAAACATCTCAAAGTGCTTCACAGAATATACTGTAAAGTGAATTGACCGTATATTTGTGGGCGAAACGCGGCAGCCAATTGTGCACAGCAGCGTCCCGCAAACAGTGGATTGAAATGACCAATTCTGTTATTGTGGGTTTTTTGGAGGGATTATTATTAGGCGTGTGGAGTAATGAAACTTGCCCAAGGTTTCGCCCTGACGTGCCTGGTTTCAAACATAGGTCTCACGTTTGTAAGGCGAGTGCTCTAACCACTGAGCTACAGGACTCCACACCTACAATAATAATAATCCTTACATTTGACATGGTGCAGAGCTGGAAATAAGAGTAGTTATCTATAGTGAAGGAAATAGCAGAAAAATAAATTCAATGCATCAAATGGCTGAATTGTATAATGTAAACATGCTAGGATTTATCAGAGTGAAAATGTGACATTTCATAATAAACTGAAGGTGAATTATCACATAGAATCTGTTGAACAAGAGTATTCCAATTGATAATAATTGATTTTGCACATTTGCAAATAAACATAACAATTATTCCTAAACCAACAGAGATAGTGAAATTGTAAAAGTGCTCCTCAGCAAGGAGGCATCAACATCCAAGGCTGTACTCTCCACCTCACAAAGCCAGTCAGGAACCTCGGCATCACGTTCAACCCCAAACTCTCCTTCCTCCCCCACATCCGCGCCTTGACTGGCACCGCCTATTTCCACCTGCGCAACATTGCCAGGCTCCGCAACTATCTCACTTCTCACACTGCCGAAACACTCATGCACGCATACATAACCTCACAGCTGGACTATGGAAACTCTCTCCTTGTCGGCCTCCCCAGCTCCTCCATTCACAGGCTGCAGATCATCCAAAACTCTGCAGCCCGCACCCGCCTCCGCGATCACATAACCCCCATCTTCACCCGTCTCCATTGGCTTCCCATCCCCCAGAGGATCGAGTTCAAGATCCTCGTCCTCACCTTCAAGGCCTTACACGGCCTTGCCCCGCCCTGTTTTTCCGACCTACTCTCCCCCTACAAGCCCACCCGGACCCTCCGCTCAACAGGACTTGGCTTGCTCCAAGCCCCCCGCCTGAACCGCCCCACCATCGGAGGCCGGGCCTTCAGTTTTTCCGCTCCCACCCTTTGGAAATCCATCCCCCAATCCCTCTGCCTTGTTTCCTCCCTTTCCTCTTTTAAGGCCGGTTTAAAGACTTTACTTTTTGACCGTGCCTTCTGTTCCCCCCCTAATTCTTTGACCTCCCCTACGTTTCTTACCCCCTCCCGAACACTCCCCTCCCAGCTCGGGTCACACGCCTCCTGTGCAGCGCCTTGGGATGTCCTCCCAACGTGAAAGGTGCTCTATAAGTGCAATTTGTTGTTGGTGTTGTTGTTGTAGTGTTAATGGTACCTAGCATTTGGAGAAAACACTTGTAGATATAAATAAACTCACCAGCAGGGAAGCCCATGTGTATCAGGGAAACCCACGAGACTTCAACACTGTTGAAAGCTCGGGTCAAAACCAATGACTTGAGTCAAGTCTCAAGTTATAGAATCTTACAGCACAGAAGAAGGCCATGAGGTTCATTGTGCCTTGTGCTAACTTTTTGAAAGAGCTACCAGAAGGTCCCACTCCCCTGCTCTTACCCATAGCCTGCAGTGTTTTCCTTCTCAAGTACGTATCCAATTCCCTTTTTGAAAGCCACTACTGAATTTGCTTCCACCACCCTTTCAGGCAGTGCATTCAAGATCATAAAAAATCACTGTGTAAAACATTTCTCATTGTCTCTCCTTTGGTTATTTTACCAATTATCTTAAATCTGTGTCCTTATTGGTTATTTGTTTAATAGGCAAATACTCCTATTATATTCTATTAAATGTATTGGAGTTTTCTTGCTGGAGATAATGTCTACTCACAAAGTGGTATTTATTTCTGAATACAGATACAAGTAACACTGTCGCTCTATCAAGAAGCATTATTTCAACTTCATTATCATTTTCTATCGAAGTATCCCTGAACTGTCCAAACACATGCACACAGAGAGAGACACACTACAATTTAAAATGAACTGGTAGATGTATAATTAATCTTTAGCTTGCAGGTATTACAGCATATAAAGTACCATGACAGCAAATCATTTTTGTGCAAATTATGCATAATTTAAAGATACTATCCTCTATCAAATGAGTCACTAAACTTAAACCTTAAAGGAGCTTTGTACTAATGTACTTTGTATTAATGTCTCTTATCTTGCTTATAAACCTGGAATTTTATAGCTCTATAATTAAGCCATACATTCAAGTGCGATCAAAATATTTTGTCCAGATTTAAATGTTTTGGATACAACAAAAAAATTAAATTTTTAGAGTGCCTTTCACGTTGGGAGGACGTCCCAAGACCATGAACAGTAAGAGTTCAGGATCTGAGCATGGGGGAGGGGCAGGGTAACGGTGACGGGAGGATGTTTTTGCATCTTAAACAATGTTATCGTGGGGGTATATTGAAGTGAATGGTGAACACTGTTTTTCAATAAACAGATTCAGAAACACATCAGCACACTTATGTATTGCTCTGTATTTGTAAACCTGTCAAAAACTACAACAACATTGAGACAAGCTTGTCTAAAAAAGCCCTCTTCTCAGGTATAAAATACTTCCAAATGTTGATTTTGCAGAATTTTCAATCAAGTTCGCACATTTCAATCTATTTATTCAAATATTACTATTTTGTAGAATAATAATGTTTGAATTAGATATAGTACTTCCATTTGATGGGAGCATATCGAAGTGCATCATAGGATTTACTTTTAAGGTACCATAACTGTATTACATAGGCAGATAGTCAATTTGTACAAAATAATGCTTCAAAAACAACCATGAAGTAAATAAGAAATTTGTCATAAGATTTGTTGGCCTGGTAGAAACTCCTTTTGCTATTTCAATAGTGCCATGGTACCTTTAACATCCATGTGAAACAGCAAAAGTCAAGTGGAAATATGAAGCAGGGGATACAACTTGCAGACACTGGAAATGTGAATTAAAACAAAAGTTATTGGGAACATTCAGTAGGTCAGGCATCATCTATGGAGAGAGGAAGGTGAATTAACGTTTAATCTTGATGACCTTTCATCAAATCTGGGGGATGTTGGAAGGGAGGATTTTATAGAGAACAACAGAGAAGTGGGTGAGGAAAGAAAGAAAAAGGAAAAAATTTGGTGGGCAGTAGATGATGAGATCAGAGATCAGAAGTGTTGATGGTGCGAAACAAAATAAAACTTGCAATGCATGGTGCATCCAAATCAATTGTTACATCAAATTATTATTCCTTATGTAGCAAAACTATTGGAGATGATGGAACAGCACCTGATGGACTTGTACTCTATTGTAGTGCTTTTCAACCTCAGGTCCCGACCCAAATTAGAGTCGTGGGGGTCCTCAGTAGGGTGGCGAAAGGTCATCAGAAAAAACAATTGTTGCTTTTTTTAATGCTGAAAATTATTTTGTAATGGTAAAAAGTGCCTGAGGCGACACCGCCGACCAATTTGTATGAAAGACTGTACTAGTGAGTTGCGCTGAGTCCACAGAAGAGAAGGAGATATTGTCTTGGCTGTGCTTCGCTTCTGTCACACAGTTGCCCATTAAGGGACGGGAGGACCCGTTGGTGGCTAATTTAGGGTTGCAGCAAAAAAAGATTGGGAACCACTGCTCTATTGTATTGTGTGGACTACACTGGAATCTTCAAGAGATTTGCCAGAGTGAAATTGGCAAGAGGAGAATGACAAGATCAATACATTTCCATACTTGACGTTGTATTGCTGATGGAAAAATCCCACGTATGTTACCCATGTAGAAATAACCCCAAAGTGATTTACTAGAGAGAATATGAAGATAATCAAAGATGCATGACTCGCACCAGCGACAGATCAACTCCTGCAGCCAGATTCAAGAGCAACATTGCCAAAGCCATGGGGAACAGATTGCCCAAAGAACATTGTCAAAATAACATTGGCAGCACAGTTTAATTATTTTACATAGTGCTTTTACACCTTGAATGGAATGGTAAATGAAGATCGGTCTCTTAAGGGATAGTACTGTAGTTTTCATTCCTGTCTGTTAATTAACATCAGTGTGCACTGTGCAACAAAACAGCAGGCTGAAAATCGAATCACAAATTATTTATAGTATGTCCAAAAAAATTCTGAATAGTTCTTCCATTTATTAGATAGATATATAGCAAAGTCTACAAAAACACATTGAAATGATTTTTGCAGTGATCCTGAACGTATAATATTCCTTATTTAAAGAATGGCATTAAAATGTGTTTTAAAATATCCTCTAACTTCTGAATAATGACATGTCCAGTGTTATAAATGTGCTGAAAAGTCCAGGTACAGTTATCTTGGATTTGGATCTATTTTAAAGATTTAAAAGTGGCCTTTCTAGCTTAGTCAAAATATATTCAGTCTTAGTATCCCATGAATTGGCCCAGGGAGCCCTATTTTACAAACTTGCAAAAGTTAACCAACCCCTGGAAATCTTTGGGGTCAATTCTGCTGAATGAATAGAATAGAATAGAATAGAATAGAATAGAATGTATAAACAACAAAAATACATTTGTAAAGCTCCTTTCATTTTAAGAGGATGTCCAAGGCCGATGAGGAAAGTCTTCCGGGGAGACTTGAAAAAGGGGAGAGAGTGGGTAAGGCAGAGGGATTGAACGAGAGAGAGGCAGAGGGAGTGAGTGTTTCAGAATTTCGGAACACAGTTACTGAAAGCGCGACCTCTGGCGGAGGTTACGACTGATGCGCAGGAGTTCGGTTCCAGTTGAACAGAGCCTCCAGATAGTGTATTGGGGAGTGAGGAAGTCAGAGAGATAGGGAGGTGCCTGAGAGTGAAGAGATTTGAACACGAGTGAGAGGATCTTGAAGTCAATCCATTTGGTGATGGGCAGCCAGTGGAACCTGGAAAGAACTGGTGAGATGTGGGTACGAAATTTGCTCCAGGTAAGTATGTGGGCGGCAGAGTTCTGATAGAGCTGAATCTTTTGAATAATGGAGCTGTGGATACCGCCAAGTAGTGTGTTTGCTAGGGGATCAGCAAGTCAGATAGGTAGGAAGCAGCAATGCTGTGGAGGGCCTTGAAAGTGAGGATGAGGATTTTGAATTTTATCCTTTAAGGCATTGGGAGCCAGTGGAGCCGTACAAGGGTGAGGGGGTCACAGAGGCTGGTGCGGGTGAGGACACAAGTTGCAGAGTTCTCGATAATTTGCAGTTTATGGAAGGTACAGATGGGGAGGTAGACAAGGAGGGAATTTTATAGTTGAGGCTTGAGTTGTTAAATGCATGTGTAAGAGATTTAATGGCTTGAGTGGTGAGGCAGTTCGCCCAGTTGGGCAATGTTGTAGAGGTGAAGGAAGGCAGAGCGGATCATGGCGCAGATATGGAGAAAAAAGGACGGTCGAGGTTTAACAAATAACCGGGTTCCTCACTGCCTCAGTGAGGTGGAGTATGCAACTGTGGATCCTGGTGCTGCTGGTGCCTGAGGTGTGGAGGCGCTGGCTTGAAACAATAAAAAGAACTGTAGAATTTTTCAGTCCCAGGAATAAGTTCAGGGAAACTGTTTTATGTACTAATAAATTATCTTTGCTCCGTGCATATTGAAGCAGGCAGGTTCTAGGCCTTTTCAGCTTTGTTTTGTTGTAACCATTTTTCAGAAGCTCGGGGTAATATCATAACCCCGAGTGCTTTTGATATAGTGCTTTTCATATCTTCTAGACATCTCAAAGCGCTTCACAGAATATACCGTAAATTGAATTGACTGTATATTTGTGGGTGAAACGTGGCAGCCAATTGCGCGCAGTAGTGTCCCACAAACAGTTGTGGACTGAAATGACCAATTTTATTATTGTTGTTTTTTGTGAGGGATTACCATTAGGCTTGTGGAGTAAAGAATATGCCCAAGGATTCACCCTGAACTGCCCGGATTCGAACACAGGCCTCACGCTTGCAAGGCAAGCGCTCTAACAACTGAGCTACAGGACTCCACATAGTGTTCACAATGGTAATATATTTTGTACCAGCTGCTTATATTCCAACAATACCCCAACACACACTCTGGAAGTCCCGAAGCCTCGGTACTTGTGAGACTAGATCTCGGCATTTTATGATTAGATGAGCAGGATACATACCTCTAGTGAGAGTGTAGATTAATTTCCATTCAAAGGGGCATTTTCATGCACTGGAGAAACCCTCAGATGTTTGGTTTAGATGCTCCGAACATGGTTTTCAACATGAATCCAAAAAATTTGGATGTGTTTTGGAACAACAAAAATCTTCCCCTGTATTTGATTGCTGACTTTTTGGTGTACTAGATTATTTAAAGAAGACTTGAGATCTTTGCAGCATATCTTTAGTCAATGACTGGAACAGATTGCTAGGAACAATGGTTGAGCCCAGGACTCTGGAATTATTTAAAATGTGGTTTGATGTTTTGATGAGAGGATGGTAGAGGGGATGAGATCAAATGGGTCAAAGGACCTTCATTGTCAAAATCAAGTTTGGGGAATTGCAGCTTCTGTAGCTACCATACAGTCATGTTTACATGATGAGTGCGGCACAGAATAATCTTCCATAAGACTGGATACAATCCGGAGGTGAAACTACAACGAGTAATTTATTTCAATTTTATTGTGACATTTTAAATGCTATGACAATGAGTTACTGGCTACAGCAACAACAACTAACTATAAAGTAACAATAATAATAACCAGTAGCAACCAGTGACTTATTACTTATTTGCCGTTTACTGTCAGGAAGCTGATTGCAATAATGTGAAGGAGATAAAGGATTGGATTTGATAACGTTTTGCCCTACCAATTCTCCAGTTAACAACAATGCAAATATAATTTTACATTTTCTGCACCAATGCACATTTTAATTAAAGCTTCTCCTAAGCTCATTAAACGGCCTTCACAAGGTGCTAAATGATACGTAATGTGTTGGAATTATTAAAATAGGAACTCAGGAAATCATTTTCCAATTGTTTGCAAAACAATATGCCCTATTTAAGAGTTACCATTATCTGAGTTAATCCAACACAAGTTAAATAAATTATTGTCCTTGAATTCAAGAATGTGTTGGTGAAGTTTAGGAAGTAAAATGATGAGTGAACACAAAAGAAAACCTTTGATATTCTGTAAATCATTTATTCTATTAACCTCAGAGTCCTCAAGATGTGCATTGTTCAAGCATTGTACCCAAACCAAAGGTCACAGCTTACATTATTTAGGTTATTACTCTTCCAAGATGTTTCATTGACATCAGACAGAGCAAATCAACTACATTAATGAAAATGACCCAGGTTAATGTACTTTATTGGTAATTAAGTTGAAAGATATAATTGTACAGGCAAGTGTGTAATTCAATGATTCTTTTCTAGTAATTAAACGCCAAATCAAATAAAGCAAAGATTTCAGGCTAAATTAGGGCAATACAGTACTTTAATGAAAATTTGCAATGTCAGTTGTATGATTGTCAGGGAAAGTGCCTCTGGATGGAAAATATGTCAGGTGTGGAGACCCCTACAGGACATGATACTGACTGGTGAAGCTCACCCTCGAAGAAATTTGGGATCTTTGGAGAGTTATCACAGGTCTTTGGTCGTACATGGAGTTTTATGAAGGCATCACAGAAACACTTTTCCAGCCACTGGTATTAATTTGAACCACAATAATAACTTACGTTTGTTTAGCACTCTTCATGCAGGATATCATCTCAACCTTTTTTTTACAGGGCTAGGGTTAGATCCCATGCAAATGATAGGGGTGGGGGGTTGTGGGAAGGATGGAGATGGGAGAAAGCCGTAGGTGTGTTCACAAGATCACTATAATCTGGATGAAGGAAGCACTGCAATACCATCCAATATGAACCTTCCAGAACACACAGCTACCACTCCTGCTATCACTGCATCAAACCACTTTTGCCTCGAGACACCAAAACCCTCATACATGCATTTGTCACCACAAAGCTCGGCTACAGAAACTCCCTCCATAAGCTGTAGCTCATCCAAAATTCTAGACCTCATATCCTCACCCACATCAGGCTTTGTAACCCCATCACCCCACCCTCGCCTGGCTCCACTGACTCCCCATCCCTCAGAGGACAGAATTCAAAATCACTGTCCACACTTTCAAGTTCCCTCCACGGTCTTGCCCCCTCGTACATCTCTAACCCCCCTATTAACCTGTCCGCTCCCTCCATTCAACAGGGATCGACCTGCTCCATATGTCTTGCTTGACCTGCCCTACCATTGGCAGCTGGGCTTTCAGACTCTCAGACTTTACTCTTTGAAACTCCATCCTACATTCCCTTTGCTTTGCTCTCTCCCTTTGCCTCCTTCAAGTCCTGACTCAAGACACTCCTTTTTGGTCATGCCTTCAGCTGTCATGTTACCTCTCTGCCCTTCCTCAACCCAACCCTGCCCCCACCATGGGTTCAGCACCATGGGACATCCCCCCAACGTAAAAGGTGTTCTACAAAAGTAATTTTATTGTTCTTTTGTTGTTGTTGTAAATAGGTCTATTGCTCTAGTCTCTACCACCTTTCCTTAGCAACTAATGTGAAAGGTGGTATATAAATGGATGTTTGCATTGTATTGTCCTCCAGATGAAAATGTGTTTAAAAGGGAAAATACAAACAAATACATATACTTCCTAAAATCTCCTTAATTCTTCAACCTTCTCCTACCTTACTCCACCACTTCTCCCTCTCAGAGTTGCTCTACATCTCTTGTCCTCTCCATGTCACCTTTAGTGGCTATGCCTTAAATTAATATACTTTGAACTGCTGCAAGCCCTTCTTTTTATTTATCCGTCTTGCTCCCATCATTTCCATCTTTAAGTCTCACCTCAAATCTGAACTGCTCAAATTTTTGCCAGACATTGTGGTCACTGGGTATCAAGAGCAATTATAATAATCCTTGCATTTGATATAGTGCTTTTGATATCTTCTATACATCTCAAGGTGTTTCACACAATACGTTGTAAAACAAATTGACTGTATCTTTGTGTGCGAAACACAGCAGCCAATTGCACATAGCAGTATCCCACATACAGTTGTGGATTGAAGGGACCAAGTTTTATATTTTCCTTGAGGGATTAATATCATGCATGTGGAGTAAGGAAAGTTGCCCAAGGTCTTGTCCTGCCGTGAGTCGAACCCAGGTCTCTCACTTGCGAAACAAGTACTCTAACCACTGAGCTACAGGAATCCATAATCTCTCAAAATGGAACATCCAGGCCTTCACCATTCCCCTTGGGTATTGTCATTCCAATGGCATTTTGACAATAATTTAAATAATAAATATTTGGAGCTGGGAGAGTGAAGATTCATTATCACCTCACTGTGAAGAATCTACTGAATTCTCTGCTTTCAGCATTTTTATCAAACATAGCAAACAACAGAATCCATATTACCTTTCAAAAGGGAACTGGACCAATATGTAAAAATGAGAAAATGACAAGTGTATGTGGAAAGGGCAGGTATTATATGTAAATAAAGGATTGTGCTTTAAAACAATCATACCGACACAATAGGCCAAATGGCTTTCTTTTATGCTGTAATGTTCTATGGCTCTAACAGCAGATCACAATGTTACTAGAAAGGTACACCATATAATTATTGAGTTTTAGCAAATCTAAACCGCACCACAATTTGTATTTTTTTTCTTTATAGTCCTTTATATTTTTATTTTAGTTGCACCCTTCAATTGTACTGTGAATACCAATTATTTGGGAAGTACTGAAGCCCTTAAGCAAAAGTAGGAATCTAAACTGAATCTCACATCACAAAAATTGATTTGGGTTTTAGGATTGTTGCAGGAACTTCACTGATTCCTGAAATATTCACCATGTGGTGATGTAATTGAAAAGAATAAACTGAATCAAGTAAATCTCCAAACTAGGGCAAACGTTGTTATTATGAATCATAGAATCATAGAATCTTACGGCACAAAAGGAGGCCATTCGGCCCATCGAGTCTGTGCCGGCTCTTTAAAAAGAGCAATTTAATCCCACTCCTCAACTCTCTCCCCATAACTACGCAAACCCGTCCTCCCCAAATAAATGTCTACCTCTCTTTTAAAAGTTGTTATCGAATCGGCCTCCACTACCTTTTCAGGCAATGCATTCCAGATTCGAACAACTAGCTGGGTGAAAAAAATTCTACTCATCTCCCCTCTGCTTCTTTTTGAAAATATTTTAAATCTGTGACCACAAGTCACTAACATGCCCACCAGTGGAAACAGTTTTTTCCCTATCTATTCTGTTGAATCCCCTCATGATCTTAAAAACCTCTATTCTATTACGTCTCCTCACAACCTTCTTTGTTTCAAAGAGAATAAACTTAGCCTCTCTAGCCTTTCCTCATGGCTGAAGTCCCTCATTCCTGGTACCATCCCAGTAAATCTCCTCTGCAGCCTTTCCAATGCCTTAACATCCTTCCTAAAGTGTGGTGACCAGAATTGTACACAGTACTCCACCTGAAGCTTAACCAAAGTTTTATAGAGTTTAGTCAGAATTTCCTGATCAACTGGTCATTGTGAATGTGATGCAACATTTTACAACTCCTACTTCTGTTTCCTAAACACAATAATGAAACTTTTGCGCTTCTTGCTTTATAATAATTGGGGGTGGGAGGGAGAAATGCATGAAAATAGCACAAAATGAACCCTTCACCTGTCTTGGGATCCACAGAGAAGTAGGGCTGTCCATGCAGGATACTGTACACCACCCTGGCACTGTTTCCATATGTGGGGTCATCAGCATCTGTAGCTGTCACCTGCAGCACAGAAGTACCTGCACACAAGCAAACAAATGCACATTGAATGTGTGTGCATGTGCATCATGAGTTACACAGAGACAAAAGAGATGTAGAGTAAAACTCACATAAGTCATAACATATCATGTCTTATGTGAAGTCCAATTTACAATTATAGCTTATGTCATCTAAAATCGGATTTAATCAATAATCTATGCAGTTCATGAGTAATTGAATGCAGCCAGTAAATGCGCTTGTGGTACTGTGTCATTCTAGCTGGATCAAGCTGGATAGTAAATGCATATGCGTTGATTGGTCAGCACATCATTTCCCGCAACCAATGCTCTTGGTAAGTGTGAGAATCATAGAGGATAGGGAAGCGGAGTTACGAGTGTGAAGCAAAAAAAAATTTAAATGCTTCTCATAGAAAACTGAATGGAACTCAGGTGAATGTATGACATAGGCATTTATACAATTTATAAAGGTAAGATTACATTAATTTTACCATATATTGATATCACATAGAATGTCAAAAGTAGCTAACTATATTTGATCAAGATCCTTTGTACGTAATACATTTTGGAATACAAGATAGTTCCCCCTTTTTGTTTTGTGACCCATTTTCTCTGTCTCCTCTCTCTCTCTCGTTTGTGTATTTTATTTCTCTCCAGTGCTGTCATCCTATCTTGATCATCAATCATCAACCACGTCCCACATTCATGCTCTCTCTCTTGCCACTTTTACTGTGAATTTTAGTGCCTGCATATTTATAGGCAAATGCAGCAGCCAATTTATGCACAGCAATGCCTGATAAACAGCCCTGAATTGAATCATTAATTTTAGCTGGAGGAGTGTTGGCCAGCTCACCAAGAATAATTCCCTTTTTCTTTTTGAATATTGCCACAGAATCTTTAATGTTCATCTGAACTGGCACACAGTACCTTGGTTTAACATCTCATCTGAAAGACAGCATCTCTGACAATGCTGCACTGTGCCAGCACTGGATTGGAGTATCAGCCTGGAAAGTAACTGGATAGCAATATGGGAAACCTGGTTGATTTTTGATTCATCTGTAAGTGTCTATCTACAAAATATGTAGTCATTACGCTTTACAATCAATGTATCCTGTGAAGCATTTTGAGGCTCTTCTCCGCATGTAAACTCAGTTTACAAGCAAGGATTATTGGTCATGTACATTGTAAGGTTAAAATATTTTTTGTAAATTGATAATTTCAATCCATGACTGTTTGCGGGACACTGTGGTGTACAATTGGCTGCCGTGTTTTGCCCACAAAATATACAGTTAATTCATTTTATTGTATATTCTGTGAAGCGCTTTGAGATGTCTAGACGACGTATAAAGCACCATATCAGATGCAAGGATTATTATTTTTATTATTATTATCAGCTCAGAGTTGCTGAGGCTAACTCCCCACTTCCACCTCAGCTGAAACCAATAAATCCTCCCAGACCAAAGTTCAAGCCTCTGAACATCTTATCACTTGGAGATGTCATTCTGATGTGATAGAGTGCTACTACAAATGCAAGGGTATTATTATTATAATTCTATAATTATAATTCCACTCTTTCCAAATTCACTAACTGACTCCTTGGGGGAGCGTCAGGGAACAGATAAAATAGATTCTCCTGGGATTGCCTGAAACAGAAATTATGGCAGAAACATGCGTGTGGCGCTGGAAGGAGTGCGTAGTTATTTTTTAAATTGTGTGGAAATTCAGTTGACTACATTTTCCTTTCAGTTTGTGCTTTCAAGATGTTCAACGTAGCAGCATTTTCACCTCTGTACACATGTGAATGGTGAACATTACATCACGTCAACATATATATATATTCTATATCCTTATACTGTAATATTCTTCACTAAATTAAATCTAATTATTTTCATATTACCACATTAGGAGTTAATCTGCTCAGGTATGTTTCGCAAATCTGTCCCTGCACACCTATGAATAGCACTAACAGAATTATACAGCATAGTCATACTGTAATGTCATGTTATTTCTTCTTCAATATTGTATTACATGTGTTCTCATGCACAGAAGGACAAATTCACAACATTTGCAAAATAGAGGAGAATTTGTTTCAATATTGAATTATCCTGGGATCCCTAAAATATATTCAGAATTCCTGTGTATGATAAAGAAAATAGGATCACAAGTGTTATTTTATAATTAGTCCAATGAAAAATTGTTATTCTTAATTGCCACAGGATATTTCAGTGCCTTAGAGATTCCAGATTCTTAGGATATTTCTCTCTTTGCATAAGGTGATTAAATTGTATAGATGACAGTGGAATATTAGTCAGTTTAGGTCAGTTTAGGGATTCCCATCACAGGAAGGATTCCATAGAGATGAAGAGGGATGTATTGCAGATTTACAAAGCTGATACCAGGTAAGCATCCTCGACCATGCTTACAGTCATCTCCCCCACCTTACACCAGTGCAGTGTTCTGCTCTGCCACTATCAAGTGCTATGGGATATTATGTTGTATGAGGGGTGTTATATAAATGTAAGGTGTTATTGTTATCACATAGTGCTTATGCGAAGAGAGCTGGCTAAACTGTGTTTTGTTTCCCCCTAATGGAACAAATGAGATTGAGAGGGGACAGGATAGTATTGTTTAAGATTGTGAAAGTACATGATGAAGTTGATAAGAGAAAAAATAATAATTTAGGGAATTGGTGACAAAAGGGTATCGTCCGATGATTCTTAGCAGAAATATTTTTCTCCTGCAGGTTTATCATCATTTGGAATTCATTATCATAAGTGGCTATTGAAGCTCTAGCAGTACAATCATTCAAAGGGGAACTCGGTGAGTGCCTGAGCAGAAATAAAACAATAAGGGATATAGGAAGAAAGATTGAAAGTGGGATTAATAAAAAAAGGGTAGAAATAAAGAAAGATGAGTGACATTGATGTGAGTATCTGCATAGCCCTTTTCTGTACAAAATATTTCTATGTATTGGAGGGAATGGAACATGTTACCATATCCTGAATCAATCATCATAATGTCTTATACAGCACAAAAAGATCTAACTGGGAATGAAACCAGAGACCGCGTGCTTGGGAAGCGAGTGCTCTAACCACTGAGCTACAGAACAATGTGAAGCAGGGCAGCGCTGCTACCTGACCAGCTCAGCTGGATGAGCAACAAAATTGTAGATTTGTAAACTGGCAATAATAAAACGGTTTCAAACCCAAATGACAATGTGCTTTCCATAATATGCTGGCTGAAATGCAGTTAAATGGCCAATAATTGGAATATGTCTCAGAAATAATGTGTATTTCAATTTTAATTATTAATAAGATTATTCCCAAACTGTATGGCAAGCAGATGGAATACTTCCCAAAGAAAATAATCTAGAACGGATACAATAATAGCAAACATCTTTTCTGAGTAGAAACACAGTATATTTACACTCCCTGCAGTTATAATACTTAAGCAAATCAAATATTAATGAGGCTGCACGCCTTTTGCGTCAAGAGACACAGATTAAGGAATGTTTCTGTTAATATGAACCATAATAAGTAAAACTTGTTCATGGTTATTCTCTACAGTATTAAGTACTGAATAAATCAGACCACATGTGCACTGATATAGCCATAGCTGCCCAATGGTTACATTGGTAAAACCCTGTGTAGGCAAACATCACAGTCAATCTGCTTACATGAATGTCCCACATAGTCAACCCCCAATGAAATTCATTTCATGTGGGACATTGCTGTGCACAACTTGGCTGCCATGTTCCTACACAAAAATACACTACACTTTACAGTAAATCCTATAAACTGCTTTGGAATATCCTCCTGACATAAAAGGCACTGGACTAAATATAAGGATTATTGGTATGATGTGAATGAACAATTTTATTTTGGGATTAATCAGCCAGGTCATCAGGAGAGGCAGACTTCTCTTTTCGAATATTGCCATGGAATCTCAAACATCCACTTGACCAGACAGACGAGAGGTGACCTCTGTTTGATATATAACCTGAAAGATGGAACCTCCAATAATGAAACACCCCCCTTCCCAAAACATTGCATTCATGTTTCAACCTTGACAATATTAGTTCAAAGTCCCAAAAGGGGACTTCAATTCAAAAGCTTCTGATTCAAAGGTGAGAGTGCTACTAACTGAGCCAGGCTGACACAACACGTTAAAGTCACTACCCATTTTCAAAGATAGAAACAAGAATCCTTATTTTCAGTATCAATGACAGCCAAATGATGGCTATCAATACAGTCCAATCCCATCTGATCGCATTTTAAACGGAAACTACAGTAGAAGCCCATTTATCTGGCGTGGGAGACCTGGCGAATGCCGGTTAAAGTGCATGCCGGATATTCGGGTGGCCCATGGCCGAAAACCCACTACAAAAAAATTGAAGTTCTTTTAACACACCAGACTAAGTAATAACAGATAATAACAGAATATTACATTGGCATCCACCGTCAAAACCACTCTCCTGCACTTCTCACCCCCATTGATTGAGGTTTACAGTCCGGCGACCCTTCCCCAAATGGAGGACGCCAAGCGGGTGGAAAAAAATGCGGCGTAATTTCAAAGTCGCGCGACTTTACTAGCAGCAAGCCAAAGCCCTAGACTATATTAGCGGCAAACCAAAATGCTGCACCTGCGTGACAATGTGGGTTATCGGCTAGCGTTATCGGCTTGCCGCTAGTATGAATTTAAAGTCATACGCGCTCAGTTTTTTTCATCCGCTTGGTGCGCCCAATCCCAAAAGGAATCGCTGGACTACAAACCTCAGCCACAGCATCATGGTTTCAAGCGCAGCATTTACCAGCAAAGGTAAAAAGCGCAAGAGAGCAGCTCCAACAACAAGCATCAATACAATATTCTGTCATTATGTTATTATTTATGCATTTACAAATGCTCCACTGCTATTGTTCCAGATAAATTCCGGATTATAGAATGGGGACTTTTTTTTTGTGTGCCGGTTATACGGAAGTGCCAGTGCATCGAGTCACAGATACATTTTACTGTGTATCTTTTTTAGAAAAGGTGTGATGCTCAAGGAGTACTTGAGGACATCTAGGAATCCTAGATAGTCAATGGGATATTCAGCACAGATTTGTTTGCTCCTGTTATTTATACCACTACACAGCCATTTGTCTTATCTGAGTTGTCTGAAAGCAGACATTTGTCAATTATGACTCCCCTCTGCTTGCAGACTGATGGATTACCTGCAGCTCAATACAGTTTCTTTTTAAACTCTGATTACAAATCTTAGAAATGCTGTAAACTTCCTGGCAGCCTTCAAAACATGCCAACTGGTTTCTTCACATTGAAGGATAAGAAGGCATTCATTTCTGACAATATCATTGTGTCCTGGTCACAAGAGGGTGGGGAGATATTCCAACTCTTATGTTCTACTTTGACAATAGAAACTGTCATGCAGTAATTGGAAGGATACAGCTAGCATTGGGGAATCATATTGATTTCCTTTCTGGAGAGCAAGCAAAAGATTCTACTTCCATGGATTCAAGTTTAAATCCCACCAAGTAGAACACTCATTAAATGACTTCTTTCACTTCAATTGAACTATTTTTATGATTGCAGAAATCACCAAATGTGTGTTAATATGGGATGAGTAATAAAGTGACTTGACAGTTAGTTAAAGAACATCACATGTATACAAGTCATATGATCTTGTACAGCAATGTTAGTTCCACTAATATCTGGTTTGAATTTAATAACCACTGAAAGCGAATGAATCAGCAGAACACAACACTCAGGGACAAAAAAAACCTGACAACTGATCCTCTGTTAAGAGAGAGGTTTGGTCAAAATTATTGGTACAGTCCATTATTGTAAATTGAACGTTTGCATGGCAATTAACCACATCACATTCACTTCATTTCTAACTATTCTTATCTTGTAAATCACTTAATAATAATAACAACCCTTGCATTTAATATAGTGCTATTCATGATTTCTAGACGTCTCAAAGCGCTTCACAGAATATACTGTAAAGTGAATTGACTGTACATATGTGAGCGAAATGCGGCAGCCAATTGCGCAAAGCAGTGTCCCACAAACAGTCGTGGATTAAATTAAACTTTTTTTTTAGAGATTATTATTAGGTTTGTAAGGAAACATGTAAGATTTTGCCCTGCCTGGAATTGTACCTACGTCTCTCACTTATAATGTGAGTGCTCTTACCACTGAGCTGCAGGACTCCACAGCTATAGGTAAATTATAGAAACCTAAGTTTTGTTTGAACCCTGCACTGGAGTGTCAGCCGAGACCAGATCAGAGTGAATCTTGAGTCTACAAACTACTGAGCCACAATACGAAATTGGGAGATTTTCAAATACTATCCTCTGCGTGAATTAGTTCTTCCTCAATTATCTTTTACATCCTTTCCCTTAAGAGATTTGTGAGCTCTGTTATTCCAAATGTTAAGAACCATATTAAACACCTTGCTCGCATGATAGCTTGGTTTGTTGATTGTCATTGATAATTAATATTGTCATGGGGTACTACACAGGTTATATACATTTCGATTAGTTGGCTCAGAACATAATATGAATTAGAACATATCAATTTCCTTTAGCTGAATTCATATTTTGGAGGAATTTTCACAGCAAGCCTGACGATATAATAATAATAATTATAATGCAGTAATAATAATGGTAATACTGTACATACATTTGGTGTAGCGCTTTTCACGTCAGAGGATTTCCTAAATTGCTTCACAGGATGCTCTGTAAAATATAGTGACTGTGTATTTTGTGGGTGAACTTTAAGATACAGGGAAGCTCCTATTTAGGATGCTTCTATTTAGAAGGTTTCAATTGAAGGACCATAATTTTTTAACACTTTTTGATTGATATAGGACACTTGGATTCGTTTTAACAAACAAAATTTTTGTTTGCGCATCCGCAGTACATATTTAAATATTGTGATCACGTTTTGTGCGTCCTTTTTGTCCATATACACAGTCCATAGTGTATTCGCGCGTAAATTGCACTCACACCTGATATCCAGGTGTTTGAACGGGCCAATAGCATGTCGCTACGTCATTGTTTAAAAGCCAGCTGATTTTGATGCGACACCATGCCACATCAGTATTACAGTAATTTCCAAACACTCCCGAGCAACTTCGAGCGATTTATAGCCTCTAACGCGTTTATAGCAAGTTTATAGTAAGTGAAATGAGCAGCAGTAATACTGCTAGTAGCTAGAGACCCCGCAAAGTCATCAATTTAAATACCAAATTGGAGTTAATAAAGTGGATTGATTCTGGTGAAAAAGATATGGACATCGGAAGGGCTTTAGGGCTAGCTAGATTGACAGTGGCTCCTATAAAAATAAGGACAATATACTGGCAAGTTCAAGGTGTGTTACAGCTACAGGTGCAAGCAGATTAGCAAAATTTAGGAGTGTGATGTGATGGAAAACATGGAAAGAATGCTGAGTATCTGGATTGAGGATCAGAACCAGCGTAATATACCACTCAACACCCTGGTTATCCAAGAGAAAACAAAATCATTGTTTAGGGAGTTAAATGATCAGGAAGGAGAAGGCTCAACGGCACCATCTTTCAGTGCTAGCAGAGGGTGGTTTAAAAGGTTTAAAAGACGCTATTGACTCTACAACATCAAGATGAATGGGGAATCTGCAAGTGCCACTGCCACTGTCACACTGCCAGTATTAAAGTTTGCCAGTATTAAAGTTGTATTAAAGTTTGCCAGTATTAAAGTACAATCCTGTATAGTTATTCCCAAGTACCCCTTCTTGCCTATGTGTGTTAATTTGCGCGTTTTCTGTCTTATATTGAGTGGTTTTGTGCATTATTTAGTGGGTTTAAGGTCAGAACATTTTGTGAAAAGAACGCATCTCTGGTTATATAATGGGACTGCATAGGAAATCGCTTTTTGATTTGGGACGTTTCGAGCTAGATACAGTTTATCAGGAATGCAACCCTGTTCTAAATGGAGGATTAACTGTACATTGGAACCAAAACAGTCCTTTAGAAAGGATCTCCATTATGATATTGGGGATCTTTTGGGGCAGGTCTTGATCCACTCAGCAATTGCCTGTTCTGAAACAATACTGCAACACCATCTGTCATGTGCTTGCTTTTTACAGGTAGATGCATTCTGTGTGTCCAGCTCTGATAAAAAGTCTGGGTGAGATGCTAATGTGCAGAAAACATCAGAAAGCAATGCAGGTTGGTTTGGTCCACTGAATAGAATTGAATATGTACGACACACAGAGCTCCAATCTTTCCAGCTTTGCATTTTAGCCAGAGCTTATCATCTCTGACTACAATAAACAAAGGGAGCTGTTAAAATCAGCCAGTCTCTCAAATGAGCAATAGTGTGCTAAGTGACTGGGCTCTGCATAATATCCTCTCGTTAAACACCTCTGCAATCTGGTAATATTGTTGTTCAGCTCTGTCTCTTGCTATCTATATTGCTTTCTAACAATACATGTGTGCATTCTATTCGTGATCTGTAATATAAAATAAACAAGGAAACCTGATTGTGCTGTGCATAAAATAAAATGACTCACAGTATTCTGTGGGCAATGAAATACTAAAACACATGGATTGCTGTAATTAAAGGATTATGTTTTCATTCTCAGAAATTTTAATAACAGTAATATATTCTTAAGAAATAACCCACTGGAACAGATAATATTACGGTTTGTTTCTGTTATTTCTTTTAACGATCATTGCGGCCACATTGATGGGTTTTCAATTGTTGCAGCCCAATTCACTGCAATTCTGCTGGGTTGCATGTTAGGTAGGCTTGTATGACAGCAGCTACATTGACTTTGCTCCTTGGAGATATGGCTGAGTAATTCACCACACAGTGTCAATCCCATTATTCCACAAGGAAGGGCCTCTAATGTTAATCATTTTTCCCAAATAAAGGACCTGTGGAATTTGATTCATTTTTCCGCTAAATGTTGTTTGTGCTCATCTCTTTGGCTAATCTTAACATTGTGATAGGTACATATGCAGAAACTCATCACTGTGCTTAAGAATATTCAAACAGAACTGAAAATTCCACGTATCCCTCCTATACAGTACATGGAAATTCCAGAGATATTTATTTATATTTATTATATGAATATTATATATTTATATTTATTATATTTATATTTATTGGAAGGGAATGCTGGGAGGGACACATTCTGCTTAGCTAAACCCAAAGAGTTTTAGGTGCAGGTTGGCAAAATCCAAGACTTTGAGACTTCAGAGTGTACTGGTGCATAATTAGCTAAAACTGCGAGTTATTTTCCGATTCTTGCCTGTGTTTTCAAGCAAATGATATCACAACATACATTGTTTCCAACAAGCAAACATTATTTGCAACACTTGTTTTGGAAATTAAAAGGCAAGCACTGAATCAAGATTATAAATGGAACGGAAGCAGTGAGCTGCAAGAAACATTAGAAATAATTTTTATGGTTACACAGTCTTGTGAAGCATCTCATTTATTATGTGAATTTAGTTAAAAACATTCAGGTTTCATACGTCACTTCATTTATCATTGTCTGAAATGATTTATGTTTAAAGGAAGAGCAATATGGAATTTTAAATTCCTGTTAGATGTGATGTAAGTAATTAATAAATGGGATTCAGCAACTATTTCAATGGTAATATCTATTTAAAACAAATCACTTATGAACTTTTCCAGTTAATTCTCCCTATGTTAAATATAATGCTTTCTTTCCCATCAGTTTGTCTTGTTTGTCTCAGATATGCTTCCCAAGTGCATTGTCAAGTGCAGTGGATGATTTTGTGCAGTGATACAGAAGCCATTTATGCCAGCAGGGTCCTGCAAACAGCCTAGAGGTAAATTAATTAAACTGGAGGTTGTTGGTCAAGAGAAACTGAATAATGCCGTGGGATCTTCAACATTCACCTGAACAAGCAGAAAGGACCTTGGTTTGACATCTCATGCAAAAAAAAACATGAGTGTATCCGTGAAATTTGGAGGGAGCGTTATGCAGAATTCATATTTGACTGAATGAGCCGTAGCAGAGATCTATCTGCATGGAGATTATAAGAACTGGCAGAAGATGGTGAGAAACAGTCACCTTATAGAAAAACCTGAAATGATCAGGTGCTGTGTAAAGTGTAAGATTTATTATACTGGAAATACATGTTTTTAATTCGAGGAAAGACCTGGAAATTCCAATAAAATATCATAAAGCAAAACAGAAGGGACTGTGTTTCCCTCCTAACCAAACAATCATCCCTTGGGATCACAATTTGTTCCCAATTTGTTTTAACCAAGGTAATAAATCCTATGATTTCAAACACAAATCAGAACTTGCAATTAACTCAGGGTCTAAGCATTTTCAAATACCAGATTTTCAACCCTGAATTATGAAACTGACAAAAATTTGGTCTGTCAAGAGTTTTTCAGATAGAATTAGTTACTTCAATGGACCAATTGACTTTACACTCAGAAAAATCTGAGGGATGATTGTATTTGAAGTATTTTAAAACCGAGATGGCTTTTGATTGATCTATAAAACCAATATAGCTCCAGAAATTAACTTAACTGTTAATATGGTTAATATGGAAAGAGGGAAACTATGATAGATTTAGTGCAACTTACCAACTTCAGACATTTCAGGAACCGAGGCAGAGAATGGACCTTTCAAAAAGTCTGGTGCATTGTCATTTATATCCTGCACCTTGATGATGAACTCGGATTCAGGTTCCAGAGGCTTGCTTGTTTTTCTGTCCAGTGCCTGGGCATGAAGAATGTAATGTGTCTTCTTTTCACGATCCAAACTTTTTGTGGCATGAATGTCTCCTGTACTGTCATCGATAACAAATATAGACCCAGCTCCTTCCCCCGAAAGGATGTACTTGACTGATCCATCACCATCATCTGCATTTGAGTGAAGCTGGAACAAAATATATTGGAACCATAAATGAATGGAAATCAAATAAATGTGCATTTTTAATCAACTTCTGTTTTTCATCTTTCACATTACATTTCTGGCAAGAAGCATTGATATTCATACAACAATCATCCAGATAAAAAGGTCATATACATGATTGTTGGTGTAGCCTTACTGTGAAGGCACTACTAGGCTTTTATATAGACCATCGTCGATCAGACCTTAGTCTTTCTGTTCCTACCCGCTGGAACTCTATCCCAAAGTCCCTTAACCTTGTCCCTTTCCCTGCCTCTTTCAAGATCTATCTCAAAACCTTCCTCTTTAACCTCAACCTTTGTTCATCCTGTTATCCCAACCCTCCTTGGCCTGCACCCCTCATTGACCCCCGAATACAATCCCTAGCTCGGATGCAACCCTCAACTGCCCAGTGCATTCGAGCATCTATAGTTATACATTCAAATACATAGTCACTAGTCCTAACATTAATTGATTGTGAAGGGATGCAAGAGGTTAATAATCAGAGATAATTTGATTATTTTACATGTTTAATTAGGCATAGCCAGTCTTGGATGGTATGCAGTCATATGTGTATTCACCAGGACTAAGAGTGAGGGTGGGAATAGTTACTCTCTAATCATCAGTGAATCAGTGCTCCAAGATGTAATCCTGTGTGAAATGCACTGTATAAATGCCAATTGTTGCTGTAATAATGTCAATGGGCAAATACAAAGGTTCAGAAAATATAAGTGACAGGTCAGTGACCAACATAACGCTTTAATTTTACATGCTAGCCTGGCTCAGTTGATAGCACATTGACCTCTATATTAGAAGGTTTCACCCACAAATATACAGTAGTTTTTCCTGTTCTCCTTCCCCCTAGCCTGACTCTCCCCTTACCCTCTTTCCCCCCCTTTCTCCCTAACCCCACTTCCACGACTGTTCGTGGAACACTGTTGTGTGCAATATAACTGCCGCGTTTCGCCCACAAACATACAGTAAATTTTCCTACTCTCCTTCCCCTGGAGACCCCTCCCCCACTGCTCTGGTCCCGACCTGACTGTTCAGCGCCTTGGGACATCCTCCTGACGTGAAAGGCGCTATATAAATGTAATTTCGATTGATTGGTTGGTTGAAGGTTGGGTGTTTAAACCCCATTTTAAGATTTTGAGATCATAGTCTAGGCTGGCACTGTATTACAGCACTGAGGGATTAATGCATTATTGGAGGTGCCTTCTTTTAAATGTGATGCTAAACCAAAGCGCTCTCATCTGGACTTTCAAGATCTTAAGGCATTATTTGAAAACAGAATGAATTTGTTTCTGGTGTCCTCGTCACCCCCAGACAAAACTGTTCATTCACTTCATGACTGTTTGTGGCACTGTTGTTCATGCCCCTTTAAACACCGTGATGACATGATAAGGTGCAATATCAAATACAAGGATAAATTTTTTCTCTCTGTTTATTGTTCTAGTTTGCAAACCATAAACCTTATTTTGATATGTTATACAAATCCTTAAATCAAATATTCTTTTGTGAAAAAAACTAGATGATATCTCTCCTAACTCCTTTTTGCTCTGATTCAAACGATTCAATTCAGTGCAACGTTTTCAATAATTTGAGTCTTAAATATTGGAATCACTCTTATCACTCTTCTGTCAACCCTCTCCAAGATATCAATGTCCTTTGTAAGACAGGCAGCATTCTCATCCCAATCTAAATCGATGTGAAGAATAACCCCTAGGGTGCCCCAAACTGCATGTAGTATTCCATACATCGCATCACCAATGATCCATCTGTGCACAAGGTGAGTAAAGGTTGTTTCATACACTCTTTAAATGTACTCAGTTAAATAGTTAACCTTGCTGATAACTTGTGACTTTCAACAGATTATTTCACCCAAGGACATTTAAAGGATCAATTGCTCCTTGCTAATATACACAATGACAATTAATACATAAAATTACACGTAAAAATAAAAACAGTACACATTTTGTATCTGTATATATACAATATACTGTATATACAATAATATGGAATGCAGATATCATTAGATTAATAGTACATTATCCATATTGTAGTGTTTATAGTGTAGTTAAACAGGGACATTTGAAAGCGAAGTTTGTTGAAATCCAGTTACTGAGCCCATTTTGAGGGGATTGATTCAACAACCCATTCATTTGCATTGCTGCAAAATAAACACAATGGATCTAGAAGGTATGAAAGGCGCTATATCAACTGCAAGGATTATTATTTGATATAGCGCTTCATCTTGTCTTTGAAACGTCTCAAAGCACTTCACAGATTATACTGTAAAATAAATCAACTGTATATTTTGTGGGCAAAATAAGGCAGCCAATTTCACATTGCAGTGTCCAATAAACAGTTGTGGATTGCATGATCAATGTTTTAATTTTTTAAAGGAATTATTGCCCCCAGAAAAGCAATCCGCCAATCGACTAACAACCAAGTTCCTACTTTCTGCGAGCTAAACTGGGGTATTTAGAGTATGGAAAATTAATCCAGAAGTCCAATGTCCTGACCTCAACCACTCTTCCTGGCAACATGCTTCAGTCATTAATTACCCTCTGATAAAATAAAAACTTCTTAATATCTGTCGTGAAATTGCCTTTTGCAACTCCAAACCAATGCCATCTTGGTGCATCTAAAAGCATTGATCTGGGTTTACATTATTAACTCCATTCAAAGAATGCTACTTTGTCTAATCATTGGTCATAGCTCATTTCTCTAACACTGAGGATTTTTAGGAATTACAAGGAAGTTCCACAACTTTAACGTTCAATGAAATTTCACATCCCTTGTGTCTACTGCTGCAGACATAATTGCATAGAGGGACCATACAGAGGGTTGAAGGTAGAGGCCTGATCGGGTTAATAGCAACAAAATTATTGGATGTGAATCTGACAGGATGAATGCTCATTGGGGAAACCATTGAGTTGGAAAAGTTATCAGGAGGTGAATAGCCCAGGAGGATAACAGAGACTATATGTGAGATGGAGAAAGTGGATCAAGGTTCAGACATAAGTCAGCAGTAATGAGATTAGCAGAGTGATGGGGAGGTCACATATAGGGTCCGGCGATATATCGATATATCGCTAAAACCCGATATAGTTTTCATATCGATACGCCGATATAGGCATTTCAAAAATATCGATATATCGAGAAATCGATATATCGAGGTAAACAATCGGAATGCGCGCACACTGAACTACAAGACCCAGAATGCTCCTCTATACACAATGCACAGACCGAGGTGCAAAGCCGCCATATTGTATTCATAGTCCTCGAATACAATATACAGGTATGCAAAGGGTTGGGGGAGGAGAGAAGGCTGGGGTGGGGGGTGAGGGGGAGAGAGACGGCTGGTGGAGGGAGATAGATGGCTGGGGGGTGGTGGGGGGAGAGAGAGACGGTGGGGGGGGGGTTGGGGGGAGAGAGAGACAGCGGGAGGGGGGAGAGAGAGACAGCGGGGGGGGGAGGGGGAAAGAGACGGCTGGGGGTGGGTGGGGTGGGTAGAGAGAAGGCGGGGGGGGAAGGAGAGAGAGACGGCTGGGGGGTGGGGGGGGAGAGAGACGGTGACGGGGGGGGGGTGGGGTGTTGGGGGAGAGATGGGGTGGATGTGATAGTATACAGATAGATAGAGATGGGGGGGATGTGAGAGAGACACAGACAGAAAAAAACAGAGGTGGAGAGAGTGAGAGACACAGATAGAGAAAGATATTTACCTCCCGAGGAGATAGGCCCCGAATGCGCGCGCACACGGAACACGCGCGCACCCTGAACGCGCGCGCACTCCGAATGCGCGCACCGCGCGCGCATGCGCAGTACGAAAAATCAGAAAATATCGATATTTCTGTATATCTCGATATGAGCCCATCAATATATCTAAATCGGAAAATTTCCATATCGACGGACCCTAGTCACATACAGATGTGGCACTGATTAAGCTTGGCTTAGTTGGTTGCACTCTTATCTCTACGTCAGAAAGTTGTGGTTTCAAGCCTCACATCAGGACTTTGAACTCATGTCATCCAGGTTGACACTTAAATACAGTGATGGGGATGCACTGCATTGTCAGAGATGCAATCCTTTGGCTAAGATATAAAAATGGAGGATGAGTCTGCCTATTCAGGTGGACATTAAAGTTCCTATAGCAGTATTCAAAAAGGGACGTGAATTTTGCAGTGTCCTGGCTAACAATCCCCCAGATAAAATTGATCATTGACTTCACGGTTGTTTGTAGCAAATTGGCTGTTTTGTTCATGTACAAAATCCACAATGACTGCACTTCATCCTTTGAACCACTTTGAGATATTCTCCTGTTGTGAAAGACACTATATGAAATGTAAAATAATTATTATATTATTATTGTTAACGATTATTGTGATTGTTTGCTAACTAATCCCATCAGCTGTCAGGAAATAAGGTCAGCAGAGAATAGACTTGGGTAGGTGTTGTAACTGGGAACCATAACACAAATACAAAATTGGATTAACCATGGATCGGGATATAACTGCACTCCATATCTGCTACACACAACAACTTAAAAGCATTTTCATCATACGCAAAACACCTCCATGCATGGATAAACTGAAATGATCGAAAAGGATTTAGTGGGTTATTTTAGGACATTAAATATGTGCTTACTAGTATAAAATCCTTGGACTTAATTTGTGTTCAGTTTAAATGACTGAAGCTGGTTATTGTTGGATTAAAGGGTAGGACCAGATACAAAGAGAAAAAGAGAAATGGCAAATGCCTCAAATTTAAACTGAAAAATTATGAAAATATGCAGTCAATGAAATAATAACTAACTAAAAGAAAAAGATAGTTGAGCATTTTGAGTTTGACACTTCATCAAAAATGCAATGGTTGGGACAAGAGACAATATAAAGTCCTCAATATAATGATAACAGGTACAGTATTTCACTCAGACAATACTGGGTTTGAAACAATAAACATATGAAGAAGGACTAGCTAAATTGAGTTTTTTTCACTTGGGCAGAGGAGACTGAGAGAGAACATAATACAATAGAAGCCCGTTTATCCGTGACTCGATGAACTGGCACTTCGGTATAACCGGCATGCCCCCAAATAGTCCCCATTCGATAAACCGGAACTTATTCGGAACAATAGTGGTGGAGCATTTGTAAATGCTTAAATAATAACATAACAGAATATTGTATCGGTACTTGTTATTAAAACCACTCTCTTGTGCTTCTCACCTTTGCTGGTAGATGCTGCGCTTGAAGCCATGATGTGGTTGAGGTTCATAATCCAGCGATTCTTTTTAAAATGGAGCATGCCAAGCAGGTGAAAAAACGGAACGCAACTTTAAAGCCATAGTAGCGGCAAGCCAATAACCCTAGCCGATAACCCACATTGTCGTGCAGTATTCAGTATTCGAAATACGGTATTTTGGTTTGGCGTTAGAAGAGTCTAGGGCTATCGGCTTGCTGCTAGTAAAGTCACAAGATTTTAAAATCGCACTGCCATTTTTTTCACCCGATGGCTTCCTCCATTTAAAAAAGAATTGCTGGACTGTAAACCTCAATCGGTAAAGGTGAGAAGCGCAAGAGAGTAGTTTTAACAATAAGTACCAATACAATATTCTGTTATTATCTGTTATTATTTAGTCTGGTGTGTATGGTGTGTGTTGAAAGAACTTAAATTTTTTTCTGGTGGGCTTTTGGCCGCGCGCCGCCCGAATATCCGGCAGGCGCTTTAACCGGCATTGGCCAGGTCCCGCGAGTGCCGGATAAACATGCTTTTACTGTACATGTGTTTAAGTACTGAAGGGATTTGAAAAGGTAGGTAGGAAAAAAATTAACTCCTTTTGCTAGGGAATCAGTGTCAAGGCAACATAAATTTTGGATTGTTAAAAAAAGTAGTGGAGAGGCTAGGAAGATGCTTTTGAATTTATTACCAGCAGTGGCTGTGCAAGCTGGATCTATAGAAACCTTCAAAAGGGAACTAGAGAAGCACATAGAGTGTAAAAACATTAAGGTATTTGGGGAGAGAGCTGACAAGTAATATTAATGAAAACAAAACCATAGTTTACAAAGGGCTGAATGTTGATGTGATGTAGGGACATATAAGCATTATCACTCAAATGGGGGTTGAGTGGACTCTGAGATTCATTGTCATCCTGGTTCTGACATGGGTGGCATTTGCTCCACAGGGTACCATGCAGTGCTTGATTCCAGAGCCACAATAAGCTGGCAAGCAGGTCTCCAGGCAACCAAACTTTATGGGTGTGCTGCTCTGGTGCCGCAGCTACTTGCTAAAGGGTGGATGGTATGGGTACAAAGAGACCACAGATTGGCTTTGGATAATTGTCTTTCATGCACCACCCCCACCTGCCTCAGCAGGCTAGGTTGATGGGGAGACGATTAAAATAGATGTCACAATAGTTCCTTTACAGCCTCGGGCCCTAGGTAATTGCTTGGGTTGCATTTGCCTAACGCTGCCTCTGGGTTATGAGCTAACAAGAATCTTGCTACATTTGTAGCTAAAGGAACGAAAGAGAAATTGTGAGCATGAAAAAGGTTTACTAACTAACCAATCCTGTTAGAACTCTCTGCAAGTTTCACCTATAAAATATACACTCAATTCACTTTACAGTAGATTCTGTGAGGCGCTTTGAACTTCTCAATAATGTAATAAGGCACAATCTCGAATGCAAAGATTATTATTATGCTGTGCCCTACTGCCTCCATAGAAAGACTGTTCGTGGTAATAACAAAAGAACACATTTTATATTTGTTGCCATTAGCAATGATGGGAGTGGTGGATAAGTGAATCAAACCATTGCGAGAGATTCGATTTATCTGAAGGCACAGACAGCAAAGAGGAAGAGATAATATGCTTGTTATTGAAATCAATTTGTAGTGATGAAAATATGGGAAACCATGTCAATAGAGGTGGAACATGGCAGTTGTAAAATTCAGTTAATGTAATGAGTGCAATGCAATGGTTCTTTAGTCTAAAGTTAACCGAACCAATACCATTGTGCATATTCAATTAAACTTCACACAAACTTCACAAAGGATATATAAGAAATAATTATAATATTCCTTGATTTTATATAGCGCCTTATCACATCTTCGAGATGTCTAAAAGCTTTCACAAAATATACTGTAAAGTGAATGGACTGGACATTTTGTGGACAAAATGTGGCAGCCAATTGCGCACAGCATTGTCCCACAAACAGTTGTGGATTGAGTGACAGAATTATTTTTATTTATTTTGAAACAATTATTACCCCCTGGAAAAGCAAAATGTCAATCAACTAATAGACAAGCTCCTACTTACTACGAGGTAAACAGCGGTGTGTAGAATAAGGAAATATTTTGCTCTGCCCAGAAATCAAATCCAGGTCTCTCCCTTGCAAGGTGTGCTCTTAACCACAGAGCAACAGGAGCTACAGGACTCCGTTTCAAAATTCACTTGTTATCCAAAGTACAGTGTCTGAAAAGCACTAAGACCTTAAATCTGAGCACAAAATAAGTTTTTAAATTTCTTAAAGTATTTTATTCAAAATACTCTCATATGTCTTATAGGCATTTACAGTATTTCCTACTTCAATGCAAAAACTGAATGGTATATGCTAACTACATAGATACATAAACTGCAAGAAAGCTGATAACACAATGATACAAAAACACTAGCTGATCAGAACTCTGTATCTGATCAGATGTATAAAACTGAAGCATAATTCAAACTAGATCATACAAAAGTGAACCTTATACCTGCATGCCACAATGGGTGGGTGGATAAGGTTAGTGGATAGAGGAAAATGGGAAAGCACGGGTCACCTGAGACAAATGCTGTTTCACACCTTTTAAAAATTCCTGAATCGCTTAGGAATTTGAAGGCTGAATAAAATGATGAGCTGTCAGAGGTATGTAACAGTGTCAAAACCTGACTAATTACGAGGTATCCAGGATGATTCGCTATCAGAAAATCATAATTCATAATTCTGTTGGTAAAGAACTGGGATACTGAGTGAGTAACTAATAGATTTGTTTGCTTATCCTAGGAGCGACTCATCAGAGTTCCACTATCTACATGCTTTACAAATCGATAAAATGAATAAATATGATAAAAAATACAAAAAGTAGATTTGCATCTGGCTCAGCTTTTCACCTGTATATGAGTCTCTTCAGCAGTTTCCATTTGAAGGGGGATGGATGATATGAAAATAAATACACTCTAAATGATAAAATTCTTAATGACGCTGAGCAACAGAGAGATTTAGCGGCACAGATACATAGATTTTTCAGATGGAAATACAGGCAGAAGAGTCCATAATAAAAGGACAAATGGGATTCTGTGATTTGCATATAATGGCATTTAATAATAAAAGAGGAAATTATACAATAGACTGACTAAAACTTCAGTTGGAAAACAGTATTGTATGAATAAAGATGTGAGACACCATTGCGGAAAGGTCATCTGAGCCATGGAAAAGTATAGCATAGGTTCACAAGATTGAGAAATTAGAATTATAAGAATTGGAATAGAACATTGGAGGGGTTAATTTGATCAGAGAAGGCTAACAGGAATTCTAACAAAAATTCTTCAAAATTCCTCAAGCTTTCGAGAGATCATATATTCAAGATTTTGGCCATTGAATAGTAAAATTGTAACAAAAAAACACACACCAGATAAAAAAGGAAATAAATTGGTCATTTCAATCCACGACTGTTTTTGGGACACTGCTATGTGCAATTGGTTGCCGCGTTTAGCCCACAAATATACAGTCAATTCACTTTACAGTATATTCTGTGAAGTGCCTTGTAACATCTAGAACAGTGGTTCTCAACCTTTTTCAGTAATGTACCCCTTGTTAATTTTCAACATTATTGTGTACCCCCACCAAACCACATACACACCACCACCCTCATTCTACTTGCATTTTATGACCAAGTTTATCTTAAATAACAAAATAACTAGCACATACAAAATGAGGGGAACAACAATTCAATATACAATTTGGAAGGCTATAAAACGTTAACTAAACGAGCTAAATAAATCAACGTACCACCACATGTACCCCCTGAAAGTAATTTTGTACCCCCTGGGGTACATGTATCCCTGGTTGAGAACCACTGATCTAGAAGACGTGAAGAGCGCTATAACAAATGCAAGGGTTATTATTATTACAAAATGTTTGAGGATTTCAAGAGAAACAATAGGAGAGTAATTCCAAGTGGTGCAGTAAAGTGATTTATTCTTTTTATGCAACATTTGGGAGTGTCCTGTATTTGGCAAAATCATTGAACTCAATCTCATGTTTCAAGTTAGCTTTCTAAAATAAACTTGCAGAAAAATGGCTCCAAAATTAAGGCTGAACTTAAGAATTTGCCAAATTCTGAATGCTCTGAAATGGAATTATAAATAAGAGTAAATCTGGACCGGGATAGATTTCATCCTCAAACATGTGCAGGGACAAAGAGATGTCAATTTGAATTTGTTTATATAGCTCTGGGGACAAAATTAGCATAGCTAAAAATATCTATGATTTTGTGCCCTGTGCAAACATGAATATAATAGATGTGAGGAAGCTCATGTAGGAATCAGTTGACAAAATGTTGTTACATCCCATTGTTAATAATTGATGAAGAAAATCTAGTTGGTGCTAAGGATCATGTTTATAATTCAATTACCATGGATAGGGGAAACACATGAGGGTGAAGGGATGTGAAAGTGAATACATTGAGTGCATTTAGATAATTACTAGTGTTTTCTGCATTGTTACAACTGTAATTATGGTATTAACATTAATTAATATTTAATTTGCAATGAAGTATTGAAATGTGGCCATCTAATACACCTCAGCAGCAAAGGATAATCTGGAAAACAAACACAAAACAATGGACACTCAAGAGTGATCACAAACTGATAATATGGAGAACCTGAGTGCTCAATGATGTTTTATATCATAAGAGTGAAATTTAAAGGCTCATAACAATCATATGAATGCTAAGATTACATTAATGTCGTCAAATGATTCCTATACAGCACGGGTATTGCTCGTTATTCCGTTTAGCGTGAGATGTGTGCTGACAGTACCTGTTGGTGTGCATTGTAACTGTCAGTATGATTCATCTCATTTTGAGAAGCGAGATTCACACGGCAGGGTTAACACCAAGCAGGTTTATTGAGAATTCCCTGAGCTTAATGATCAGAAAATTCAAATGTATTTTGATGCTGATTTGTTGACTATTGTTCAAATAATGGAGAGGAGTGTAAAAAAAAATGCAACTTGGTATATGAATTAAAACAGGGTGATAATTCTTACACTTTGGGGTATTGTGTCAATAACTGACGAGCTGTGACATTACCTATAGTCAGTTCACAGTATAGTGGATATACGCTGAGTTAAACATGCCAAATAAGAGAATTAATGGAGCATATAAAGAGTGTTATATAGATGGGACTACAGGTATCAGTCAGACTTGTTCATTTCAATCAATGGTAAAACAGATCAATAATAAGATAATTATTTATTAAGATAACTATTTGGGGAGGACAAGTTTGCGGGGCTACGGTGAGAGAGCAGGGAAGTAGGTTCATTTGGACAGCTCTTTTACAACAGCCAGCATAGACAAGATGGGCCAAATAACTTCCTTCTGTGCTACATAATTCTATGATTATATAACAAGCTATCAAAGTGTAATTATTTCACCAGATTAGCAATATTCGGCTCAAGAACAGAGACCGCAAATTGACTCCCAAAACTGTGCAAACATTTGCAAGGCTAATAGTTTTGAATCTTGAGAACTGATACCCTTTCAGTACACATCAAATTGTAAAACTACTGTTCGGAAGATAGAAAGAACATGCAGCAGTCACAAATTAGCTGTCATATCACTTGAAGCATCTGGTTGCTCAGATCCTAAATAGACAGTCACAATCAGTGTACACATGTAGGTGGAGAATCTTGAGGCTTTGGAAAAATAGTACATTTTCAAATTATTCTGTATACTGATCATCTGTTTAAAAAATAGCTGATCCAGGCAGGCAGGCAGATTGCCTGCTGGGATTTCTCACTGATGTGTCTTTTCAGACACAGGAAATGTACACAGGGAATTCACTGATTCATAGATTTTGTTCCCTGTTTGTCAAAGATGTAAATCTTTTTAGGGTAATATGATGAATTTTATGTCATAGTTGGATCCTGGATGTGTGGGAGGAGGGGATTAGGCTGAGAAATGCCTTGCTGTTTTTATTCCTGAGTAATTAACGACCGGAACAGATTAGTAGATAAGCGCTTTGGGACGTTGATAAGATGTGGAAAGCGCTATATCAAATGCAAGGATTATTATTATTATTATTATATAGGGTGGTTTCAAGGCCAGGATGTAAGGCTCATCTAACAGACAGCTTCATGCTATTTCCAGGGAATGGTCAGGTAGGTATTCTGAAAAGGTGAGATTGAATCTGCCAAAGGACCTGTGTGCTTCATCCAAACCAATCTATGAAGTGCTTTGAGACATCTTGAAAACATGATAAGGTGCTCCATCAAATGCAAGGATAATAATTATTATTATTCCCCCTGCTCATTTGCACTATCCACTAGAAGGTATTAATATACAGTCATTTTAAAATCAGATTAGGCTCCAGAATTCATTTTAGCACTTTTTGTGCAGGACAAATAGAATGGTAATTTTAGCAAGCCCTCCCACAAGCTATGTGCTCACAACTGCAGGGTGCTGCTTGGTCATTTACACAGTGAATACGTAGGAGGACTTTGTAATCTTAGATATGTGTTCACAAAAAGAGATCAGGTAGTAAAATAATCCCATGAAATCCTTAAAATGTGACAGCTGTTTACACTTGTTGGCAAGTCCCAAATGAGGAGGTATAAATATAAGGTAATCAGTTGGTGATTGGGATGTCAGGAGGAGCTTCTTTACATAGTGGGTGGTAAGAATGTAGAATTTACTACTGGAAGCTGTGGGTGAATCAAAAGTATCTATACATTCATGAGGAAGCTTGATGGATAAATGAGGGAAAATTGAATGAAAGGGTATCGGTGAAAATATTTGGAGGCTTGTGTGGAGTATAAACACTGGGATAGAGTAGTTTGGCAGAATGACCTGTCTCTGTGCTTCATCACTCTATATAATAGAAACATAAAACTAGGAGTAGAGTACTGAGCACCTCGAGCCTGTTCCTCCATTCTATAAGATATTGGCTGATCTGTACTTCAAGTCCAATTGCCAGCCCTTGTCCTGTATTCCTTAATACTCTAACCAAATAACTATTTATCCACCTCAGTTTTGACAACATGAATAGATCCAGCATCCATAGCCTTTCGGTGGAGAAAATTCCAGATTTCCACTACTCTTTGTGTGAAAAACTGCCTCCTGATTTCACTCCTAAATGGCCAGTCTCTAATTTTAAGATTGTGTCCCCTTATTCTAGATTCACCTATCAGACAAAATAGTTTATATGTATCTACCCGGTTGAAGCCCTTTATTATTTTAAAATCCATCAATCAGATCATCCTTCAACCATCTCAACTCAGAGGAATAGAAACCAACTTTATGCAACTTGTCCACACAGTTTAAGCCATTTAGTCCTGATATCATTCTGGTGAATGTGTGCTGCACCCTCTTCAGAACCAATATGTCCTACTTGAGGTACATTGCCCCAAACTGAATGCAGCTCTTCAGATAGGGTTTGAACAAAGTTGAAACATCATACCTTCAACTATATGCTAAGTAGTGCAATGTAATTCTGTGTAATTCTGCTCCTTTTATATTGTAACATTTGTTTGTCTGCTGCTTGTTTTTTTTTATTTTGCCTTGTACAGCCAAATGCCCTGGGATTCTATAGATGTACACAACAGGACAATCACAATTACATTATTATAGTGCACTAAAATGTTAATGGTTAATTAAGTGATAAATTACTACCTCAATACAATGAATAATTGATTACCAGTGACCATGTAATATAGCTAGTAAAGCATTAGCTTTCAACTCAGGGAGCTGCTTGTTGCTTCCTACTGAATCAACATTCGGCAGGGGTGAGGATGTTGTGTTAAACACAGTATTTGTAACATTCACAGAGTAAACCAGTGATAACTACCCGAGGAGCAGTTAATGACTTCATGACCTTAAATTGATGACCTCTCTTCAACCTTACGTGGGACGTAAAACTGGAGTAATAACATTAGAGTACTTTAAACAATTTGCCTCCATATACATACATATCTCCAGGTAAGCCTCTATTTAGGATGCTTCTATTTAGGACATTTTGATTGAAAGATCATAATTTTTTAACACCTTTTAATCGATATAGGACACTTGGATTAGTTTTAACGAACAATTTTTTTTGCGCATGCGCAGTGCATGTTTTGAATATAACGTTCGCATTTCGCACGTCCTTTTTGTCCATATGCACAGTCCATTGTCTATTAGCGGGTAAATCCAAGAGTTTGAACTGGCCAATAGCATGTCACCACGTCATTGTTTAAAAGCCAGCTGATTTTGAAGCGACACCATGCCACGTCAGTATTATAGTAATTTCCAAACATTCCCGAGCAACTTCGAGCGATTTACAGCTTCTACTGTGATTCTAGCAAGTCGGGAAGAGACAGCAGTAAATAAAACGAGCAACGGTAATACCTAGTGGCCAGAGACCCCGCAAAGACATCACTTTAAATACTAAATTAGAGATGATAAAGCACATCGAGTCTGATGAAAAAGGTATGGACGTCGGGAGGGCTTTAGGGCTAGCTAGATTGATGGTGGCTACTATAAAACAGAATAAGGACAATATACTGGCAAGTTCAAGGTATGTTACAGCTACAGGTGCAAGCAGATTATCAAAACATAGGACTGTATTAAAGTTTGCCGGTATTAAAGTGCAATACTGTACAGTTACCCCAAGTACCCCTTCTTGCCTATGTGTGTTATTTTGTGTGTTTTGTATGTTATTTAATGGGTTTAAGATCTGAAAATTTTGTGAAAAGAATGCATCTTGGGTTATATAATGGGACTGCATGGGAAACCACGTTTCGATTTAGGACGTTTCGATCTGAATACCATTTTTCAGGAACGCAACTGGTCCTAAATAGAGTTTTACCTGTACATACATATAGTTGCAACACCAGGTTCAGGGCCTGAATGAACACAAACTTTGTGCAATTAAATTTCAACAAGATGGAAGCCATACTCCTTAGCTCCCGTCAAAGTCTTCTGTCCTGAGACTGCCCTCCTCAACCTCTCTGGCCTTTTTCTCAGACTCACTGAACTAATGCACAACCTAGGTTCAAGCACAGCTGATCTTCCCACACCTGGTCCCTGACTAGCACCTCCTTTCTCCACCAATGCTACATTGCATGCCTCCAACTTTACCTTACCCAACATGCAGCCAAAACACTTGTCCATGCCTAAGATCCATGCTAAGACAGTTATGATATGCTATATTATTGGAGATATGGCTTAATCTAGTACACAACTGAGGTTTAGTAGCAATCACACCTCTTTGAATGTGAACCTTTCACTTCCTCACAACCTTGGTCCATCCTGCACTGTGATAATAATAACAGTGCATTTGATATAACGCCTCACTATATCTTCACGGCATCTCAAATCACTCTACAGAATACAGTATATTTTAAAGTTAATTGACTGTATATTTTCTTTGAATACTCTTTGGGATATCCTCCCAGTGTGTAAGGTGCTTTTTCAATTCAATTTGAATTGTAGATACTGTTCTTGGTTATCAAATTCATGCAAGAGATTAGGTAAAATTACAGTATTAAATATTACATTGGAGCACTGCAATAGAGAGGATGGAAGGTTTGGTGAAAAGACTGAATGTTGTGGATTGACTGACCAAATTATTTTTATTTAGAAAGAAGTTTTATTCCCAGAATAATGATCTGCCAATTGACTAACGACCTGGCTCCTGCTTACTGTTAGGATAAACAGAGGTGTGTGGTGTAAGGAAACTTGCCTAACATTTTGCCCAGATGGTAATTAACCTAGGTCCTCTCACATGTGAGGCAAGGCTCTAACCACTAAGCCATAGGACTTCACGAGTATGCATATTCTCAAAATAATCAAGGGGTATAGATAAAACTAAGGATCATGTCTTAAGTGGAGTCATTCAACACAAACTAGATGCCATGGTACAGGATAATATTTAGAACAAATCAGAAAGATGTGCATTAATTAAAGATTGACAAATGTAATCCTTTTTTTCATTAAGTAACCTGAAATAAAGTTAATGCTGTATATGTAGTCTGTATCGATTTTAGAGCTGTTTTGATAAGGGGCTCATAGGAGGCTTGATTTTCGAGTCATGCTTCCCAGCTTCATTCCTTTCTCTCTCTCGCAACTCCCTCCTCAAATCGCTTCAAGCTAGTTTCCTTGCTGCCCATAGCATGGAGACAGCCCTGGTCAAAGTCTCTGACAACATTCTAAACATCTGCAACCAGGGCTCTCTCTGCCTCGTTGACCTCTCTGCCGCCTTCGACACTGTTGACCATTCCATCTGCCTACACCCCCTCTCCTCCCTCCTCAATCTCCGCCAACCTACCCGCACCCTCTGCTCAGCAGGCTCTTGCCTGCTCCATGTCCCCTGATCATTCTGCCCCACCATTGGCGGGCGAGCTTTTATCCACTCTGCCCCCAACCTCTGGAACTCCATCCCGCAGTCGCTCCACCTCGCCCACTCCCTGGGCTCCTCGAAGTCCCGCCTCAAAAGTCTCCTTTTTAATGGTCCCATCGGCAACAACTAAAACCCCCCTTCCCTCCCCACCCTGTCCCCAGCTCGGGTCTGACACAGTGACAGTCCAACGCCTTGGGATGTCCTCCTGAAGTGAAGGGCGCTATACAAGTATAATTTTGTTGTTGTTGTTATTGGTGGTGGTTTTGAAAAAAATAATTAAGGTGCATGGGTTTGATAGGAAATGATAGCATAGATAGAAAAAAGGTTAAAGAATGGCGACAAATAGCCTTTTCCTGTGTTGTACATTTCCATGGCATCCTGGCCAACAATCTTCTGGATAACATTGATTTCATTCATTTAATGGCTGTGCTTGAGATGTTGCTATGCACAAATTGACTGCTGCATCCTCCTACAAATCTAGTCGTTACAATTTGCTGTAAAATTCTACTGTAGCTTACGTTAGAACTATGATTAGTTTTACTAATTACTGACAACATATCATACTAATATGAAAAGGCTCTGTTTGAGGCAAAATAAAAGTTACTACTGCAAACTGAAATCTACATTCATTGCTACCCGTAGTGTACTTTTATGAAATCTGAGTATGGATCTGTGTGCAAAATATATTTAGAGGCTCTTCACAAACAAATATTTGTGTGTCTTTTCACCGTAGAAAATTTTGATATTGACTGGTGAAGCCAGACACTATCAAGCACACACTCAAACTTATAAGTAAATATGTTTTGGACAAATGTTTTTACCCTAGAATACATATTTGTTTCAGTATATTGTACATGAGAGGTATATAAAGGATGTATAAATTTCTTGAATATAAATTTTAATACTGTACATGATTGACGATGGTGACATCCTCATAAGATCAGCCACAATGTAAACCAGATTCACACTACAATGTGCTGTGTTCTAAACTAATACACCCTAATTCCAGCCTCCAAAAAGTGTCCTCAACTGCACAAATTTTCCATTATCCAGACTGGCAAAATTAAATGTGGTGGTGTCGACTTAATGCTAATTAAACTTGGATTATTGCTGGTTTTGCTCTGTACACATGTTCTCTTCTCCCATTGTGAAAGGCGCTATACAAATATAAATGCTATTGCATTTGCAAGATCCATATTTTGACTGATCAAATTCATGCAACACTAGTATTATGAATGGGATGCTGGTTAAGGTACCATTCAAGGTGCCAGCAAACAGAGATTCATGATGTTGCAGGAAGAGAAATTCTGCACAAATATCTGCCGCAAGGTTACCAGTAACCAGCATATAAACTGAGTAACAAGAAAATAAGATGATATCCTACTCCATACTTTCATTGTGTACTTCTAATGGGATTTCTCATTATAACAGCACACTGAAACATTCATCTTACTTAGTGAAAGGAGCAGAAAAAGGCCCTTAGAGAAACCAATAAAATGAACAGATAAGTGTCTTTTTTTCACATTTAGGATTAGCAATTCAGTAGAATCCACTTCTCTTTTAACAATAAATTGATTTATTTTGTGGAGGTGCAAATTGCTCCTGCAACCAATTCCAGTGGGTGGCTTAAAGAGCATCGGAACACAGAGAAGGCACAATAAGCGTATTCCACCATGCTATTAATCATAAGATTGGTTTGGATGAAAAAGCCCCTTGACCAATATGATCTGGACACAATCCAGTATCCTGGCCTCAACCCACCTGGTAACTTATTCTACTTAATAATTAAATCTTCATAGATCTTTTCATCATAATTTTCCAACACTTCAGCAAACCTCTCAATACCAAAGTACAGTATAGTATAACAAATTCTGTTTTGAACATTCCCTTTGATTCTGCCTCTACAACTTTCAGGGAAAAAGGATTCCACTTCTTTATAACCCTCTAGGGTCCGTCGATATGGAAATTTTCTGATTTAGATATATCGATGGGCTCTTATGGAGATATACCGATATATCGATATTTTCGGGGGTTTCGCACTGCGCATGCATGCGCAGCGCGAGGTGCACGCGCATTCGCGATGCGCACACCTATCTCCTCAGGAGGTAAATATCTATCTCTCACTGTGTCTCTCACACTCACTCTCTCCATCTCTGTGTTTTACTGTCTGTGTCTCTGTGTCTCTCTCCTCTCTCACACACCCCCCATGTCTGTCTGTCTGTCTGTCTGTCTGTCTGTCTGTCTGTCTGTCTGTCTGTCTGTCTGTCTGTCTGTCTGTATATTATCACATCCCCCTGTCTATCACCCCCGTCTCTCCCGCCCCCCGCCGTCTCTCTCTCCCCCCCACCCACCCCCGCCGTCTCTCCCTCCCCACCACCACCCCCTGCCATCTCTCTCTACCCCTCACCCACCCCGCTGTCTCTCTCTCACCCCCACCCCCTCCCGCCGTCTCTCTCTCCCTCCCCACCGTCTCTCTCCCCTCACCCCTTGCATACTTGTATATTTTATTTGAGGACTATGAATACAATATGGCAGCTTGTACCTCAGTGTGTGCATTGTGTATAGAGATGAGCATTCTGGGTCTTGTAGTTCAGTGCGCGCGCATTCTGATTTTTTTCGATATATCGACTTTTATGATATATCGATATTTTCGAAGTGCCTATATCGGCATATTGATATGAAAATTATATCAGATATAACTGATATATCGATATATCTCCGGACCCTATAACTCTCTATATAACTTCAGGTGTCATAGCCTACATTTAGACTGCACATGATAAGGTGAATCAGTCCCTTCACTCCTCTGCAACCCGCTACCTCTCCGATCTCCTCTCCCCAAACCAGCACCCACTGCCTTCGCTCCACCGGGTCTCGCCTCCTCCATGTCCCCTGAATCCTCCGCTCCACCCACGGCAGCCGTGCCTTCAACCACTAAGCCTCGAGGCTCTGGAACTCCTTTCCTCACTCCCTTCACCTCACACCCTCTCTTCCTAGTTTCAGGTCACAGCTTCTCTTTGACTGTGCCTTGGATCACCTTTCTACGCTTCCCCTGGTTCGGTCCCGGAATCCGTTATTGTGAAACACTCTGAGACGCCACCCAGCATGGAGGGTGCTATATAAATCAAAGTTGTTGTTGTTGTTGAATCACTACCCAAACTGCGGAGCATAAAACACATTTTAATTATTGATGGGGTACAGATCACTGACAGAATTTAAGCAAATTTTTCATCTGTGATCCAGATGCAAGTATACAATAGCTTGTCTTTTGATCTGGTCTGTTTTAAGCTACGAAGCAATGCTTTGATATAAAAGCTAACCACATTGAAGATACCTTTATTGGTAATATGCTGTAGACACGTTCATATGCACCACTGTATCTAATAATAGAGCCTCTTAAGTGTAAACTGAAAGACAAATTTGGTACAGTACTCAAGAGTACAAACTATGTAAACAGGTTAATCCAACTAAATCCAGATTAGTTTTGCATGAATGAGTTTCACCTTGCCAATTAAATTCATTATGCTTCACAATGAAATAAAGGTTGTCAATTTTTATCCAAATTCTCATCAGAGTTCACAACAATAAAAAATCAAGTGAAATGAACTGGAACCAAAGTAATGGAATAGTCAAGGCATCATGAAAAAGAATTTAAGGAACAGTTGTGTCTTGTTTTTTTTGTCTTGCTGACACAAGTTGAAAATTGATTATATGTGTGCGATTGACTCCTCCAAGGTTAAAAACATTATTCTAAAACACTTGTAATATGTTTATTTTAGACATCAGAACATAAATCAATTGCAACACCAATCCCCTTCTAAATAAGTACATCTAGTGGAAAAGAAATGTCAATCCCCTGCAGTACAAATTACTGTTCAGTGGCATCTGGCGATATATCGATATATCGCTAAAACCCGATATAATTTTCATATCGATACTCCGATATAGGCATTTAAAAAATATCGATATATCGAAAAAGTCGATATATCGAGGGAAAAAATCGGAATGCGCGCACACTGAACTACAAGACCCAGAATGCTCATCTCTATACACAATGCACAGACCGAGGTGCAAAGCCGCCATATTGTATTCATAGTCCTCGAATACAATATACAGGTATGTGTATATTGAGAGAGAGACGGCGGGCAGGGGTGGGAGAGAGGGACGGCGGTGGGGCTGGGAGGAGAGAGGGACAGCGGTGGGGGGGGGGAGGGGGGGGGGGAGGGAGAGACGGGATGGATGTGATAATATACAGATAGATAGAGATTGGGGGATGTGAGAGAGGAGAGAGACACAGACAGAAAAACACAGAGATGGAGAGAGTGAGTGTGAGAGACACAGAGAGAGAAAGATATTTACCTCCTGAGGAGGTAAATATTCAGCGCGCGCACCCTGAATTCACGCGCACCCCGAATGCGCGCATCGCGCGCGTATGCGCAGTACGAAATCCCCGAAAATATCGATATTTCGATATATCTCAATATGAGCCCATCGATATATCTAAATCGGAAAATTTCCATATCGACGGACCCTACTGTACAGTATTTACAAAATTACCCCGTCATAAATTGAACCAAACTTTGTTTTAAAAAAAATCAAATTTATAATGTTATACACATCGATAAGGTCCCTGAACTATGTAACCATCTTTGCACCATGTCACAGACAAGTTGCACATACTGTTACCTTATGAAATATTGATTATTGGCAATTAATATTGAAACAAAACCTTTCTCAAGGAAATGTATCCCATTGTATTCTGGAATCTTTAATCCCACCTGAAACTGGTTCAACAGCCATTGAAGCCTCGCTAAATTATAAGCAAAAACTATGCTTTAGATGAGGACCTCTGCAAAACTACAAGTAAAATAAGATGTTTACAAGTCATGAAAGATTTACATTGTAATTTGAGTATTTCTAGCTGCATATAATTAAGTACAAAGATCTCCCCAAATTAATTCAATTCTTAAAGTGCTGCTGACTCCATCTAAACAATGTTTTAATGTCTTAATCTTCCTTGAAATGCTGAGTATTAAATATTAAATAACTGGAAAAACGAACATTTTATGTTTGGGTTAGATTCGAATTTTGAATTTAAATTGAATGCTTGGATCAGGAAATTTATCTGAAATCATTTAATCGGAAGAGTATTAGTATGTTCAAATGATATTTTTCAAGCAGGTTCCAAATGACCTATAGTAAGGTAATACCATTGCTGACTACATCATCAAATTGGGTCTGTCCATTTGATCATGACCTCCTAATCATTTCCATGCTGGAATATCAATCTTATCATCAAGGATGGTGCACAAAACAAATCTTTATGTTTGACATGTGGATCATGAGGATTTCTGAAAAAGCTTCACGCATGTTGCAATACAACAACTTGCTTTAACTTATGTGATGTCCTGGACATATGATAACAAATTTTTGAGAGTTTCTTGGGATACTACTTAGGAATCAATAGACATTAACAGCTTCTCCTCCAGCCCCCGGACCATCACGTGTGGCGTCCCCCAGGATTCTGTAGTTGGCCCTTTCAACATCTATATGCTCCTCCCTGGTAACATCATCACAGACATGGAGTCAACTTCCATATGTATGCTGATGACACCCATCTGTATCTATCTGCCTCAACCCTCAATTCTGGTCCTGACAGACTGACTTTTGAACATCAATTGCTGGATGAGAGCTAACATTCTGCAGTTGAATGTCAACAAGACTGAGTCCCTCTTGATTAGAACATGCCAGTGACTCCAAACCTCAGCATAAACGTCCATGGATGCACAATCCACCTCACCAATCCAGTCAAGAACCTTGTTGTCTTATGCACTCCTTAATTGTCTTTTCTCCCCCACATCCATGCTTTCCCTCACCTCCGCAACATTGCCTGACTCTGACACTACCTCATCCCTCAGGCGGCTGAAACTCTCATTCATGTCTTCATTACATCCAGGCTCGATTACGCCAATGTCCTGCTTGCCGTCGTCCTCAATTCATCCCTCCGTAGACTGAAGATCATCCAGAACTCTGCAGCCCATGTCCTCTCCTGAACCAGATTCAGTCCCATTTTTGCTCGATTCCACTGGCTTCCCATTACTCACAGGATTCAATTCAAGATCCTAGTTCTCACCTACAAAGTCCTCCATGGCCTTGCTCCCTTACCCCACATCCACAACCTCCTAACCCACCACTAACCTGTCTGTTCCCTCACTCAGTGGGCTCTGGTCTGCTCCATGTCCCCGAAGCCATCTGCCCCACTACCGCCGGATAAGCCTTCAGCCACTCTGCCTCCAACCTTTGGAATTGCATCCCACAAACCCTCCGCCATGCCTCCTCCCTAGCCACCTTCAAATCCTGCCTCAAAATCCTCCTGTTCGACCTTGCCATCAGTTACCCCAATTTCCCACTTCCGTTCACCCTACCCAATCCCGACTCCAGCTAAGGTTCGAAACACTGACTGTCCAGTGCCTTGGCACGTGCTCCCGACGTGAAAGGTGCCATACAATTTTTGTTGTTGTTGTTGCTGCTGTTTTGAATCAGCCAGATGTCGGACACATGGAGATACTCATCGCCATGCTCCAGACCAAACCACATGTGTCTTGCATCTGCCTGGACTGGAATATGCATTCTTTCCGCTGTTTATCGTATTCCAACAACAACAACAGCTTCAATTTATATAGCGTCCTCCACACCAGACAGCGTCTCAGAGCGCTTCACAATAGCGGATCCCAGGACCGAGCCAGGGGCAGGGGTAGAAGGTGACCGAAGACGCGGTCAAGGAGAAAGGTCTTATCTGTGACCTGAAACTGGGAAGAGAGGGGGCGAGGCGAAGGGAGTGAGGAAGGGAGTTCCAGAGCCTTGGGGCATGGTGGCTAAAGGCATGGCTGCCGAGGGTGGAGCGGAGGATTCGGGGTACATGGAGGAGGCCAGACCTGATGAAGCGAAAGCAGCGGGTGCTGGTTTGAGGAGAGAGGAGGAGAGGTAGGGAGTGTGCAGAGGAGTGGAGGGATTTGAAAACAAGGGTGAGGGTCTTGAAATCGATCCTCTCAGTGACAGGGAGCCAGTGAAGTCTGGCAAGGACTGGGGTAATGGGGGAACGAAGCTTGATGCAGATTCCGGATTATTCCAGAGCATTTAGGTGAAGGTTGGCACCTGCCAATAATTAGTAACCCCAGAGTGGACCCCATGTACTGCTGAAGTTTAGTCAGTCAGATAAAACTGCAAAACTTACACTGGAGAACATATACCTGAAAAGGTATTTGGATATGAAGCGAAGAATGAATTATGCAGAAACCTATTACAGTACATTTTTTGACAAGCATCAATTGCATTTCTGTTGAAGGTCACATGTCATGACAGTAATGATGAAATTAGTATCTTACCTTGCCAACATACTGAGCTTCTGGTCCTATGTGTTCTTCTAAAACAAAGAATTGGTTCCAGACCCAGCCTCGTTTGGGACGATGATGAATTTCTTTCTTTCCCTCCAAGTGCTTACTTTGATTTCTTGCCACCTTTAAAGTGTTCTGGAGGGACGTTGTTAAAGCAACTAAACAAAAGCAGACAAACACTTTGCACAAGGAAGAGGTGAATTTAAGTTTCATTGTGAGAATAAGTCTAGTTTCAGTGAAGTTCCTTTAATTTTTCCAGATGCTCTTTTAAAGTGCAACGGTGGCACCGATATATCCAATATCAGAAGGCAATCCAAGGAAACCTTAATGGTTCCATGACCGGACTACCCACAGGGGAAGATGTCAGACTTTGTTCACATCATGGAAAAGCCTTAGATGCAGATGTTCTGTAGATCTCATCAAATCTTCCTGTGGCTTAACATGTTAGACCTATTGTGAAGACAAGGAGAAATCAATCAATCATTCCAATAAAATAAAATGTGGATTGACGAAGTAAACTGGCACATTAGAAAAGTATCCACACATTCACCATTTTAGCCTGAATGCCTGAAAACAGATTTCAATGTCATCTGCTCATGCAGAAAATTAGAATTTATCATAATCACACGTGTGTATGCGTCGGTGGTGGTGGGGGAGGAAGGGAGGGGGAGGGGGTGGGGGGGTGGAGCAAGGAATGCTAAATATAAAGAATCCAGACGAACTTCTACATTAAATCAAAGCAACAAAACAGAATTCAGACACTAAGGCGCAATATTTGACTTTTGTCACATCACCACTGTTCATCGAGCAATTGGAGATTTCACAAGTAAATGATGTTATCCACCAACAGTTCCTAGGTGGTAGATAAAGTTGATAAATTCCCATGAATTGGTTGGCTCACTGCAATTAAAATTGTCAACTTCTGGGTTATCGGGTTATCGGGTTGTTACACTAAGTGTCTTTATCAGTAACCTGATGATTCAAAAGTTGGCCATTTGTTTAAAAATATGGGGCATCAGCCAAAAAGTGGGATGCCAAAATTGCTGACTTCTAGTCATCATGCTGTCACTGACATTACTTTCTGCATATAAAGCATGCCATTATATGGGACCTGATGTTGGCAACAAACTGATGACAATTTAGCCAATTGGCCATCTTGTCTTCTTTTGTGCATTCAAAGCTCTGATGGGGTCAGAGTGCATATTTAGAGTATTTTGAGAGAGTAACTGTCTGGTGTCACACCACAACTGTGCAGTAAGTAAATTTATGCCACAATTAAATTCATTATAATTCATTCCACTGAATGTGAAGGCAAATATGCGACATTTTGTAAAAGGTTCAATGTGATTATTATTCTTATAATGAATATGCTATGAAGCAGCAGCATATCAGTCATTGTTTTAATAACTAATGTTTATCTATCTTCTTAGATCTTGTCCCCATTGACACGAGCAGAAACATATATTTTTAATCAGCCTTAAAACAACATCTGATGCTGTGACTTAAACTTATATCTTATTTTCAAAGGATCAAATGCACTGTTCCTCAAGATTAGAGCACAAAAATATTCAGGCTTTTGATTTTAGTCCTACCAATATGGGATAATCAATAAAAAGAGATGCTGAAATTATTGTTAAAAAGGCAAGTATATATTTTCTTCGTAACAACGGAAGAAAGGATTCCAAGTGACTAAAGCAATTTATCAGCAATAAATAGCTGGAAGCAAAATACCAAGGGTATTGTAACTGGATCTAATAATAGCCACCATAAAGTAACAAAAGTCATAGTAAATATAATGAAAATTGTCTTCTAATCAACATGTGCCTTGGGGGAATTTCAGCTTTCACTGTCTTTTGTTTTACTTGTGCCCAAGTAAATATACAATAGCACCACTTTATATTTTGTCCTAGAGGAATTATCTTCAAATGAGAACAGGAGATGATTCTATTCGTCCTACCATTCCCTGATTCCATTCTATTCTATCTTCTTCTATGACATAAGTTCGGTTTGCAATTACAATTATTTCCAAATGATGAGGTATTCAGTTGTGGGACTGGGCATACAACATGATAAGAAATACTGTGCTTTCAAAACAAGGCTTTGAATCCTACCTAGCAGACCAATGGGATTAAATGCTCCCATCTTTGCATTGCTAGATAAAATAAATGTGACTTGATCCAGACACCAGTGGTTGAAAATGAACAATGTAAATAGCTCATAAATCAGGCCCTGTTCTTCAAACAAAGAACCAAATAGCCACCAGTCATTTTAATCACAAGGACTTCATATCCTTTGTATATATTTGCGAGGAGGAGATGAGAATGGAAAACGCTGTGTGTGTTTTCCATGTTCAACTTGAAACGAAAATGTTGTTTAAAATCTCTTTGTTAAATTGGTCATTTACTTCGAGCCTGTCTATGGCACATTGCTTGGGGCAAATTGGCTGCCTACGAAAAAAAAGTCATTGTGCATTACAATAAATCCTGTGAAGTTGCTCCCACCTTGAAAGGTACTATATCAAATGAAAAAGTAGTACTATCCCAAGAGGACTGCTCTAGAGTCCATGGACCACAGTGGTCATTTTTAACCTATCGCGGACTTACAAAGGATTAACCTTTAACTCTTGGAAACCTTGTTCTTTCAAAACTGAGAGCTCATAGAGCAAGAAGAAAAGCTCAATCTTTTATTCAGCTGAAGTCCGTATTTGAACATAAAACCAGATGTCCATTATTAGTTCAATAATCATTTTATGAACTTAAATTTAAATTATATATTAATCAGCTCCATTTATTGCCGTATGTTGATCTCTAAGACCTACACAAAAAAATCTTATAAATCAGCTGGAGTGTGTAAAATTTACTGTGCGGTTCAAAGCATCAACTGATAAATCTATTGTAAAATTGAGAATTATCTCCCCGAAGATAATGTTGGGGAATAAAATATGCCCAGACTGAGGCATATTTTGTTCACAAAGGATCCATGCAAAACCAGACGTCAGACAATGACCTTCAGCCTTTAATGCTGGAATAATGTTTTTTTCTATGCTTCAACCTTTCATTAACATGTTTATCCCCCCAGCACCTGGACTGTGCTATAATCCAGGGTTAGAAATATTAATCCACCACCATTGCTTTACACACATTTTCTCAGCTGGGCTTGGCTTCTTTAGAAATCTGAATTAAGGACATGGGAAAATAAGTCACCTGGCACAAAGTTCACAGCTCTCATCTTTTCTTGGCAAATTTATCCCCAATGGCCTGAGAGATCATGCTCTGCTAGTTTATGAGTGTAAATAACAATCAAGTCTTTTGAACCTATTGACCATTTATATGTTTATCTAATATTCGGGCAAGTAATTTTCAATTCACTTCACCTCTTCCTTTTTGGTTCATGTTTTGGGATATATTTCTTCTATCTTAAAAAAAAGAGTTGTGAACCAAATCAGACAGTGAGGTAGGTGAGGTTGGGAAGAGGAATGCAAGAGGAAGTTTGAGGAGGTGGTCAAAACCGCAGCTGACATGATAGGTCTTAAGGCAAATTTCTAAAGTGAGAACAGGGCAATGGAGTATTAAAGCATATGCGAAGTGACATAGGAGAGTGGGATTGGATCAAATATTTATAGAAAAGCAGGTTGGTATATCCTCACGCCCTGAAATAATTATATAAGTACAGTAGAAGCCCATTTATCCGGCACCCGTGGGACCTGGCCAATGCCGGTTAAAGCGCCTGCCGGATATTCGGGCGGCCCGCAGCTGAAAACCCACTACAAAAATGTTTAAGTTATTTTAACACACACCATACACACCAGACTAAGTAATAACAGATAATAACATTATATTGGTACTTATTGTTAAAACTACTCTCTTGTACTTCTCACCTTTACTGATTGAGGTTTACAGTCCATCAATTCTTTTTTAAATGGAGGACGCCAAGTGGGTGAAATAAACGGCAGCGCGATTTTAAACTCACGCGACTTTACTAGCTGCGAGCCAAAGCCCTAGACTCTACTAGTGGCAAACTGAAATACTGCACCTGCGCGACAATGTGGGTTATCGACTAGCGTTCTCGGCTTGCTGCTAGTATGCCTTTAAAGTCATACGCGCTCAGTTTAAAGTCATACGCGCTCAGTTTAAAAAAAGCAGGAGTTATTTTCACCCGCTTGGCGTGCTCCATTTTAAAAAGAATCGCTGGACTATAAACCTCAACCGCAGCATCATAGCTTCTACCAGCAAAGGTAAAAAGAGCAAGAGAGTAGTTTTAACAATAAGTACCAATACAATATTCTGTTATTATTTATGCATTTACAAATGCTCCACTGCTATTGTTCCGGATAAGTTCCGGTTTATTGAATGGGGACTTTTATTTTGGCTTGCCAGTTATACAGAAGTGCCAGTGCATCAAGTCACAGATAAACAGGCTTCTACTATAGAAAGTGTATTGTAAATTGTATAAAAACACCAGCACAGATTTGATGGACTGAATGGCCTTTTTTGTGTGTATTGATTACAATTGTTCAAAGAAACATTTTAAAGCAGAGTATTAATGTCAACTAATACGCGGTTTCTCTTTACCCAATGGCTATCATCACAACAATGCAACATTGTGGAATGCAAGTGATTATTGGATATGGGGATAGGGTGGATAAATTCAATTAGGATAGAAGATCAGCCATGATTTTATTAAACGGTGGGGCAGGCTTGAGGGGCCAAATGGCCTGCTCCTACTTATTATGTTCTTAAATCTAAGTTTCTACTTTTGGATGAGACATAAAACGAAGCTCTCATCTGCCTGTTCAGCTGTTCAAAAAGAAAATAAAGTTTATCCGGGTGTCTTGGCCAAAAATCTCTGAAATAAAATTGGTCATTCAATTTTTCAGCTGTTTTGATACATGACTGTGCACAAATTCACAACTACATTCACCTACAGATACTGTGCTTCACAATAAAATAACGTATCAACAACATGATAAGTTGCTTTACCAAATGCAAAGACTATTACAATTATAAGGAAAATATCTCATAGTTCTCGGTATACAAATATTCAAATATGGGTATCAGTATTCACTGCATAATTGTAACAATGAAAGTGGAAGTTTCATTAACAGGCTATTGTAAGTTATGGGGCATTTCAGTGATCCACCCGATAATGAACAGGGCATTGAGCCTTAGTGCAATTCACACTCAACATGCTCATACTGCAGTGCATCTAGAAGGTGTCAGGAGTTGAGGCTCACTCTAAGATTTACATTATCACGCTTTCTACCAGACATCTGGTGTCCAATCAAATTGACTGAATAAAATAAATTATACATTTTGTCAAGATATGTCCATTGTGGTGGAGGTCCCAGCAAACCTATCTCTAAAGCAAAATGTGATGAAAAAACGAGAAAGGCATGATCCAAACAAAATAAAGAATATTATTACCATCATCATTATATGGTAGTTACTATTACATAAAGTCCTCGAATACTAACTTTCAGCTTTCTTGATGAGATTGTAAGTTTATTTTAAATGGAAAGGAATACTAACTAGATGGAAATGTATTGGGAAAATAAATAATATTAGGACACAAATATTGTGTTGCTTGAATGGGATATGATAGATGAACATATGAACATATGAAACCAGAGCAGGACTAGGCCATTTGGCCCCTCGAGCCTGCCCCGCCATTTAATAAGATCATGGCTGATCTTCTAACCCAATTCCACTTACCCATCCTATCCCCATATCCCTTAATCCCTTTAGTTTAAAAAATCTCAGTCTTGAATATGCTCACTGACTGAACATCCACAGCCTTTTGTGATAGAAAATTCCATAAATTCACTATTCTATGAGTGAAGAAATGTTTTCTCAACACAGTTTGAAAAAGGCTGACCTTTAATCCTGAGACTATGACCCCCTAGTTTTAGAATCGCCAACCAGGAGAAACAGTTGCACAATATCTACCCTGACAAGACCATAAAGAATTGTATAGGTTTCTATAAGGATCACATCTAATTCTCACCCAGGGCTCTATCCGTGGCCCCCTACTTTTCAACATCTACATGTGCCTGGTGACATCATCCGCAAACATGGAAGTGACTTCCACATGTAAGCGGATGACACCCAACTCTATCTTTCTGCCTCTACCCTCGACTCCAGGACTACTACTGTCCTGACAATCTGTATGTCAGACATCAAGTTCTGGATGAGAGTTAACTTTCTACAGTTGAATGTCAACAAGACAGATGCCTTACTAATTGGCTTCATGCATCAGGCAATGGTGGCATCAACCTCCATGGTTGCTCAATCAACCTCACCAAAACAGTCAGGAACCTAGGTGTCTTGTTCGATCTTCAACTGTCTTTCCTCCCCACATCCAAGCAATGACTCCCTCTACCTTTCCTCATCCCCGCATTATTGCCCGACTCCACCAATATCTTACCCACAAAGCTCGACTATGCAAATGCCCTGCTTGTTGGCCTTCCCAATTCCTCCCTCCACAGGTTACAGATGATCCAGAACTCTGCGGCCCGTGACTTCTAACGTTCCAAACTCCATGACCCATCTCCCCATCCTCGCCCGACTCCATTGGCTCTCCTCATCAGAGGATCCAATTCAAGATCCTGGTCCTCACATTTAAAGCCCTCCACAACCTCGCCCGCATCCTACATCTGTGATCTTCTAACCCCCTACTAACCTGCCCGGCCCTCTCCACTCAGCAGGCTCTGGCCTGCTCCACGTCCCACTACTCACCCACCCCACCATTGTCGGGCAAGCCTTTAGCCACTCTGCCCCTAACCTCTGGAACTCCATCCCACAGTCCCTCTGCCTCACCCCCTCCCTTGAAGTCCTGCCTCATTGCTCCCTCTTCGATAGTCCCATTGGCAACTCCTAACCCCCACCCTTCCCTCCCCACCCTATCCCCATCTTGTGTCTGAAACAATGACTGTCCAGTGTCTTCGGATGTCCTCCTGATGTGAAAGGCGCTATGCATGTGTAATTTTGTTGTTGTTGTTATATATTCAAGAGAATATCAGCCTAGTCTACTCAACCTCTTCTCGTAGATCAACCATGTCATCCCAGGAACCAACCTAGTGAACCTACTTTGAACCTAAGGTGAATATATCCTTTCTTAGACAAAACTCTGCACAATATTTGAGGTGCTGTCTCACCAAGGTACTATACAGTTGCATCAAGACTTCCTTATAGTTCACACAGTTTTGCAAACATTAACATGCTTTTAGACTTTGTAATTGCTTGCTGTACCTGCATACTAACCTCCTGTAGTTGATATACACCTAAATGTCTCTTAATTCTAACACTATATAGTCTCTCCCCCTCTAGAACATAATTAGCTTTTTTTTACCCATGTGAATAACTTCACATTTCTCCACATTATACTCCATCTGTGACCTTCTTGCCCAGTCACTTAACCTGCCTATATCCATTTGCATCCTTCTGTGTGTCCTCCTCACAGCTTAATTTCCCACACAGCTTTGTACCGTCCATGAATTTAGATACATTAAACTCTTTTTCCTCATTTTAAACTCTATTTCCTCATGAAAATGGTGTGCAAGTCTTCTTGCTGTTCCTCATCCTTGAAAACATCAAAAGATGATGTGCCTCTAATGCCAACAAAAATGCTCTAAATCTGGTGAGTACCACTGACTGCTGCAATTTAAATCATTACTTCACAATGAGATTCAATTGAAGTCAAGTGGGATTTCATGAAAATGCCAGATGAGGATGGGAGGGGTGTTTAGTACAGTTTTGTGTTACTTTATATCACTGCCAATTTCAACATATTAAAACAGACCAAATTAGAACTACACCACAATTTCTTTCTGCATTTCTTAGCAGATTGCAAACCACTTGCTTCCCTACCCTGATGGTTCAATTGGTAAAACCACTGCATTGCATGAAGAAGTAGCAGCCAGACCAGGAAAGCAAAACATTCAATCCCCAATCTATACTGTGCTAGTTGGTTTTGACATATAGTACTCTATATGGGATTATGGGATTGATGGGAACCACTAAAACTGTAGAATTTAATAATAAATGAGAAAAAATATTTTTTTAATGGATCATTGTTACTTAATGGTATTAAGGGCAAAGGTGGGTTACTGGAATTGATGTACAGATCACACATAGAATCATATAGCACAGAAGGAGGCCATTCAGCCCATCGTGTCTGCGCCGGCTCCGAAAAGAGCAATCCAAACTCAATCCCACTCGCTTGCTTTCTCTCCATAGCCTGTAATCTTGTCCTCCCCAAACACCCATCTACATAATCTAATGTAATGGTGGAACAGGCTTGAAGGTCTTAATGATCTCCTCCTGCTCCTATGTTGCTGTGTGTTAGCATGTCTTAGCTGGTAGCACTCGTACCTCTGAATCAGAAGGTTGTGATCAGGACTTTGAAATTCTGTGTTTAAAGCTGACACTCCAATGCAGTACTGGGAATGTGCAGTAATGTTGGAATTACAGGCCTTTAGATGAGGTGTGAAACAAAGGCTTAACTGGCTGTCCAATTGGACATTCCATGGCATTGATAAAAAAGAGAAGGGAGTTTCTTCAATTGCCTTTTGCCCACAGAAATACAGTCACTGCACTTTACAATAAATCCTGTGAAGCAATTTAGGGTGTCTTCCTAACATAAAAGGTGCTATACCAAATGTAAGGATTAGTATTTTTTATTTGAGAGTATTTGATTTGAGATGTAAAAGTCAGTTGCAGGACAGATATCAGTTTTTCTTTATAATTATACTAATCCTTGTATTTGATATAGTGCTTTTCACGTCTTCTAGATGTCTTGAAGTGCTTCACAGAATATACTGTAAAGTTAATTCTTGGGCAAAACATGGCATGTCAATTGCTTGCAGCAGTGTCTCACAAACTGTCGTTGATTGAAGTGACCAAATTATTATTTTAAAAAAAAAGATTATTATTAGGCATGTGGAGTAAGGAAATTCACCCAAGGTTTCATCCTGCTTAGAACTGAACCCAGATCTCTCGCTTGTAAGGCGAGTGCTCTAACCACTGATCTACAGGACTAATTGGAAAAGATTGCCAGGAAATGTAGTTAAGGCGAGGACATTAGATTCATTAAAACAGCAGCTTGATATTCTAATGCAAGAATGGAAGGGAAATAATCTGGAGGGATGAGTTGGGCCGAACCAAACCAAACCAATTGTCTGCTCTCATGAGCGAAATTCTCTTTTACCTAAACAGGCAGACAGGACACCGGTTTTACAACTCATCGTAAGTACCACACCTCCAACGATGCAGCACAACCCCTGTATTGAACGGAAGTGCCAGTCCAGATGATGAGTTTAAGTTTTGGTGTGGAGTTTGAACCTACAATCTTCGAATCAGAGACGAGAGTGCTAAATAGACAAACCTGAGCCAAGCTGACACACAAACTATTGCTTCTGACATCTACTGTAATTGAATGGTGGTATATCCATTTCATGCTGCATTGGCCAAGAACTCTGTTCTATGATTGTGCCGGGAATATCTGCTTATGTCCACTTCCAGAATAGAGTAGACATATGAAAATGCACAATGATCAATACAGATTAAAACTGCAGCATGTTTAAGCGCAAAGTATTTACCGCAGCTTCGGGTTACTTTTCATCACTTTCTGCCATGTATTAGCTCTATTATTTCTCAGAAATGAACTTCTGTTTATCACTCAACAAAATTGAAGTAATTCAGTTGCAATCAATAATTCCTCAGTGCAGACATAATTAGTCATAGACAAGTATCTGGCACAGAACCCTCTAAACAAACCAGAACAAAATAAAACCACCCTATAAACTTTACATTGTACATTACTTATAAAAGTGAATACCAATGGTGGAATTCTCAGACTAAAAATTGATCTAATTGTTTAAGTGCACTTCATTAATATTCCAGATTTATTCTCACAAGTTCTGAAATTATCGAGACTTCAAAAAGGATGGAAATAAAGAACAAAAGCTGGAGAGGCTGGAAATTGGAGAAAACAGAAATGACAATCAATCCAGATCAGATTAACCAGCATCTAAAAGTAATGTTTCCAGCAGTGATCGGACATCATACAATGAACGGAGGAAACACCTGTACTGTAAAATATAGAGGGCACAGCACAAAAAACAAATGCACAAACGAGTAAGAAAACATATACAGTATTATGATTTTTTTTGTCAGATGCACATCTAATAAATGTGATATCCCATCATCAAGGTTACAGCATTCCAGCTAGAGTGTGGATTCAATTGCATAACTCTCAGTATGGTTTGGATACTATGAAGGGTGGTGATGGGTTGCCACATGTGTCAGATATCCAGTTGACAAACCCAAAAGCCTCAATTACCGTAAATACCTGTGTATAAGGCGCACTTTTTTTCACGTCGGAACATCTCGAAAGTTGGGGGTGCACACTATACGCATGTATAAGAAATTTTGAGCCTATGAAATACAGTAAACAGGAGGTGCGGCCGGCGCGCTGTCAGCCGGGGTTTGGTCAGTGTCCGGCGGGGGTTGGGGGGAGCGGGTGATGGGGCTTCGGCCTCGGCTGCCCGGGCAGCGGCAGCAGCAGCGGACTTCAGTGCTGTGCCTGCTGCCTGCCTTCTGCCAAACCTAGTCTGCCTCCCTCCCTGCCTCTCTCTCCTGCCTCCCTCCCTGCCTGCCTGCCTGCCTGCCTCCCCCTCTCTCTCTCTCCCTCCCTGCCTGCCTCCCTCTCTCCATCCCTCCCTGCCTGCCTCCCTCTCTCCCTGCCTGCCTGCTTCCCTCCCTCTCTCCCTCCCTCCCTCCCTCCCTGCTTGCCTGCCTGCCTGCCTGCCTCCCTTTCTCCCTCCTTGCCTGCCTCTCTTCCTGCCTGCCTGCCTGCCTCCCTCTCTCCCTACCTACCTGTCTCTCATCCCTTCAGCCGGCAATATCATCGAAAATGCTTACTTTTTTTTCACCAAGAAAAGGTCAAAAGTGGGGGGTGCGTCTTATACGCGAATGCGCCTTATACGCGGGTATTTACGGTATGCAAGGAGACATCTTTATGTAAAGGAAACATCTGTGTGTTATCTCTAAGATAGATAACATTCACCTGGCTGACCAGGACTGCTTTATTCCACGTTGCCCGGTTAAAAAAGATACAATTGATATTCTTGCAAAAGGCTGTCGGATTTCTGATTATAGGCATCAATAGTAACAATGCTTACATTAGATACAGTGTTTTTCATCTCACGAGGTTATTACAAAGTGATTCACAGGATATACTGTAAAGTGCAGTTACCATGTTTTGCAGGTTTAGATACTGCTCCTGAAGTATGCATTGGCCTTGGATCAAGCAATGTAGGAAATTATCTTTATATTCTACGAATGACTCATCAGCTATCATTTTCTGATGAAATACATGCGGTGGATCTGAATATTTGAGACATCTTCCTATTTTCTTCCTTTTATTGGGTGGGTCTGCATGGTCTCCCATATATACATTTTTCCAACATATTCATTCAAATTCAGGGCCACGCATGAAATATAAACAATCGGTCTTTTTCAGAGACTGCAATAGACTCCTAGCACTTATAAATATGATGATCATATCTGAGTTAATAGTTGTGCTCATCTGTAACACAAGTAAGTGTTCGTAACTCTAGACCCCAAATTCTGTCCTAAAATTGTACTTTGTAACTGTTAATGTGGTCTTATTCTACTGTCTTGGTGCATCTGGAAGTATTTTTCTGAGTTCATTTCTTCAATCCTACTTAAAATTGTATGCACTTCTGTAAGGTTTCCTCTGAGATGCCTCCTTTAAAGGCTAAAATATTACCTATCCAATGTGTATTTCAGTCAATGAAGCTACAAATTGTGCTCTTGTGTATATTTTCACCACATGTTGTATTGCTATTGCCAATGTCTGAGCAGATACTGTCAATACATTTAGGTGTTAGAGATAACAAAAGGATTTGACAAGGTAGATAGGGATAAAACCTTATCTTCTGGTAGTAATATTCCCCACGTGATTGAAATAATCTTTAAATTAGAGATAAATCAGCTAAGAGTGATATTGAAAACCATGTTTTTCACACAAATATTTACAGAAGTATGGAACACATTATAATAATATCAGTAATAATCCTTACATTTGAAAAAAATACTTTTCAATTCAAAAAGGTGTCTCAAGGTTTTGGATTTAAAAGACAAAATAATCATTTGAAATATTTCTGGAGTGGGTGGAAACATATTTGGCTATCGAAGGATATGATCAAATTGTATTAAACTGATCTGCCAGTTGATCATGGCAGATCAGCCATGATGTTACAAAATAGTGGAATAGACTTAACAGTTTGAATGGTTTAAACCCAATCTCAGTTTATTATCTACTTATATTATTTGTTTTAAGCATAAGAACACCAGAGTTTCCAAAAGACTACCGGGCTTGCACCAAAGCTAGTTCCTCCAGTAAATGGCATCACGGCATTATAATTTGTTTTGAATCACTGTCATTTATCACCTCTTTTGCTTCCTTGGCATATACAGTAATTCCAAAAACGCATCTATCTTTGGCTGAATATGTTTTCTCAATATCTTTTCAAAATACATGTTTGATTCCTTTCCATTTAATGTTCTCCATTTGCAGCTAAATGGGGGGAATGGGGAGCAAAACGCTGTGTATTTCTTAGACTGAAAAAAATGAAATAAAATGCAATACTGGTGAAAGTGTGCCAGAAAAGAAAATCTATTGAAGATACCGAACAGAGTCTCATGCTTTATGTAGAGAAACCTGCAACCACTATTAATAACTGGGAATGTGGAATGAAATTAAAAAAAAATCTTGGCTGTGTCTGTATATAGCTGAATAACATTAGCACAATGCTTCATCGAGTTAACACTGTTGAGCGGCACTTCTTCATGAAAAAGCCATGCTTAGAAATTGTGTTTGTCCAGTAAAATATATAGCTTTCATAAATAGTTGGAAGATACAGTGAGAAATGTAGCAAACAAGAGTAGGTAATGATAAAAGCCCATTGGGGCCATTTAGTGCATATTGTTCATAACCTCACACCATCTACCCTATTATTGATTCCAACCAGCCTCCACACCATCTTTAAGAAATGTGTTCTACACAAATATTTATCATCAAATCCAAATTCCAAAATGCTCATCAAATCCACCTGACCTGCTGCCTTAAAACAATCGACAGGTTGTACAATATATCCCTCCATCCAATAATTTAAATGCCTCTGTTTCCTAATTCAATTGGCACTTTACTCACAGCTGTGGGACACTGCATACAGCAGTGTCCCACAAACAGTCATGGATTGAAATGACCAATTTATTACCGTATATCTCCGCGTATAAGGCGCACCCCCCGTTTTTGACCTTTTCTTGGTGAAAAAAAATGGAAGCATTTTCAATGATATTGCCGGCAGAAGGGGGGAGAGACAGGTAGTTAGGGAGAGAGAGAGTGGCAGGCAGGCAGGGAGGGAGACAGGCAGGCAGGGAGAGAGAGAGGGAGAGAGGCAGGCCGGCAGCCTGGGAAAGAGAGAGGGAGAGAGGCAGGCCGGCAGCCCGGGAGAGAGAGAGGGAGAGAGGCAGGCAGGCACGCAGGCAGGGAGGGAGGGAGGGAGGGAGAGCGGCAGGGAGTGAGGCAGGCAGACTGGGTTCGGCAAAAGGTAAGCACAGCACTGAAGTCCGCTGCTGCCGCCGCTGCCCGGGCGGCCGAGGCCGAAGCCCCGTCACCCGCTCCCCCCAACCCCCGCCAGACACTGACCAAACCCCGGCTGACAGCGCGCCGGCCACCCCTCCTGTTTACTGTATTTCCGAGGCTCAAAATTGCTTGTACCTGCGTATAGGGCGCACCCCCTACTTTCGAGATCTTCCGACCTGAAAAAAAGTTTGTTTTTTTCGTGAGGGATTTTTATCAGGTGTGTGAAGTAAGGAAACTGGCCCAAGCTTTCGCCCTGACATGCCGGGAATTGAACCCAGATCTCCTGCTTGTAAAAGCGAGTACAATAAACACTGAGATACAGGACTACAGAAAAGTTATGTCGCACTTTACTCATTTGGAAGACAGCTCAAAGTGCTTCACTAAATTAATAGGGTATTTGGGGCAGTAAGAATGCTGAAATGGTACCTTATCGTCGGCATTTCACCCTGTTCAATGTCTCAACATAATGTTAAGGTATTTCTCAAATGAATTTTATTGTTGTATATCAAACACAAGGTTTATTATTATTATTGTTATTACTACAGAGGCTACATAACAATAAATACTAATAAGCTTTGCATTTAACTTACTGGTCACTCAGTTCCTCCTCCTCTGCCCACTGCTGGCTGACATTGTCAGTCAGTCCCTCTTCACAGGATCAGTCCCTGCCCCCCTCAAAACTGCCGTCATCACCCCACTCCTCAAAAAACCTAACCTAGATCCCTCTAACCCTAGCCACTACCGCCCCATTTCTAACCTGTCCTTCCATTCCAGGATTGTTGCCAAGCAACTCCGCACCTGCCTCACCTCCCACTGCCGTTTCAAACTCCTTCAATCCGGTTTCCACCCTGCCCACAGTGCAGAGACTGTGCTTGTGAAAGTCACAAGCGATGTCCTCTCTATGTGTGACTAGGGCTCCCTCTGCCTCCTTGTCCTCCTGGACCTCTCTGCTGCATTCGACACAGTCGACCCTGCCATCCTCCTCCAACGCCTATCCTCCATCATTCACCTCAGTGGGACCGCACTCGCCTGGTTCGAGTCCTACCTCACAAACCGCCAGCAGTATATCACCACAAATGGCTTTTCCTCCTGCTCTCACTCAGTTACCGGTGGGGTACCCCAAGGATCTTTCCTTGGCCCCCTCCTCTTCCTAATCTATATGCTCCCTCTAGGTGATGTCATCCACAAACATGGGCTACACTTCCACATGTATGCGGATGACACTGAACACTACTTTTCCACCTCACTTTGCGACCCCAAGTCTTCTGATGTTCTGTCAGCCTGCCTGTCAGAAATCAGGAGCTGGATGAGCGCAAATTTCCTACAGCTGAATGTTGACAAGACAGAAGCCATACTCTTTGGCTCTCGTCATCATCTTCAGTCACACGGCTCTCACCTACTCCACCTACCCAACCTGTCCCTAAAACTCTCTGAACCGGTACGCAACCTTGGCATCAGGTTCGACCCCCAACTATCCTTCATCCCCCACATCTGGGCACCAGCACAGCTTTTTCCACCTGCGACATGTTGCCCTCAAAAGCCGCTGAAACTCTGGTCTATGCCTTTGTCACCTCTTAGCTGGACTACGCAAATGCACTCCTCACTGGTCTCCCCTCTACCACAATCCATGCAATCCAACTCATTCAAAACTCTGCCGCCCGCATTCTCACCCGCACCAAACTTTGCTCCCCGATTACCCCAGTCCTTGCCAGACTTCATAGGCTCCCTGTCGTGGAGAGGATCGATTTCAAGATCCTCATTCTTGTTTTCAAATCTCTCCACTCCTCTGCACTCCCCTACTTCTCTGACCTCCTCTCTCCCCAATACAGCACCCATTGTCTTCGCTCCTCCAGTTCTGATCTCCTCTTTGTCCCCCGAGTCCTCCGTTCCACCATCGGCGGCCGTGCCTTCAGCCACTACACCCCGAAGCTCTGGAACTCCCTTCCTCACTCCCTTCAACTTGCACCCTATCTTCCTAGGTTCAGGTCTCAGCTGAAGACCATTCTTTTCGAATGCGCCTTCGGTCACCTTTTTCCCCGTGCCCATGGCTCAGGCCCGGAATCCGTTATTGTGAAGCGCTCTGAGACGCCGTCCGGTGTGGAGGGCGCTATATAAGTTGAAGTTGTTGCTGTTGTTAATATAGCACCTCATCATGTCTTCAAGATGCTTGACAGCTCTTCATGGAATATACTGTAGATCAACCCAAGTTCTACTCGCTTGCAAGGCAAGTGCTCTAACTCTAACAACTATAAGCTATAGGAATCCACGTGGTTTATTTGCCAAAGTCCTTTGTCAAAGATTTCCTATTATCTATTCTGAGTAACACAGAATTTACAATAAAATTCCCTATTTCCAGTAATGGGTAACAAAGTTCTAGGAAGCTCTTAGCCCTTCATATCAAAGCATATTTGAAGTAACCTCTACCCCTGCTCAATATCTAGCGATGCAACACATGAAACAAATTAATATCATGTATCTTCATTTTGGCAAACCATGTTCAGGATTCTGCTGCAAGGGTATAATTAAGCATGCTGTCCTACTTGAATGTTCTTTTACAGCTCCAATGAGAGTTATAGCTGCTCTATTGTCTATGTACGCGGCATAGCAATGGAAGAATTAGGTCATGTCACCATTGATTATTCATATCAACAACAGATGTCTGTTGACCATTATGCATTTACAATTCAGGAGTTTTATTATTTTGATATAGATATGATGAATTAAATCTTAATTATGAAAAATACAATTTAACTAGGACTCCCATTTCTCCAGATTGCCTTCAGCAATAAATGTCTTCTGCATTTTTATTAAATGTATCGGCCTGCAACCTCAGCACTTCAGCAGCTCAAGATTGCTTATGGAAGCATCAGTAAATTATCAAGCTGGGCTCAAAGTGACCAAGCAAGAGGAAGCAGAAGGTGATAATAGGGTTGCTCTGAGGGAGCAGACATTAGGAGCTGGATGAGCTCAAATTTCTTGCAGCTGAATGTTGACAAAATGGAGGCCATACTCTTTGGCTCTCGTCAACGTCTCCATTCACATGGTTTTCACCTCCTCCACCTTCCCAGTCACCCCCTGAAACTCTCCGAACCTGTGCGCAAACTTGGCGACAGGTTTGACTCCCAACTGTCCTTCCTCCACAACATCCGGTCCCTCACCAGCATCGCCTTCTTCCACCTCCGACGGATTACCCGTCTCCGGCAAAACCTCACCCCAAAAGCGGCTGAAACCCTGGTCCATGTCTTCATCACCTCACGGCTGGACAATTCAAATGCCCTCCTCTCCAGTCTCCCCTCCACCACAATCCATAAAATCCAACTCATCCAAAACTCTGCCACCCGCATACTCACCCATGCCAAACTTCGCTCCCCCATTACCCCAGTCCTTGCCAGACTTCACTGGCTCCCTATCCCCAAGAGGATCGACTTCAAGATTCTCACCATTGTTTTCAAATCCCTCCACTCCTCTGCACCCCGCCTACCTCTCTGACCCCCTCTCTCCTCAAACCAGCTTCCATTGCCTTCGCTCCACCGGGTCTGGCCTCCTCCATGTCCCCCCGAATCCTCCGCTCCACCCTCGACGGCTGGGCCTTCAGCCACTATGCCCCGAGGCTCTGGAATTCCCTTCCTCACTAGCTTTGTCTTGCCTCCTCTTTTCTCAGCTTCAGGTTCAACAGATGTGAACGTCACTGAAAACCTTTCTCTTCGACCGCACCTTTGGTCACCTTTCTACCCCTGCCCCTGGCTAGGTCCCGGCATCCATTTTTGTGAGGCACTCTGAGACGCCGTCCGGTGTGGAGGGTGTTATACAAATCAAAGTTGTTATGGTTGTTGTAGCAGGGGTTGGTGGGGGGGCAGCGGAAGATTGTTATCCAGGTTTCCTGCTGTTCACTCCATTCCTAAATAACCTCTTGTAACACTGAGTGAAAAAATATTAAATTGATATCATAATTCTCACTTGTGATACTTGATCACATTCTTCTCCTGCCAGTGCCCAATTCAAACACTAATAGAATCAGGGGCCATAACCTCCAATTTTGAAGGGAATATATTCAAAACTAATCTGCAAAAACCCTATTTCAGTGAGCAAGTTATTAAATGTATGGAACAGGCTCCCTAAGGAGATAGTGGAAGCATAAATTATTATTCTTTCAAAACCAAGTTAGATAAATTTATTTTAGGAAATAATATCATGGGATATATTTAGTTTGGGATATGACATGTGCATGGTGGAAGGCAAATGGAATGAGCCTTGGTCTTCTTTCATCTAACAATTCTTATGTTTGTGAATGTTACCCTTTACATAATCCTTCCCTTTGATAATCCTTACATTACATGAATCCCAAGTTATGCCCCACAGTTTGGGGACATCCTTCTGGTGTGAGGCATTTGAACCATTGAAGAGAGTTCAGAAATAGAAAAAAATAATGCTGTAGTGAGAGTTATTGGTCTTTGGGAATAGATGCTTACAAAAAGCTGTGTTTATTAGCTCTTTCAAAGAAAAACAATAAATGTACTCTGTCTCTGAAGGCAATGAAGGCAGATTTCAATAATAGTGATAATAATAATCTTTACAAACGACTTTCACATCTGTTGGCATCCCAAAACACAGGATATAATGGATAGTCTAGTGCTTATACTTGTATTTACATACACTTGTATACTTATGATCAACAGAAGTTGCAGCAATTCCCACCCCTCACCCCCCATTATAAAATGCCACAACAGACATGAAATATGTCGACTTACATTTTTAAACAAAGGACTATAATTTTTAAAATATAGACATTTATGCCAATTTAAACATCACATAATATTTTAACAGAAAAACATACAGAATGATCTTAAACACAATTTGCACAAAGCTAATGCTTGTAAATATGGATAAATACTGTTTTTATTATTGTTATTGTTTTCATAACTGACTATCAGTGTATGTTTACGCAACAACAACAACTTTGATTTATATAGCATCCTCCAAGGCGGACAGTGTCTCAGAGCGCTGCTAAACTGACAATATATTCTGAAAGTTCTCTATATATGTTTTAATAACACAGGCTTGTTTGTTAGGTTAGTCCATTTCTATTCATCTAAAATGCATTCAGATCTTGTAGGAAAAGAACAACTGTACTGAAATAGTTGGATTAAATCTTTTACCATTGGAATTCGTCAACATATGCTTCACAGATAGATGTAGGTAAATGGACAGCTGATCTGAGAGGAAATGTGGAGCAGGACCTCAGGTTAAGCGGAGTGAAAGATTGTCGTTCTTTAGTTGAATTGGGGCAATATTTGGGGATAGGTGCCGGCTTATTCCAGATCCTCAGTTATTCAGGAAGAATTCAAACAGCAAACATTTCTTCCAGTACACAGCTAACAAAGGCTGCGTGAGTATATGAGGAAAAAGCACAATGATTTCAATAAAATTATTGGTGTGAATGCTGAGTTGAATATACTCTCCGTTTTACCAGCAGATCAGGTCCGCACCAGCTTTTGTCTTTGCTCATTAAGGTTAGCATTCATTTTATTCCATCAGAAATGTAACAGAATATCAGCCTCACATTGTTAACTGATTATGGAAACATCCTCCTCGTTGGCCTTCCTGATTTTTCCCTTCACAAGCTACAGATCATCCAGAACTCATAAGTTTGTGCCCTCACCCGCATCAAGCTACACAGCCACATCACTCATACCCTCGTCCGGTTCCATTGGCTCCCCATCACCCAGAGGATCAAATTCAAGATCCTCGTCCTCACTTTCAAGGCCATTCACAGCCGTGCCCCCCCCACCTCTCTGACCAGATGTTCCAGTATGAACCTCCTAGCCCCTCCATTCAGCGGGCTCCGGATTGCTCCATGTCTCCCACCCGACCCACCCTACCATTGGCGGATGGGCTTTCAGTCTCTCTGCCCCCACACTCTAGAACTCCAAACCACAGTCCCTTCACCTCGCTCCCTCCCTCGCTTCATTCAAGGCTGGTCTCAAGATCCTTCTGTTGCCCTGCTAACTCTCTCCCTCCCTCCTAACTCTTTCCTGCCCCCTCACCCCTACCCTGCCCTTCTCCCTTGCTTGGGTCTCAACCTGACTGCTCAGCTACTTGGTACGTCCTCCCGATGTGAAAGGCACTCGATAAATGTCATTTTTTTGTTGTTGTTGTCAGTCCCAGCTATAACAGCGCAAGCTGTTTCATCAGCTCATTTTTTGGTATTCTTTTATCTGACTAATTCCTGGGGCTAATATTCCCTTAAAATAAATAATAATTTATTCACTCACTTTACGACTGTTTGTGTACACTGCTGTGTGCAATTGGCTGTCCATTTCTCCACAAATATACAGTCACTAATCTTTACTGTATGTTCTGTGAAGTGCATTGAGATATCTAGAGGGTGTGATAAGGCACAGGGTCAAGTGCAAGGATTAATATTATTATTATACATATTCCCCAGGGATTTGCATGTTTATGGTGTGCTTGCAGGTCTGAGATAGCTGAAAAATTGTTTAGCTTCACAGTTGACTTGCTTTGAAGAAAAGCATTACATTGGCTGATTCAAAAACTAACTCTAAACTGTTATTTGAAGATTTAGATGGGATTAGATGAGGTGAAAGATCATGTGGAGTATAAACATCAGTATGGGTTGTTTAGTCGAATATCCTTCTTTTGTGTGGTAATGTTCTATGTAACCTAAGCCATAAAATACTAGAAACTGGTATGTATACTGGTACTTGTACTGGTATGTATGAATTCAAATGTGACAATTCTCTATCATAATGTAACACCTTTCTCTTTATGCATACTGTATAGCATGTCCACTAGTTGAAAAGCTAACATAATCACTAACAAAAAATGATTCTAATGGCTTGGTTAACTGTGGCTACAGTACTTATGGTATGGCCCAATAATAATAATAAATATCATTAGTTTTAAAAAGGGCTGTATGTGGACCTTGCAATGCTATTTAATCCAAAACATAATATAGATTCACTTGGTCCTTTAATTTCAACTTTACAAATCAAACTATTTCAAAAATCTGCCCAGCCACTTTCCCAGAATCATTTTATCTGTGCATCATCCACATTGAATTGCCTTTAAAGCAATAAGCAACATTTTCCTTCATTTAGCTTTTTCTCTGTTTTTCAATCTTGTTCTACCAATCTTGTTATCTTTTTATTTTTCTTCCACATCTGTTTGTCCTCACAGTTTCTGCTACTCTTTGTTCTACTTCTGCTTTTCCTTTTTCTCCTGTGTTTTTGTTGCTCTTTGTTTAATCTCCCATGGTGTTCATAAATATATACAGGTTTCATTCCTTTTTCATCTTTTACACAATAGGATCTAGGTTTACTATCTTTCCCAAAAAACAGTTTTCCCCCAAAACAGCCTTATGTTTCTAATTTTTTACTGCCAAACCATGCAGCCCCTCCTTTTTTGAAAGTTTTATTTCCTTCTATGGCTCTTGGCCTTGTTTTTTCCAATTTCTTTGATTCAATACCTGTATTCTCAATTTAGTTTCCTCCCATCTCTTAACCTTTTGGACATCAACATCTGTGCCAGTGACTGATCATTTATCGGCCACATTTTCTTTATTGTTTGGATTGTTCTTTCAAGTGTCCCATTGCTTTGTGGGTGTTCTGGTGATGATATTGTGTAGTGTATATCGCAATGCTTTGTGATTTTTTAAAATATTCAGCACTCGCAATTTGTGGTCCCTTATCGTTTATTAATTCCTTAGGTATTTCATGCCTGGCTGATAAATCTTTATTTTTGTCTGTCATTTGTCTGTCAGTGCTTTGGGATATCCTTCCACATTAAAGGCGCTCCACGGATATCATTTTGCTCTTGTTGTTTCTGCAATTGTTGCAGTTATTCCTTCATATTCACTATACCTTGAGGCATAGTCTACCATCAATAAGTAATCTATCCCATTTTAACAGAACAAATCTGCCCTGTTTGTGTCCATGCCATGTTTGGTCTCAGATGCTCCATTAAAGGTTCATGCCTTTCTCAATTTTCATGTCTTGTGCATGTCTTACACTTTCCAATGTAGTCCTTGATTTCTGTACTTATGCCTGGGCAAAATACAGTAGAAGCCCATTTATCCGTGACTCGATGCACCAGCACTTTCGTATAACCGGCACGCCAAAACAAAAGGCCTCATTCGGTAAACCGGAACTTATCCAGAACAATGGCAGTGGAGCATTTGTAATGCATAAATAATAACAGAATATTGTATTGATACTTATTGTTAAAACTAATCTCTTGCGCTTCTCACCTTTGCTGGTAAATGCTGCACTTGAAGCCATGATGCTGCGTTTGAGGTTTATAGTCCAGCGATTATTTTTAAAATGGAGCATGCCAAGTGGGTGAAAAAAAAGGAACGCGACTTTAAAGTCATACTAGTGCAAGCCAATAACGCTAGCCGATAACCCACATTGTCGCGCAGGTGCAGTATTTTGGTTTGCCTCTAGTAGAGTCTAAGGGTTCGGTTTACCGCTAGTAAAGTTGCGCGACTTTAACATCGCGCTGCCATTTTTTTCACCTGCTTGGCGTCCTTCATTTATAAAAGAATCGCTGGACTGTAAAGCTCAATCAGTAATCATGCTGCTGAGACAGATTGAAAGAAGGAAGTGATTTTCTATTGTTTTGCATTCCACTAAAAGTCTTTCATGAGCTCCTTGTAACGTGCTGAGAGGCCATCCAAACCCGTTTTAAATTTCAGACTCCTTTCCATTATGGGGTCCACCTCCAAGCTTGACATCCCAAGTGTGCATTGTGTGGGGCCAGCGTTGTCACAAGTGCGCATGCGTGTAGTGCGAGCCAGCGAGTATATGCAAGTTTTACGCACGTTACGCAAAAAAGTGACGCATTTGTTTCTTCTCGTATAGTTGAATTCTCAATCAAGAGTGTCGAGTTCGGCGAGGGTTAACTGTAATTGATCATCCCTGCTATTTCTTCTAATATTTGTGACAATTTTATTTGGAAAACCTCTTGTGCTGACTTCACACCAAAAGTCATTCTTTGGAAGCAATATCTCCCATATTGTGTCATAAACTATGTACTATCTTTTCACAATTTGTCTAGCAAATATCCTAAGGTGCAATCTAATACCGAGAATTCACTAGCTCCATATTGAAAAGAATGCATATCTTCAATAGTGGGAATTCCATAATGTTCTCTTTTTATAGCCCTGTTTAACTGTTGTGCATCTAAACATATCCTTAATGTTTTGTCTGGTTTCTCTATGATTACCACCGCACTCACCCACGCAGTGATTTTGTTTACCCTTTTCTATTATTTGGTCCCTTTCCATTT